>CAUYUJ010016132.1:47500-92500 GCA_963575745.1 Prorocentrum cordatum
GGAAGCACAACGGGAGGCGGCTCCGCCGGCGGAGGACCAGCGGAAAGCTGGCGGACGGGAAAGCTGCCAGTTGCCCTCCCACCCTCAGGAGGTGAAAAAAGCACAGACACAATTAATCGTCGATCCCCAGGAAAATATGCGAAAATATGGGAAGTGGGGGGGAAGACGGAAACCCAGAAAATATAGGAAAGTATGGGGAATCCTGTGATTTGTGTGTATTTATTTGTGTGTCCCAGGGCCCCTTTACACACGGACTCTCTAGTTCCCATACCTTCCGACCAGCAGATGGCCAATTCAGTGACTACTTCGAGGGGTTAAAGAACAGCATGAAGAGAAACTGTCGTTGCTCGGAGAGTTTATGTTCATGCCGCTGCTCCCGAGAAAACCACTAAATCAGCCGCCTCCTGGTCGGAAGATGTAGAACGTCGGGAGCCAGGGCAGGAGATGGAGTTGTTTGTTCGGATCCAGGGCTTGCAGAGTCCGCCAGATCACCTTGGGTGCGGGCCCACTGGGGTCTCCCGATCGCCGAGCGCGCGGCAGTAGCAGCGTCTTGCGCGCTTGTGTCTGGCCGCCCCCCCCCGCCATGCGGCCGCCAAAAAGCCACGCACCAAATGTCGATTCTTCCCACGGTCACTCTTCTTGGCATCGCTTGGACGTGTGCATTCTTTCCTCGGCGGGGACCGTGGAGGAGCATCCTGGATCACTTTCGAACGACGCACGCACGAGGTCGCAACAGACAAGGGAAATGGACGTCCGAGCGATGGCAAGTCATGTGTATAGCCGAATATGATCGCGCGCACGTCCACATCCGCGCCTGCGGGCCGTGCCCCAGGATCTGGAGGGCCTCGCGTGGCGATGGTGTGCGCGTGTGGACGTCTGCCCGCTTGGATTTACAGCTCCTCCCTCACACCACCCATCGCTGCATTGACAGTGTGCACGTTATGTCGACAGTGGTCGATCGCAATTCGCACTTCCATCTGCTGCCTGCGGTTGAGGACCCTCTGCGCCGCCGACTTGAAAACGTTGACGTCTGCCCGCCCCTGGAAGGGCGGGAGAGCGTCCGTACTCAGACATCTGATGAGCTGGTTTTGACAATCCGCGGCCCCACAGGTCTCGACCACGTCCCCTGGGACAGTTTCCTTCGACGGTGAAATCCGAAACCCGACCCTCGACGATCAAAGATCCAGGCTGCTCGATGGTTGATTGGGATAAGTTTCGGAATTTGTCGAACACGTGGCGAATCCGAACCCTGCCACCGCCTCGCATCGATTCCAGGAAATTTATGGTTGGTGGGGGTAGGGTTCGGGTGTCCCCGCTTATTTCTGCCCCTGGTCGATTTCTGATGGCCCTGGGGCCCAGGAACGGCTTATGCTGGGAGCCGGAATGATCGACGGATGGCGCTAGGATTGAAAAAGATCAATCCCAGGAGGCTTGGGTCTGCATCGCTCCCCCGAGATCCGACGTTGCGAAAACATCCGCGTCTCGAGATAGCACGACCAGTGCCCATGGAAGCACTTTTCCTGCTGCATGTTTTGGCTGGATCGATCCGTGATGGCCCAGGGCCCAAAGCTGAGCGAAATCGCCACTTGGAGCCCAGGCCATGCAAACGTCATGATTTGTTGATGGCCTGACCCCACAGGTCTCGACCCCGTCCCGGAAACCGGCTTCACATCCCGAGCCGGGGCTCAAGAGACGGGGGTCAATGCAAACGGGGGTCAGCCAGGACATTGGATCCCGCAGGATCCTGCGAAGACCCCCTCTGCCTGACCCGGGTTAGCGAGCCGCTCGTGGCCGCGAGGCGGTTGCGCATATTGGATGACACCCAGGTTTACGAAGCCCTGCATTGCAGCTTTTTGTTCCTGCATTGCAGTTTTTGGGCTTCCTGCTGACCTGGGGCTGATTGACCCGGGCTAGCAGACCCCCGAGCGAGTCGTTCGTGGCTGGTCCCTGCGCTCGGCGAGGACCCTCGGACGCCGAAGCGCCCGAACACCGTCCGTCGCGATTGTGCTCGTCTAGCGCGAACGTGTTTACGGCGGGGGCGTTCGTGAAGGAATGTGCCTAGGAGGCGTCAGGCCCTGGAGGATCCCTTGTCCAATGAGGGCGGCGGTGATGCATCCACGGCCGATCCACGATTGGAGTTTCGCGGGCTTCCAGGCCCTGGATTCGGGTTCCTTATCCAATGCCCACACCGTGTTTACGTCCCCCGGGCGGTGCCAAGGCGAGGCTGCTCCGCGAGCGGGCGGAGGAGTCCGCGCGCCACGCCGCGGTGCTCGAGGGCGAGGTGTGCGCCATCCCGCGCGGGCTCGCCGCCGACGTCCGAGCGCCCCCTTTGCTTCTGGGATGACCGCGGGGCTTGCTAAGGGGATACGGGGGGTTATCATTAAGTCGGGCCTGTCCCTCTACAGGAGGAATATTCAAACATAGTTTTCTTGATTTTAAAAATTGATTTTTTTGCTTCGAGCGATCCCCACCGAAACCTTGGGCCCCTCCTCCCCCTCCTGCCCCATGCCTCCTTCCCCTCCTCCTTCCCCCCTCCCATCCTTAGACTGAGGGACGCAGGCGAGGAGGCCGCCCGCAGCGAGGCGGCGGCAAGGACTCGGGGATCATCGGGACAACTGGGGCTCTGGCCAGGTTTTGGTTTGTTATGTGATGTTATCTTGTGCTCTGGTTTGGTTTGTTCTCCGATGTTATGTGGTTCTCTGTTATGGGACGTTCTGCTCTGGTTTGATATGTGACGTTATGTTGTGCTCTGTTCTTTCATGATATACATTGATTTGTCATGATATGACATGCTCTGTTTTGTTATGTCGTAGTATGTCTACTGGCTTGTGCATCGTATGATATGTTATGTTATGTCATAGTATTGCACGGTCTGGTTGGGAATGATATTGCTCATGTTATAGCATGGTCGCGTTATGGTATGGTCCATTAGTTTGTGACGTGTTGTGTTCTGTCGTGTTCGTCGCGATGCTCTGTTGGCATGCTATGACATGGTCTGAGCGCTGTGCCATGATATGATATGTTCTGGTACGGTGTGTTATGTTATGTTCGGCCATGCTATGTTATGGCGTGTTGTGTCATGTTCTGGTTTGCAATGTTCTGCCATGGTATGTTATGTGATGTGTTAGTATGGTCTAGTGTGTCAAGATTTGCGATAGTATGTTATGGCATGTTCGTTATGTGATGGTGTGTTGTGTTATGTTGTCTCATGGTATGCATTGTTCTTTTACTTTCTGTAATGAGATGTTATGATCTGTCGTGATATGTCTACTATGCTGTGCTATCCTGTCCTGGTATGGTAGGGCATGTTATGTGATGTTATGTTATGGTCTGTTTTGTAATGATACTGCCATCTGATGTTCCGTCATGTTATGTCATGCTCGTGTTTTGCTATGTTATATTACATAGTGGCATGTTGTGTTCTGTCGTTTTCGTCACTATGCTCTATTAGTGTGTTCTGACACGTTCTGAACGTTTTGTCGATATGTTATGTCCCGTCGATGAGTGTTATGTTGTGCTCAGTTCTGTTATATTATGGTATGGTATGTCGTGTTATGTTCTGAAATATGTTGCCGTCATGATGTGCTTCGTGTTGATATATTACGCTGTGCTTGTCATGCCATCTCTATGGCATGTTCTGTCATGCCATCTTGTGTATTGCTGTGTTTTTCGTGTTTGTCGAAGGCGCGAGGCGGGAGTCCCAGGGATTCGGGGACTCTCGGGACAACTTGGGGTCTGGCGGCCGCGGTATGCAGTCGTGTTTGTCGAGGGCGCGAGGCGGGAGTTCCGGGGACTATTGGGGACTCTCGGGACAACTTGGGGTCTGGCGGCCGCGGTATGCAGTCGTGTTTGTCGAGGGCGCGAGGCGGGAGTCCCAGGGATTCTCGGGGACTCTCGGGACAACTTGGGGTCTGGCGGCCGCGGTATGCGTGGGGTTGGCCAGGGGGTCTGTTCTTGAAATCTAACAACCCCAACCTGGGCCAGGAGAGGAACAACACATGATGTCTGTATAAAGTGAAGTGTATATAACAGAGGGAGAGAGAGGAGAAAGTCAAACAACATGCAGCGGCTAGCAAGCGTGGCGTATTTTCGAACCTGTAGGAAAATCCACAGTTTGTTTATTCTCTGGTCTAGCTGAATGGACCCCCCTCCGCCAATGTTGCTGGTGCAGGCTTACAACATTGATGTGCGCCGGCGCTAAGCAGGGATTTCCATTTTGAAGCCGACCCACTCCATCCCTTCAGGACCATCAGTGGTGAGGACTTTTCAGGCACAACTTCCTGGCCCGTCCTGCCGACACCCATGGAGGTGCGACAGAGGAAACGCATGGAAGGGGGAGAGGGAGGAGGGAGGATGGAGGAAGGAGGGGCGAGGGGGGAGAACGGCGGGCGAGATGGAGGAGCGGGGGGGGGGGGACACGGAGGAGGAGGAGGAGGAGGAGGAGGAGGACAAGCAGGGAGAGGAAGACGAGGCTATGATCCCGTCAGGCTTTCATAGCAGGGTTGGCCTTTGGGCCGCGGAAGCATGCCGTCACGTACGCACTCCGCCCAAGGGCGAACGGGCCAGCTGGAGGGGAGCGACGAGGGATGGCGTGAGGAGGAAGGGCGGCAGGAGGGGGGATGATAGATAGGAGGGAGACGAGGAGGAGGAGCAGGAGCAGGAGGAGGAGGAGGTGGAGGAGGAGGAGGAGGAGCAGGAGGAGGAGCAGGAGGAGGAGGAGGAGGAGGAGAAGGAGCAGGAGCAGGAGGAAGGAGGAGGAGGAGGAAGAAGAGGCAGCGAGAAGACTCCCCCCTTCCCCTGGCCGCGGCGCGCGGCAGGGCCCCCCCCCCGCAACGCCACGCGCACGCAGAGCCCCACGCCGCGAGGGCCCGCCGGCACCGCGCCGGGAGGGGGGCCGCGCGGGCCCGGGCCGCCCTGGAGCGCGAGCGGGCGCACGCGGAGGAGCCGTGCCAAGCCGCCGCCGCCGCCGGGAGCCGCCGCCATTCGCCGCCCGTTGTTCGGCCTCGGCGCTCGTCGTCCGGCGCCCGGCGTCCGGCGGCGTCCGGCGCCGCCCGTGGTCGTTCGACGCCGCCGCCGTTGGGCGTGCGGCGCCGCCGTCGTTCGGCGCTTTAGGCGCCGCCTTGCGGCGGCATTCGGTGGAGGCGCCCGAGGAGGAGACGCGCCGCCGCCGCCACCTCTTGGCACGAAGGGCACGACGCCCTGAGGGCCTCTTGGCCTTTTGGCATCATCATCACCGCCACCACCACAATCATCATCATCAGCAGCACCATCATCATCTTCTTCTTCCTCATCATCATCCTCATCATCAGCATCACCATACTTATCAACATCATCAACATCATCATGTCCTGGATCCCAGAGGCCTGCTGATCACGATTGAAACTGTGGGACTGTTAAGACGAATGCGTGTGGCGTAAAGGAGAGAGAGCCACACACTGATATTCAACCGCCGTCCATCCATGTGGCTGCTTAGGCTTTTAAGCTTCGGGGTCCCACATGTTGAGGACGACTGCTGATAAAAACAAAAAACATAACAGCCATAACGCCACGAATGTCGGTGCGAAGAAGAGTAGTTGTTTATATAGGCAGAGATGGGCGGAGGGTCATAGTGAGGGATCAGTGAGGGGGGAAAGTCATTCTTCTCCGCCATTTCCTCGACCCTTGTCAATTATCCACTACGCCTCCTCCGCGTCATCTCCACCCTCATGATCTCTACTCCTTCTCGTACTTCTTCCTCTCCCTTATTCGTCTCCCCTCATTCGTCCCGAATCCGTCCTCACGGTCCTCACTTTTTCATCTTAACCTTCCCTTGTTCCTCGCCAATCCTCAACGATGAGAGTGAGGGACGTGGGAGGGGGATTGGAGAGCACTGGTAGGAGATGATTAATTTCTCGTATCTCCCTCGTCCCCCCTTCCTCCCCTGCCATGTTTCCTCCTCCCTCATCATCCTGCTTTCCCTCCTTCGCCCTCGTCCATGAATGCGACTTCAACCCGCCAACAAAAATAAAGTCCTCCCTCCCGAAGCTACCCCTCCTTAATCTCCTGCTCCCGCTTCTATCCCCCCGTCTCCTTCGTTCCTGCCCTCCTGCCTCCCCATTCCCTGTCCCTCCGTTTCCCATTCCCATAATTTTCCTGCCCCCCCCCCCCCCCACACCGTTTCGCCCTCGTCCCACCGTTGCTCTTCTTCATCTCCTTCCCGCACTCGCCTCCCCCTTCTTCTCCATGTGCCTCCTCTCCAGAGGCAGATGGCGAGGAGGATGTGAAGGGCCGGGATGCGAAGGGAAGGAGGCGGAGGAGGAGGAGGAGGAGGAGGAGGAGGAGGAGGAGGATGTCTTCGTCGTCCTTTTCTTGCTGCGCTCTGCTGCTTAGGGTCCTTCTCACGAGGCTGCGAGGTGTTCCTGAGGCCCCCCTCCCCTCTTTTTCCTGCCCATGTCCGCCGCGCGCTCCTCTCCTGTCCTCGTGTCTCCAGCTGCTCGTCGTCCTCCTGCCTGCTCCTTGCGGTCGCTCGGTCGGTGTACATTCCCGCTTCGCCGCCGCCATCTCAGCCGATCGGATTGGCATTATTACTGTACGCTCGTCTCCTCCTCTTCTTCCTCGTTCTCCTCATCATCACCACCATCATCATCAGCAGCATCATCAGCATCATCATCCTCCTTCTCCTCCATCTGTCCCTCCCTCCTCGTCCTCCTCCTCCCTCCCTCCCTCCTCCTCGTCCTCCTCCCTCCCTCCTCCTCGTCCTCCCTCCCTCCTCCCTCCCTCATCCTCATCCTCATCCTCATCCTCATCCTCATCATCATCATCATCATCATCATCATCATCATCATCATCATCATCATCATCATCATCATCATAATCAGCGTCATCATCATCACCATCATCATCACCATCATCATCGTTAATATCATCATCATCATCGTCATCATCATCATCATCCTCATCATCATTTTCATTATCACCATTATCATTATCATCAGCATCATCATCATCCTCATCCTCATCCTCATCCTCATCCTCATCCTCATCCTCATCCTCCCTCCCTCCCTCCCTCCTCCTCGTTTCCCTCCTCCTCCCCTTCACGCCTCGTGGTTTTTAGGGGGTCCTGGCTCGGGCCTCTGGCGGCCGCCCAGGGACGATCTGGGCACCCCCAGAATGCCTTCGACGAGACGCAGCTGCTGAAGAGCATCCCAAGGCGAGAAAGCCTCCAGGAACCGACGAACATGTCCTCCTGTGCCTCCTCCTCCTCCCTACCTCCCTCCTCCCTCCTCCTCCTCCTCCTCCTCCTCCTCCTCCTCCTCCTCCTCCTCCTCCTCCTCCTCCTCCTCCTCCTCCTCCTCCTCCCCTCCTCCTCCCTCCTCCCTCCTCCCTCCTCCCCCTCCTCATCACCATCACCATCACCATCCCATCACCCACCATCACCATCACCATCACCATCATCATCATCATCATCATCATCATCATCATCATCATCATCATCACATCATCATCATCATCAGCATCATCATCAATCATCATCATCATCATCATCATCATCCATCATCATCATCATCATCCTCTCCCCTCCCCCTCCTCCTCCTCCCTCCTCCTCCTCCTCCTCCTCCTCCTCCTCCTTCCTCCTCCTCCCTCCTCCTCCTCCTCCTCCCTCCTCCCTCCTCCCTCCTCCCTCCTCCCTGCTCCCTGCTCCCTGCTCCCTGCGCCTCCTCCTTCTCCTCCTCCTTCTCCTCCTCCTTCTCCTCCTTCTCCTCCTCCTCTTCCTCTTTCTCCTCCTCCTCCTCCCCATCTTTCTCCTCCTCCTCCTCCTCCTCCTCGTCCCGGGCCTCCTCATCCTCCTCCTCTTCCTACCCTCCTCCCTCGTTGAAGGAGCTCGAGCGTCGGCTGCAGGGCCGCCCGGAGCTGGAGGAGGAGGAGGAGCCCCCCCCAGCGCGGCGGTGCGGTGGCCGAGGCTCCGACGAGGGAAGGTAAGGTGGAGAAGATGAGGTCGCTGTCGAATTCTGAACCCTACCTTCGCCGATCAAAGATTCAGGCAACTCGATGGGTGGCGGGGGTAGGGTAGGGCTTGGAATTCGTCGAACACACGGCGAAATCCGAACCCCTCGCCTCGCATCGGTTCAAGATAATTGATGGTTGGTGGGGGTAGGGTTCGGCCGTGGACACCGTTGTAGGGGGAGGAGGAGGAGGAGGAGGAGGAGGAGGAGGAGGAGGAGGAGGAGGAGGAGGAGGAGAGGATGATGTCAAAGCTTTGGATTCCGCGCAGGGCGCCCCCCAAAAGTAGTCACGCCGGGCCTCCATAAGCACCCCCCCGCGGTCTCGAAGCCCTGGCGCCGCCGCCTGCGGCGCCCCTGGGGGGCTCCGTGCCCCAGGTTTGAGGCGTTGAGGCCAGCCGGGACTACCTGGGGGGCGGCTTTCTGCGCGCATCCCAGAGCCGAAGAGGAGGGAGGAGGAGGAGGAGGAGGAGGAGGAGGAGGAGGAGGAGGAGGAGGAGGAGGAGGAGGAGGGATGAGGAGGAGGAGGAGGAGGAGGAGGAGGAGGAGGAGGAGGAGAGGCGGCGGAGGGGGGGGTGTTCTCTGGGACGATTTCGATCTCTTCGGGCTCCTTGCTCTCTCAAGAGCAAGGTTCCAAGTCCGAGTCTGCTAGTGTTTTCTTTCTGCGCAGGCTCGCGCCCGCCTGGTCAGACTTGGCCACCCACTTTTGTTCAGCGAGTTAGAAGTCCTCGCTCCTCGGAGGGAGGAGACGGTGGAGGGAGGAAAATTAGGGGGAGGGATGGAGGGGGGGAGTGAAGGAGAAAGGGGTGTGGAGGAGGAGGAGGAGGAGGAGGAGGAGGAGGAGGAGGAGGAGTTACGGAGTTACGGATATTGCGACCATGTCGGTTACGATTAAGCTTCGCCCGCTCAGAGGAACTCGGAGAGATTGCGAAGCAATACGTACATGGGCACTCCACCCTCTGACCACGACGGGGGCCGCGATGAACAGGAAGCCCCGCGCTAGGACAGAGTAGCCGTTCACCAGATTGCGCGAGACGCTCATGTCCCTCCAGCTGCCAATGTCCAGGGGCGAGATGAGAGCCCGAAAACAAAGTGAATTGAAACCGCAAGAGCGCCTCTGATATCAAACAAACAGCGAATATACAGTCCCACAAACAAGAATAAGCAATAGCATATGCCTTGCTTGCCCCGTGGGCCTGGGCCAGGCTCACCCGAACCGTAACCAAGCCCCTTTCGATGCCGTGTAGAAGAACCCGACTCTGGCAGTGGCCCGAACAACATGCCCGAGCGAACAAAAACCATCCTTCTCCTCCAGCAGCGCGACGACCCAGAACAGGAAGCCGAGTACACGAAGGTGAAGGTGTGGCCGAAAGACTTCAACTCTGCTTGCAATCCGCCGATCCCGATCCCCCACGTAGGGCATCAGCGTCTCGGAGGAGCCTCGCACGCTCGGTGCCACTTGCCCATCGCTCGGCATCCGACTGGGCAGGGGTAGCCGCTGCCGTCGACGTCCCGAGCTCGTGCAATAGCGCACCCACGTCCGCGACAGCACCTCCAGCGCAAAGCACCCGTGAAAAGGGGCAGCGATGAGGGGGACGAAGCCGCGCGCCTCCGCCAGGGGGACGAACCCACGCCTGCGCCGCCCCCTTGAGCCTCACGACCGGCCTGACCGCCAGGGACTCCAGCGTCAGGCCGCACTGCTGGCTCCGGAGCCGCCTCCACCGCATCTGGGGCAGATACCCCCCGCAGGGGCCCAGCGGGAGCCACGACACCAGGATGCGCGGTGGCGCCAGTCACACGGAGAATCACCGCCTCCAGGGAGACCAGCGACGGCCGGAGCAGTAGCATGAACTCCAGGAAGGCGATCATCGGCATGGCCGTCGACACCAGCAGCATGAACTGAACCTCCATCCACGATTCCGCCCTTCGGGGCTGGCGCAGGCGGCGCTGCCGACGCATCCTCGGCTCCAAGCTGCTCCTGCTCGGCGTCGGGGTCGATCGCATCGACCTCAGCCTGTGCCGCACGGCTGCGGGCCCGTGTCTGATGGGCCGCGGGGCGTGCGCTGAACCAGAAACAGACCTCCGCGCGGCCGTCGGAGAAGCGGTGGCCGCGGTCCACCACGACAGCGTATCCAGCCTGTTCCTCGAGGGCCGACAGGGCGCTGAGAAGCACAGCCCGCGCCGTGGGCGACGTACACGGCCGCGCTGGGTCGAGGACCACCTTGACCTTACCGCGGCCCTCGATGGCGGCGGCTCCGAAGGTGAGGTGCGCGGCGACTCCAGCGACGATCTGATCGCGCAGCCAACGAAGGCGCGCGTGGACCACCGTGTCCCGAGGGAAGCGCAGGGGCGCTGAGGAAGTAACGGAACAAGCAAGGGCTCGAGCGAAATGGTTACTGGAGGAGGAGGAGGAGAAGGAGAAGGAAAAAGAGAAGGAGGGAGGAGGAGGAGGAGGAGGAGGAGGAGGAGGAGGAGGAGGAGGAGGAGGAGAGGAAGGAAGAGGGAAACGGAGGAGGGAGGATGAGGAGGATGAGGAGGAGGAGCAGGAAGAAAAAGAGGAGGAGGAGGAGGAAAAAGAGCAGGAGGAGGAGGAGAAGAAGAAGGATAAGGGGGACGAGGAAGGAGGCAGGATGAGAGGAGGGAGGAGGAAAAGGGGGACGAGAAGGGAGGCGGGTTGGAGAGGGAGGAGAACGGAGGCGGAGAGCAGGACAAGGAGCCGTCGACGGGGTTGGAAAAGGGGCGGCAGGCGACGTCGACAGGCCGCGTCGGGCGCGGAGCGCCGGGACCCGAGGACGGCAGCGCCGCCGACGCGGCGGCGCTCGCGCTCGAGGAGGCGCGGGCAGCACGCCAGCTGCTCGAGGCGCCGGCGGTTGCCAAAGCGGTCGCCTCGGCAGCACCGCAGGGGGTATCCACTGGCGGGCACTGGAACTCGAATATCAATATCGGGTATTCACTCGATATTGGTATTCGAATCTCAGTATCAGGTATTCATTCGAATATCAATATCGGGTGTTCACTCGAATATCAATATCGGAACAAGGAATAATACTCAAAAGAATAATGATAAAATTATATAAACAACAAACAATATCGGGTATTCACCAACGGGTATCCACCAACTAACAGGTACTAACGGATACTTGGTACAGCGGGGGCCCATGCCAAGACACACCGTGCTTGCCTCCACGGTGCCCTGGGTTTCTTGGATTTCGATGGTTTTGCTGTGGGAGGAGGACGTTCCCACGCCAAAAGTCAGGGGGTGTCCTGGGGTCTCGGGGCTGGGCTTCCTGTGGAAGGTTTCTTGTGGAATGGCCTCCACTGTGTTCGCCCACGGGCACTTCGGAACTCGAAGAAGAAGCATATTGCATCAATGTCAATGGTTGACGATCCGCGCGGATTTCTTGGATCGGCGCTGGGCCCCTCTGGCGGCGCCTCCGGCGTCGTCCCTGGCGCGCTTCGCGCGCCATGGAGGGGGGGCCCAGCGCAGATCCGAGACATCGGTTCGGAATTCACGTGCATGCGGTTGTCTCGCTCCACTGTAGGAAACCCGCGGAACGTTACCACTCCAGGGCCTGTGCCGGGCATCTCAGCACGGCCCACGTTGGGAATGGTTGCCTTCGTGCCCTTTGGTGGAGTCCCCGTTAGAGGGGCGCTGGTCGTCATCGCCGTCGACAGTTGTTTCTGCGTTGTTGCGTGGTGTTGTAAACAAAGGAAGCTGAATTACGGTCCGTGTGCAGTTGCTGTCATTGCATGTCATAGCCCCGTAGCCGGTGGGAACGCCTTGGGTCGACGTCCTCGTCGTCGTTGTCGTCGATGTCCCCGTCTTCGTTGTGGTCGTTGTCGTAGTTGTCCTCGTTCTCGCGTCGTCCGCACCGTCGTCGTCATCATCATCCCGTTTCTCTTCCGCCTCCCAGCGGAGGATGGCGGGCTCCCTAGCAGAGCGCTGACGACTCTGGCGTTCACTCGCTCGCTAGTTGCCTGGAGGAGGAAGACGACGACGAGGGGTCCGACGAAGGGCCACCCAGAAGAGGAGTTCCGATGTTTGCGGGTGCTTTCGGACGTTTGAAGATGTCGAAGGTGTTCACGTCTTGATGTGTTAATCACCGGATATGTTTGGATGTGTTTTGTTTCAGAGCTTCTTGTTGTGTTATCAGGCTGTCGTCTTGTTCTGACAGTTTTTGTCGCATTCTATCTCGCAGGCGGTTCTCGTGCGTTTTCGGATGGCGTTATTGGTTTCCAGATTGTTTTTGAGCGTTTCGTTTGTTCTGGAGAGTCCAAGTTGTCTCCCCAGATCCTCTGAATGTTTTTGAATACAGTCGGCCCGGATTAGTAGGTCGACCCTGCCAGATCAAGGGCATCCTCGTGCCCCGTGCCTCGCGACACGTGCCTTCTTGCGCTCCTGTGGCAGTGTGGCCCTTTGGAAGGGTCTCGTGTCCTCTCGCGTGTCCTGTCCAATCGAGTCCGACTGCAGTTCGGATGCGTGTTCGGGAAGGGGAAGGCGGGGGCCCGGAGGAGGCGAGACCGCGAGGCAGGATGAGGGCCCCCCGGGTGCTTGCTCAGCCCAGGAGGCTGTCTTTCCCCGCAGTGCTCTCTTGCAACCCCCCCTTCTCCTTCTCCCCCTTCCACCCCACACACATGCTCCCTCTTTCTCAGGGAGCATGCTCATCCGCGCTCTTCGCTCCTTCTCCCTCTTCATCGTGCGGCACTGCTTCAGAGCCAACGGCTCTTCATAAGCACGTGGTGGCGCAGCCCGGCTGTGGTGATCTGCTGTGCTCGTGGACCGGGGCTTCTGTGCAGGAAAAAGCACACACACACGCTCCCTCTTTCTTCTCGTTTCGCCCGCTGGCTCGGCGGGCTGGCCGCCCCGACGGTGGGCAAGTGGGCGCGGGATCCGCGAGCTTTCGAGGAACAAAGACGAGTCTGCGAGGACCGGTCTCGCAGCGTGCCCGGGCCGCCGAGCGGGCACGCTTTTGGAGTGGGCCTCCTGGCAGCCTGCGCTTCGCGATGCCGGGCGCGGTGCGTGCGAGAGGGCACGCTCGGAGGGAGCTTCCTGGCAACACCGCTGGCCGCGCGAGGTGCCCAGCCTGGAGGGTTTCTCCGAAGGGCTTAGGCGGCGACCCGTTCTCCTCCTCCTCCTCCTCCTCCTCCTCCTCCTCCTCCTCGGGTCGCCTACGGCCCGGGGGAAACCGTGCAGCCCGGCCCACGAGCGGGCACGTCTGGAGTGGGTTTCTTTGCAGGCTCGCCGGCCACGCGACGTGCGTCGAGCATTCGGGTATAGCCAGGACCCCAGTTAAGGGAGCCCGGTTAGTAGTAGGGCCCTGGAGCCCTTAAATTGGCCAGATTCACTCAGCCAGGTCTGCCGTAGCTGGTGTTTTTTCGGATGACGGCAGTTCCGGTGAGTGGAACGGGGCGGGGGGGGCGTCCCCCAGTACACGTCACGAAACCAGGTCTCACTAAATCCAGTTCTGCCAACGCCCAAAGCATTCACGCTCTGAGCGGGCTTCGTGGTTTGCATCCAGGCCACAACACTGGCAATACCACGACTGCCGGGAGCGAGCGTGCACGCTGGGACCAAGTTTTCTGGGAACCTTGCTCAGCGAGTTGCCCAAGTCTGGGGCTATTTCTGTGCGTGACTGGTTGCCTGCGGGCTTCAGCGAGTCTGCATGCTAGTTGTACTGGGCGCTCTCCTTTTGCCTGCCGCTGTGCGATCATTCTATTGATGGTCGTTTAGGCCATGTGGGAAAGCACACACAGCGTCAGTGTCAGTCCCCCCCCCAAAAGTTGCCTGGCAACCTTACCAGCGACCTTCCCCCCCAAGAAGGTGTAATCGATTATTTTTCGGCGGCTTAATTCACGGCTTGGTGTTCCACCAATTGAGGGAGGCTGATTTTTTTCCCCCCACGGGGCCCGCAAGCAGCGTTCTCATGGAAACTCTTGGCTCAGGCACTTGGCGCTCAGAAGCTGGTTACTGCAAAGCTCCATCCTGAGAAGGACTGTTGAAGCTCAGGCCCCGCGCGGGTCCTCCACAATCTACATTTACAGCTTCGTCGCCGGCGGCGCGGGCACCGACGACGAAGCTGCAAATGTAGATCGTAGATGCACTGGCCTGCGTTGCAACTTCCCTGCAAGCAAGGAGATATCACGCGACTGACTGCGAGATCTGGCCTCGGCGACGAATGCTATCTACATTGCAATCCCCTTGCCTATGCACGCTACTTACAGTGAGAACCAGCCTCGGCGACGAATCGATCTATATTGTAATCCAATTACAAATGTGTGCAGAATTCCTCCGTCGCGCAGGGTAGCCCAGGAAGCATTATTCGCCGACAGAAAGAACCTTCCAACAGTATCCAGCACGGCGAACAATAATGGGAAGCTAATTGGCGGGCAGCGTCGCGGGCGCCGACGCAAAAGACGCGCGTGTGCATTGAAAGTGTATATCAGCGTACGGTGCAATCTTTCGTACAGACGCGACGAGATGAAGGAGGGGATCGCGAGCAAAGCCCTTGGCAAAGAAGACGTCGATCTAGATTACAACCCTCTTATAAACGTGCTCAGGATTTCTCTGTCGTGCAGGATTGCCCACAGAGCATGACTCACTGGAAGAACCCCCCGACGTTATCCTGCCCACCCAGCAATCGAGGGACAACAATCGACGGGCCGCGCCACTGGCGCTGACGCTGAAGATGCACATGTACTGTATACACGCAGCTCAGGGAGCCTTTACCGCCGAGAGACAACAACAACATTATCCAGCCCACCCAACAATAGAGGGAAACTAATCCAGCGTCGCCGCGCGCGCCGACCAGGCGCCAGCAGGAGTTTTGCCAGCAGTGCTAGGCAGCGAGTTTGAGCAAACTCCCGGATCAAAACGAATCACCATTGTATTGGAATACTCTTGCGAAGATGCTGATAAGTCCTCCTCACATGAGAATTGGCGACCTAGCTATTTTTGAAAGCGTTGAAAAACGCATGTTGACTTCACAGTCAAATCGTTCACCGGTAAGAGTTCACTTTAGTTTCGAGGCCAACATGGCGATTTGTCTATTCTTATAATCGCTGAACAAACGAATGATAACTTCAAAATTCAATCGGCCACCGTTAAGTTTTCATAGTGGCCAGGACAGCATGGCGATTTTCTTTTCTTGAGAACGTTGGAATAAAACGAATGCGAACTTCAAAATCCGGTCGGTCATCGTGAAGGATTCGTTCGTTTCCAGGCCAACATGGCGACTGTTGCATGGTTGACAATGCAGAGCTCGCCACGCGCGCGTGCGCGCGCGCCCCCGCGCGCCCGAGCGCGTGGCGAGCTCTGTATTGCCCACACTGGGAGAGTCGCCATGCTGGCCTGGCAACTAAAGTTGGCAGTGACCACCCTGAGTTCGGGAGTTCCAGCCGCGCGTGGGTCACCCGATCGCGCGCGTGTTCCTCCTCCTCCCCCTCCTCCCCCTCCTCCTCCTCTTCCTCCTCCTTCTCCTCCTTCTCCTCGTCCACCTCTCCTCCCACTCCGTCCTCCTCCGCTTCCTCCTCCTCCTCCTGCGTCTCCTCTTCCTCCTCCTCACCCTCCTTCTCCTCTGACCAGGAAGCGCGGGGGCGCGCTCGCGCGCGCGGACGCGCGCGTGGCGAGTTCTGTCCTGTCCATACTGGAAAAGGTTCCATGTTGGCGTGGAAGAGAACATGAATCCTTAACGGTGACCAACCAGATTTCGGGTGATCCGCCCGCGCGTGGGTCACCTGATCGCGCACATGCTCCTCTTCTCCCCGTCCTCCTCGTCCTCCTCCTCCTCTTCCTCCCCCTCTTCCTACTCCTCCTCCGCCTCCTCGTCCTCCTCTCCTCCCATTCCGTCCTCCTCCTCTTCCTCTTTCCCCTTTTTCCCTCATCCCCTTCTTCACTCTTCCTCCTCTCCCCCCCCCCTTCCTCAGCTGGGCCAACTCGTGCAGGGTAGCCGAAGGAGGCATTCTTTCCTGGGAGAAAAACACAAGATGATCCAGCCCGCCCAACATTAAGAGGGCAAAGCATCTGCGCCGCGACGAGGAGGTTTTAGAACCAGTGTCATTCACCGCCGAGAGATGAAGGGTGGGTCAAACCTAGAAACGAGTGTGGGTTATGTGCGACGTCGCGGGCATCGCTGGCGGCCCGAAGGCCAAACATCAGGACACGCTGACGCACGCCATGATGACACATGTCTGTCCCTAGTCCTCTCCAGGCATTTTTCCGCCGCGGCGCGGCAGAGGCGATCCGCACGCGCGTCCAAGCCAGCCAGGCTACGGTGTTTCGAAGTGTCCCGCACGCGAGAGGAGCGGAGAAGACGAGACGCGGCCCGCAGAGGCAGAGGGAGGGAAAAGGGCGCTCTCGCGCTGCGAGGCCGCGAGGGGTTGCGCGGGGCGGCCAGGCAGCAGGACAGCCCCTGGCAGCGAGATCGGGGCGGCGCCGCCCCGCCCTCCCCAGACGTGCGACGACTTGTTCCCTCTCCATCCGGGCTCCCCGGAGGTCCCGACCCCCTCCCCGGGGCCGGTTCTTCCTCCCGAGCCGCTCTTTGTTGAAGGCCGCGGGGCCCGGGGAGGGCCCCCAGGTCACGACAACGGCCGAAGAACAGTTCCCGTCGTGTTTTTTTTTTTCGTGACGCGAGTCTGTCTGGGTCGTGACCTCGCGGGCCTCGAGAGGCCCAGGCCCTCTTTCTTCTCTTGATCCTCGAGAGAGTCTGTCTGGGTCGTGACCTCGCGGGCCTCGAGAGGCTCAGGCCCTCTTCCTCCTGATCCTCGAGAGAGAGCACTGCGCCGGCAGCCCACCGGCAGGAGGAGCGCCGGCGTGCCGGCGGCCTCGAGGTCGCCCTCGCAGAGGCTCGCCGCCAGCTGGAGGAGGACGCGGCCCTGCCCGCGCGCGCGACGCGCTCGGCTGCGGACAGCCTCCGGCCACCCAGATGCGCACGGGCGTGTCAGAGCCCAGACACATTCGAGCCGTGAACAAGTCACGATGGAAGTTTTGTGCGTTCGTCCCATGGAGGCCCTCGCCAGGCCTCGGGACCGTTTAGCAATCACTCAGGGTGAAAAGTCAGTCCCGGGGAATAGGTCAGGAGATCTGCGAAGAGAGATTCGTCGGATATCCCCCTGAGATCCGAGGGGATCCCTGAGAGTCCCTGCTTTCCGGGCGATGAAAATCATGCGACATTGAGAGTCTTCGCTCAGTTTGAAAAATGATGCAGAAAGATTGGGTCTGGGGCTCCAGTCGTGATTTTCCGCGATGTTGTTACCTAACAGCGTTTGCTGATAGGTTTCTAGTAGGGTCAAAAGAGAGCATCATGACTCCTCAGGGGGGTCTGGGCGGGTGCCGGGGAGGAGAACCGGGAATCGTTTTTCGCCAACAGTCACACATTTCGTGCTCTTCGACCTCCCAGAACTCCATTCCCGGGCCACATTCTGGAGAACCGGGAACCGAGCCGGGCTCGCTTTTCGCCAACAGTCACACACTTCGTGCTCTTCGACCTCCCAGAACTCCATTCCCGGGCCACATTCTGAATGCCCGGAGCCAACTGTAGGCCACTTCGTGCTCTTCGATTTCCCAGAACTCCATTCCTGGACCACATTTTGGATGCCCGGAACCAACTGTAGGCCACTTCGTGCTCTTCGACTTCCCATGAACTCCATTCCCGGGCCACATATTGGATGCCCGGAGCCAACTGTACGCCACTTCGTGTTCTTCTAGTTCCCAGAACTTCGCTCCTGGGCCACATTTTGAATGCTGAGGCAGGCTGATGCTGCGACCGAGGCAGGCTGAGGCTGATGCAGGCTGAGGCTGAGGCCGAGGCTGAAGGCAGACTGAGGCTGAGGCTGAAGCAGACTGAGGCTGAGGCTGAGGCAGGCTGAGGCTGAGGCTGAGGCAGGCTGAGGCTGAGGCAGGCTGAGGCTGAGGCTGAGGCTGATGCAGGCTGAGGCTGAGGCTGAGGCTGAGGCCGAGGCTGAAGGCAGACTGAGGCTGAGGCTGAAGCAGGCTGAGGCTGAGGCTGAGGCAGGCTGAGGCTGAGGCAGGCTGAGGCTGAGGCTGAGGCAGGCTGAGGCTGAGGCTGTGACTGCGACTGCCGTTGCCGCTGCGACTGTCATCGCGAATGCGACTACGACTGCGAGAACAGCAGAATTCTACAACTGGATTTTTATCTGAATCTTAAGGGGAATGCTTTCAGATATGCTTCTACACATCGCTGTTAGGTTGCTTTGCTGGGATATTTTTTTTCCTAGATGTTTCTGCGGTCTGAGCTCCCCAACCGGGAAGTGGATCTTGGTTTCGGTTCGTGTCCTGCGTGAAGCGCGTACGGGCGAGGCGAAGTTGCGCGACGTTCTGCGCTAGCCAGGCCCAGGTTGCGCAAAAATGAATCGGGTCCCCGCCCGCTGGAGCGTGCATGGGGTCGTCCCGCCGTTTGGTTATGGTTGTGGTTATTCCGTGGTTGTTCTGTGGCTGCGTTGTGGTTGTCCTGCGGTTTTCCCTCGATTGTCCCGTGATGATCCCATGGTCGTTCTGTGGCTTTCTTTGGGGCGCCACGTGGTTTTCATATGGTGTTGTCGTGTGGTTGTTTGCGGTTGTTTCGCGTTTGGCCCGTAATTGTTCCGCGGTTGCCACTCTACACACATGTGTATATATACAAGTGGCACGTGTGTGCCCAGGCTCATACAAAAAACTGAAGGGGCGTTTGAAGCAGGAGTGAAATGCAACATCGAAGTCGCACTCGAGCGCAAGTGGGGTTGCCACACCTTGCGATGTGTGTACCAGGACCCCCCAGGAAGCCTCAGGAGGCCCGACTTGGATACCAGAAGAGGCTCCAGGAGGCCCCAGGATTGTGAGTGTTGTGCGTGTGTGTGTGTGTGTGTGATGTATGCTTTGTGTGGTGCGTGCTTTTTGTGTGTTGTAGGTGTTGTGTGTGTGTGTTATGTTTGTCTAGCGTGTGATGTGTTGGGCGTGATTTGTGTCTCTGTGTGCATGTAGTTCTGAAGCCCCAGGAGGCCCCAGGAAGCCCCAGGCGGCCTCAGGAGGCCCCAGGAGACCCCAGGAGGCTTCAGGAGGCCCCAAGAGGCTCCAGGAGGCCGCAGGAGGCCCCAGGAGGCCCCAAGAGGTTTCAGGAGACCCCCAGGAGGCTCCGAGGCGGGGTCTGGGGTGCCAGAAGGTTCAGAAAGCCCCAGGAGGCCCCAGGAGGTTCCAGGAGGCCCCCAGGAGGCTCCGAGGCGGGGTCTGGGGCTCGATTTTGGAAGGATTTTTCAAGCGAAACCGCCATTCCCTGATAATCGGGGTCACAATTTACCATGTGTGTTTGAAGGTTTTATGTTAAAATGTTGAAATTCCCATGTGTTTTTGGACGCTGACGTCACGATCTGCGTGAGGGGTGCCACCGATTTTCGGAATGTCGAGGATGTCCCGAGCGAAATGCCCAGAAAAATCGCGGACGCGTGCGCATTAATCGCCTCTGAGCTCTACTCCCTCGGAGAGGTGCGTATGATAATATATATATATATATATATATATATATACACCGCACTCACATCTATACCCCTGGGTGGGTGTATGTGCGGCCGTTTTTGCGCTGTCATGTGCGCGCATGTGCGCGGCATGTGCCAGTCATGTGCCAGGCCTGTGCGGTCCTTTTTGGATGGACTTCCTACTGTGCACGTCGTGCCCGGGCATGTGCGGGGGCATGTGCGCTGTGTTTTGATGTAACCATCATACGCACATGCGCGCACAGTCCGACGCACATGCGCGCACATGCCTGCACATGCGGGAGGTGTTCGAGAATCGCAGATCTGTCATCGGCACATGCACGCACATGCCTGCGCAACCTCTCTTCGGGAGGCCGCGCGGGCCCGCACATGCACGCACATGCGGTGAAACGCGCGGGCGCACATGCGTGCACATCCCAATGCACATGCACGCTCATGCCCTAGGAGCTGTCTGGGACCCCTGTGCCTCCAATGCCTCCTGGCCTTCGCAGAGCTAACCTGGGGCGTGCCAGGGCTTCCTGAAAGAGTTTGTTGTGCGTTTAGACTCGCCCGCTGCTGGCGGGGGCGGTTCTTCGCCCGGTTCGTGAGCTGGCGGTGGCGCGCCCGCCTAATAAAATACTCCCGCGCGCCTTCTCAGCTCGGCCGGAGAAGCAGGGATGGGGGGGGGGAGGTGGAGGGGAGGGGGAGGAGGGGGGGGCGGAGAAGGCGGGCGCCCCCGGCTCGGCTGGCCCGCCTGCCTGTTCGACTCGGCCAGAGGAGAAGGAGGAGGAGGAGGAGGAGGAGGAGGAGGAAGAGGAGGAGGAGGAGGAGGTGGTGAGAGTTGCGAGGATGTCTAAGGCGAAAGTGGCTTGACGGCCCGAGCTCAGGGAATCTCGGAATCGCTGGCCTGGCTCGGCCACCGGCGAGCTCGGCCTGTGCGAATACTGTGCGTACCTGTGCAGTGCATGTGCGGGACGTGCACGAATGCCGGGGCCGGCGTTCGTCTCCGGACGCCGGCGCGTTCGCGTCCGGCCAGTTCCGCGTGAGACGTCGTCGGCAATCTGGAGGCCGAGGTGCTTTGACATGAAGTGATTTGGCCACCTTCGCCTGAGACATCCTCGCAACTCTGGTCTCGGAGATGCCCTGCCCCATGGTGGCCCGGCCACTTTCGCTTGAGACATCCTCGGGACTCTGGGTTTCGAGACGCCCTGAGCTGAGGTGGTTAGACCACTTTCGCCTGAGACATCCTCGCAACTCTGACCTCAGAGATCTCCTGCCCCATGCTGGTCAGGCCACGGTCGCCTGAGACATCCTCGCAAGTCTCGATTCCGATATGCCCCGAGCTGAGGTGGTCAGCCACTGTCGCCTGAGACATCCTCGCAACCCTGATCTCAATGATGCCCTGCTCGATAGTGTCTCGGCTCCTTTCGCCTGAGACATCCTCGGAACTCGGGGTTCCGAGACGCCCTGAGCTGAGGTGGTTAGACCAATTTTACCTTTGGATATCCTCGCCCGAGATGCCCTGAGTTGAGCTGTTCAGGCCACTTTTGCCTGAGACATCCTCGCAACTCTGACCTCAATGATGCCCTGCTCCATAGTGTCTCGGCCTTTTTCGCCTGAGACCCTCGCAACTCTGGGTTCTGAGATGCCCTGAGCAAGTGGTCAGGCCAGTCCTGCCTGAGACATCCTCGCAACTCTGGGCTCCGAGATGCCCTGGGCTGAGGTGGTCAGACCACTCTCCCCAGAGACATCCTCGCAACTCTGACCTCAGAGATCTCTTGCCCCATGGTGGTCAGGCCACTTTCGCTTGAGACATCCTCACAACTCAGACCTCGGAGGTGTCCTGCCCCATGGTCGTCTGGTCACCTTGACCAGCGACATCCTCGCCACTCTGGTTTCCAAGATGCCCTGCCCCATGGTGATCCGGCCACGCTTGCCTGAGACATCCTCGGAACTCTGGGTTGCGAAATGCCCCGAGCTCAGGTGGTCAGGCCACTATCGCCTGCGACATCTCTGCGGCATGTGCGGGCATGTGCGTCTATGCTTTCAGAGTTTTGCTTGACCGTGCATTCGACTGTGCGTCGGACGGTGTGGCATGTGCGCGCATGTGCGGCAATGCTGTTGAGGCTTTTGTATATTTGCATGGGCATGTGCATGCGACTGTGCGGCATGTGCCTGCATGTGCGGCCCCTTCCGGACCACAATTTCAAAGTGAGCACTATAGAAGTGAGCGCTATAGAAGTGAGTCCGGTGTATATATATGAATATATATATATATATACACAGACTGTGGAAGTTATATGTATATCCTGAGATCGAGAGTTATATAGTTCAAACGATGTTCTGTTGGAAGCCATGAGTGATAGATTGTGTGGACCCGAAGACAGGGATATCAAGATCGACAGATCGATAGATCGCGAATCCGATCCGACGCCAATCGCAAAACGGAAGTTGCACCCATCCTTCCTGGCCTACCCATCACCCGGAGGATGGTCACAGAAGTGTGCCGTTGTGCCAGGAAGCGGGGTGCACGTGACACGGCCGGGTTGCAGAAGAGGGCCCTTTGAGGGCCCCTTAACGGGGCCCTCTGGAGCCGCAGAGGGGGCCTCTCGCGCCCCAAAAGGGTATCTTCCTCCTCCCCCCCATTCGCTCATCGCCCCCCCCCATTGGGAGAGGCTGCATGCACACGCGGATGGCCTTGCAGCCTCAGCTCTTGTCCGTCGTGCGGCTGTGCCCAGCGCCGGGTCTCCGCGTCCCCCGCTGGCCAAGATGTCGGCGCGATCTCACCGACGCCGATCCCGGTCTTCGTCCACGCCGGCCGTCGCTGGCTCGCCAGCGCGACCCACTGCTTCATGATGGCAAAGATGGAGGTTTGCCAAGATCGGTCAGAGCGCCGTCCGTGGTCGCTCGAGGCGGAGGAAGGAGTTCTGGTTCGCTGGGGGATTGGGATGCTGGGTGGGGGCGGTTTTTGCTGTGTCGAGGGATGCTTCGCATCCAGGCGTCCCTGAAACGCGTTCTCTCCCAGGTTGACGCGGATGTTTCTGCGCTCAGGCTTGGCCACGGGCATCCAGCTGGGAGGAACGGACGAAAACGGCCCGGCGGTAGGATTGCTCACCGACCCCCTTTAGTCTCGACTGCGCTTCTCCGACGGACCGCTTGATGCCGAAGATATCGCCAAAGATGTGCCCCAGATTGTCAGGAGGCGACTCTTGGCAGGTCAGATTCAGCACCGGCACTAGTAGATCCGTGGTCGAAACATGGCTCAATCTTGGGCTTAATCTAGCTTTATCTGGCTGGCCACGGCTTCTGATCGGGCGCTTCAGCCTTTCACCGTTCTTACGACGACCTCACAGGAGTTGCATCCTCAGGGTTGCCGTCAGGTTTGGGCATCTGAAAAATGTCTTCGCCACGGACCTCCTCTTCTTTTTCTCCCTTTGGTGGTGGCCCCTGCCCGACTCCTGCGCAAGGCCGTCGACGCCGCCGGCACCGCCGCCTCGGCGCCCGGCTCTGGCGGGTGGCACCGCGACTGGCAGCAGGCCGCTCGACGGGGGGCGCGAGGAAGGGGAGCATCGAGAGGACCGCGAGGAGGATCAGAGAGAAAGTGCTGATAGCGATCATTTTCTTATTCCGTGTTTTGCCGATCGGCGCGGGCTCTCGTACCCCCCCTTCCCCCCCCTGCATGGAGTAGATCTTGGCTGTTTTGGCGCATGTTTCGAGCAGGTGAATTCTCCCCCATAGGACGCACAGTTGCAAACAGTCGCATCAAGCAGTGGTCCAGTGCCAGACCCCCCCCCCTTCCCCCCCCCTTCCGCCCAATGTCGAAACGCCGAATCAGAAAACGTTTCATCGCCTCTTTCATCGCCTCTTTGGTTGGACTTTTGGCGCGTCCCGCGTGGCCACGGCTGGATTCGTTTCGAAATCTTGGTCAGAACGCATCTCTGGAGAGGTCAACGGATTTAGCGACATCGATACCATCTTGTCTCCCCACTGAGAGGGAGGACGCGAGGAGGAGGAGGGGGAGGAGGGGTGATGAGGAGGAGGATGACCCCCTGTGCCAGAGCTCCTGTTTTTGTCGGGTGTTTCACTATATGGGCACCACACTCCTTTACGCCACGCCCCTTTCCTACCCCCAGACGCTTGCGGTGGGGAGGAGGAGGGCGCCAAGAAGACGAGGACAGGCACGTCGGCAAGCAGAGAGTCCAAGCACGCGAGCGAGAGGGCCGCGATCCAGCAGCGGCACCCCATGGGGAGGGCGAGAGACGTCGTGAGCCGTGGGCGCCATCGCGCCCGCGGCGGGCGGCAGGCTGCTCGGACTCTGTAGGCACTGGCCTCAGGCTGGGCCTGTCCCTCCACAGGAGGGCGTCTCCACCAGCGGCAGGCAGCAGAAGGCTGGCGGGAGCGAAAGATGCACCCGCAGGAGATGCCCACACTTTCCGACTCGGGGGCTCCCAGAGCGGGCTGGAGCAGAGCTTTACTCACGCGGTTGTCGCATGTTCTCCGCGCATGGTGCCCAGCCAACGGCTCTTCTTCAAACTGCCTGTGGGGTTTGGGATATCTGCACAACGTTGTACGGTGGTGTAGCGAAGCCGGCGCCCATGCGAACTCAACGAACATCGTAGCTTGCACGGGTCCAAGGGCGACGAGCCAGGGACGCTTTTCGTGATCGTTTTCTCATTCCTTGTTTTGCCGATCGGCGCGGGCCCTCGCACCCCCCTCCCCTTGGAGTAGATCTTGGCTGTTTCTGGCGCCTGTTTTGAGCAAGCGGAGTCCCCCCATGGGACGCACTGCTGCAAACAGTCACATCGAGCAGAGGTCCGGAACCAGAACCACCCCCCTCCCCCCTCCCCCTTTCCGCCCACTGCCGAGACGCCGCATCAGGAAGCGTTCCCCTCTCGGAGTTGCGCCCGGGATGCCGCCGCGTCGCTCCAGGGCGCTCCGGATCGCTCGGGGCGTTCCGCAGCGCCGTGGAGCGGCCGCGGCAGCCGATGCGCCCGCCAGGAGGCCCGCCGGCTCGCAGAGACACCCCCTGAGTTGTTCGCACCCGGACGTGCGCGGGTTTTCGCTCCGCAGTGCATGGGCACGGCCGCGGCGCTCGCTACGTAGATCCTCCGCCCACCTCGTGCTCTCGGGGATGCCCGGGTCGTTCTCGCCCGCTGTTCTAGCATTTTGCCTTGGCCTCGTGCAACCAGGAGGCTCTGTACACATGAGGGGGCAAGCCTGGGCTGGTGCTTCATGCATGTGTGGCTGCACATCTCTCGTCGGAGCTCAGCCCCCGTCAGAGCTCGGCCCTCTGATAGTTAGCTCTAGCGGACATGTTGACCCGTGTGCGTGCGTGCTTTTGTGTGTGTGCGTGTGTGTTTGTATTTGGGTGTGCGTTTGCGTGTGTGTGTGTGTGTGTGTGTGTTTGTTTGTGTGTGTGTGTGTCGGGCTCCTCCATGCTGGGTGAGTTGGCACGGCCCGCGCTCCTTTCCTTTTGCTCGACCTTCACTACGTCGCACCGCCGCGCGCGTGGCCGCGACGCCAAACATACTACGTGTTCGTCGGTCTCGGTCGCCGCTGCGCTTCGCCTGTCCTGGTCTGCCGTCTGCTGCTGTCCGCTGCCGCCTTCCCTCGTGTCATTCCAGGCTTGCACCAGCTGCTCGCTCTGCCACCGATTTCCGCCGCTGTGGCCAGCGCGTCGCCAAGAGAGCGTGCCGAGGGCAACGTGTGTGTCTGTGTGTAGGTATGTACGTTGGTATGTGTCGTGTGCTGTGTGGTGAGGGTGCTGTGTGATGTTTGTGTCTGTTTTTGTGTTGTATGTCTTTGCGTGTGCAGTTGTGTGCGTGTGTGTGTGAGTGTCGGTGTACGTGTGTGTGTCGGTATGTGTTTGTCTGTGTGTGAGTCCCTGTCCTGTCCGTCTCCATCTCTTTCTCCCTTCGGTAGTCGCTCCTGGCTTCCCGGCGTCGCTTGTCATTTTGCCACGCCTTTCGTTTTTCTTCTGGTGTGCCTCGGGGTCCTCGCCTGGGCGTTGACCGCACTCCCGGGGATGTCCATGGTGACCTTTTGTGTTGCTTAGCTTACTCCCGTTTGCTTACATGTTTGTGGATCGGCAGTGAGATTTGCCGCCCCGCGTGCGTGCACCCAAATCTGTGTGTAAATGCGCGTGTGAATGTGTGTATGTTCGTAGGTTTGTGTGTATGTCGATGTATGTATGTCCAAATTCGTGTCTGTCTGTGTGTCTGTCTGTCTGTCTGTCTGTCTGTCTGTCTGTCTGTCTGTCTGTCTGTGTGTCTGTCTGTCTGTCTGTCTGTCTGTCTGTCTGTCTGTCTGTCTGTCTGTCTGTCTGTCTGTCTGTCTGTGCATGCCTGCCTGCCTGCCTGCCTGCCTGCCTGCCTGTCTGTGTGTGTGTGTCTGTGTGTATGTCTATCTGTGTGTGTGTGTGTGTGTGTGTGTGTTCCAGCTTCCAGCTTAGCTCGCGCCCGCGACGGCCGACTGGCGCGCGCCCCCCGAGGCCCCAGCCGCCTGCGAGGAGGTGCACGACCTCCGCCTGCGCTGCCAGGAGCTCCAAGGCGAGCGGCCGGCGGCTGCCGCAGCAGAGCGGGCAGGGAGGCGACAGCCAGAGGAGGAAGACGTTAGTGTTCGCCTCTGCGGTTGTCCTCCCTCTCCTCGCTCTCCTCTCCAGGCTCCGACCCCGCGCGGGTGCCCCTCCTCCGCGGAGCCTCTCCCCCGGAGCACCGAGCCGCGACGGGGGGCAGCACGTCGCCCGGATGGCGGGCCTGATGGCAGCCCGAGTGCCCCTCGCCTTCGCGGGGGCAGGCGGACGCACCCAGTGCTCTGGCTGTTGCTTCTGGTGCTGCAAAGCGTTGCACCGACGGAGGCCCGTGACACGTTCATCTCGGTTTGGACCCCGCAGAACTTGTCAAGTGCGGCGAGGCTGGACACTGTGTAGTCAGTTTTGCGGGGCGTTGGTGATGTTGGCTTGCCAGGGACGTGCATCATATTCGGTGGTCAGAAGCTCAGCATCAAGCGACGGCGCAGTTCCATCATGTGGTCCACTTTAGATGGGAACGAGCTCGGATGGTGAACAGCAGTTGCGGCTGCTCGCTCCTCCTCTCCAAGCGTTTCCCTTGCAGGTGCAGCGCTCGTTGGTGAAGGGAGAGGAAGCCCTTAAAGAATTGCACGACGCTTTGGGAGAGATAGAAGTTCCCCTGGACATGCTGAATCGACACCGGCGCCGACGGGACACGCAACATTGATCATGGATACGATGCGAAAAGCGCTTTGCAACGTCAGCCGCAGGAGACGAGCAGACAGCAGTATGAGAATGACCTGCGCGATCGAAAACGGCAGCTGGTGGAAAATAACGAAAAATTGCAATCCAACCCGACGGCGGAGGAAGTGGAGGCAGTGGCCTACGCGGGTGCCGCCATCAAGAAATACGCGAAGTTGCTGTAGTACTGGAGAGGAAGAAGAGATCGGGAACGGCAAACGCACACCGCATCAGAACTTTCAGTCGCTCGGCGGCGCCGTGACATGGCAATTGTCACCGGAATTGCTCGACAGTGCGACTGCGCGATCCCGTAGATTCGCGGCATGCCACCTAAGATGGCGAACCGAGGGGAGATGGACTTCAAGCAAACGGTGAAGCCAATGAAGAGGAAGCAGATGCGCAGAGTCTCTGCATCTTGGTTTTTGGTCTCGGATATTTTCAAAGTTATTGCGCGCCCAGCATGGATTTCGAGCCCGCCTTTGCGTGCGAAACAACCATGGGTGCTGGGCGCACGCTCAGACTTTGCGATGACGAGCGACATTGACGCCTGGGGGCCCAGAGGCCTCCGATCGCTATCAACTTCGCCATCTGGAGCAGCTTGGAAGGCCTGGAGGGGGGGCATGCACAGGCTGGTGCCACATGCGCGTAGAGTTCACCATCGTCGCATACTTCGCTTTCATGCGGAGTGGCCCCTGGCAAGAAGCCCAGCAAGGCAGCGCGCCCCAGGGGGGTGAGGCTGGCCCATGTGCCGCGCAGCTAGGGGCGCGCGGTGGCTCGAGGGGGCCCACTACGAGCGGGGTCGTTCAGGCCGCCGCCGCGGGCCTTCGCGGCTCGCGGCAGGCGTCGCGAACGCATGGCGATAGCTTCGCGGCTCGCGAGGCGGAGGGGCCCACCTCCCGGGGCAGGGCATGCCGCGCAATGCCCGCGACGCGGCCGACGCCCTGGACGCGGGCGCAAAACTGAGCGGGGGCAAGGCGTCCGAGCAGGACTCGAACTTGACGAGGAGATCGACGATGAGGATCTGGAGCCGGCGGCCGCGATCTCCTCCTAGACGCGCGCGCGCGACGCCCTGCCAGTGGTAGCGAGGGGGGCGACAGATGGCGAACCTGCGGCGCGTGGCGGATCGGGCGGAATCACGGGAGACGCCCCCGAGCCTGAGAGCTAAATGCACAATTGCAGTCGGAGCCCTGAAGAAGGAACCCTTCTCGTTGGGGAGGGGCTCCGCGTTCCTTGAGTGTTTCGCAGCTTGCCTCAGGGTTTCCTTATGTTTTCGATGGGAAATCAAAGTTCTACTCATAGAAAAAAGGGGCCTCGTTCCTCATTTAGGGCCCCTTAGGTCAACGCCCCGACTGTGCCACACTGCAGCGCAGAAGTGGGCAAAAGAGGGAAAGGCGCGGAACGGGGAGGGCGATGCGGACCGGGCTGGGCGACAGGTCCCCGGCCATCGCTGCAGGCTCGCGGCGATTCGTGGGCGACACCTTCAAGACCCAGCCCGCCCCCCCCCCCCCCCAATCAGTTAGCGACGTCGATAGCGACTGCCACTGCCAAGACTGACGCCGGCAGCCCGCGTGCACGGACATGACAGGTCGAAGCGAGATTTAAGTCGGGCCAGTCCTTCTACAGGAGGAAAATTCAAAAATAGTGAAGAAATAGTATGGGGACGATTCTTTGAGTATTTTTGATAGTTTCGGGGCATGTTTTCACACTTTTCTTATTTTTCGTCTAAAATCAATCCCCCTGTAGGGGGACAGGCCCGACTTAAAGCAAGATGTTGTTCCAGCATGCCAGCCTCGACAAGTCGATGCGGCGCGCGACGTCAGAAGTTTTGCCGAGCGGGCGTCGAAGCGGATGCGAGCTCGATCAGACTGGGGCTTGGTTCAAGGCGGTGAACAGCCACGGCGGCGAGCTCGAGGCCATGCCCCACGCGATCTGCAAAGAATGGGTGCCGACGCGGGGGGTTCTGGGATTCGCCCGCCGCGCCGCGCGTCAGACGTTTGATGCTCATCTCCTGGGTCAGTGGGGCGGCCCTCTCGTGTGCGCTGGCCTTTCGGGCGGATGCAGAGGCCAAGTAATGTCGTGGACCGTCGGCGAAGAAACTCCGCTCGATGATGGGGGGCACGGCTAGCGCTCGCGATCCTCACGTGGCGGTGGAAATTGCGCGCGTGGATTGTAAGAGCAGGCATTTTGTTCCCTTTGCATTAGAGGCTACGACGCAGAGGCTTCGCATTGGCGGGAGATTGTTCGCGCGCCTCGCAACCGCGCTCATCTTGCGTCTCTTTTCGGTCGGCGACATGCAGTGGTAGTTAACGGGCAAAAATCGGCGCCCCCCTACCCGGCTAACCAGCGGCGTCTTGAACGCTGACTCGGACGTCGATCATTCGGCTCGCCAGCTGCGTCTAGACTCGCCAGGCGCGTTCCACTACTCGCAAAGTGCCTACTTGCAGATGTCCGAACAAAACATGCCTTCCTCTCTGTGGTACATCAAAAATCCCCCGCGGCGGATCCAGGCCATTTGCGAGTAGTTATTTTGCGAGTGCTGGCACGCGCTTGTCCAGAGACACGCAGGTCGTCTGCAGCTGCCCAGGCGCGGGGTCTTTTCCAGAGGTTTGAAGAAGCGGGGCCATGTTAGACCAGCTGCGGTGTGAGGAAGTCCACGCCCTCTCCGCCCCCGTCGGCCCGCGGCGTCCGCGCGGCGCCCTCTCTGCAGCTCGACGGGCGCCGCCAGATCTGCCCGGCAGGGACTGCGCCTGCCGCCCAGGGCGACGAGGCGACGCGGGGGGACATTGACGCCGAGATCTCCGAGTTCTGCCACGGCCGAGTCCAACGGACCGAGTTGTGGCCAGGCGTCCAGCACGCGCGCGCCGCACTGATGGCGCACGCGCGCCGAGCGCGACGGCCTGGGCACGGGGGGTATAAGGTATTTCCAGCGCGCCGGCGCTTACGGGCGACGCATGCATCAGCTTGAAGCGCGATGTTCCAGAGGCGCGCGGAGGCGGCGAGGCACGTTCTGCGGTCATGGAGCGCGGGGAGGTGCACCATAAACAACGCGGCGCGCCCGTGCATGCTCCAGACTACGAGCTCGCGCGCGTGTTCGCTACGTGGGGCAGCCCATGACCAGCGCGGGCTTCGAAGAAGCCGGTCGTGCTCGCGCCCGCTTCCAACGCTGGAGGGTGGATTCTTACAAGTGGTCGCGCCGCTATCAGGTGCGCGGGGAGGTATTTGGGAGATTGGAGATTCTGGAGAAGTCGCGGGGGAGATTTTTGGAGTTTCTGTTAGGGTCGATTTGGCCATGATCGAACCAGTCTGACTCTCAATAAGTTCTTAGAGGTCCTGAATGGGAAATCCTTCGTAACGGATCCTGGTTTAAAAGGTCGTTCTTATCAGAGGAATCTTCAGAAGGGGACCCTTAGTAAGGAACCGTGCAAGGAAATGCTTCTTTCGAGATGAACACCAAAAGCGCCCAGGTATGCATCGTGCCTGGAGCGGGAGAAGGAGGAGGAGGAGGAGGAGGAGGAGGAGGAGGAGGAGGAGGAGCGTCGTTCCTGGGGGAACCTCTCCGTTTGAGAGGGGCGGTGAAGGAATTCGCCGGCCCCCGACCACAGAACACCCGCGGCAAGGGGGCCCGCGGCGCTCGGACGAGGAGGAAGAGGAGGCCGAGCCGTCCAAACGCGAGAGCCCACACCCAGTCCGTCCAATCGCATCCGCCGCCGCGCAGAGCGCACGCGATGAGATCGTCACACAGGGAGGTCGTGTGCAAACGGTGCACGTCGTCACCGGGCATGCCGCATGCACGCGGGTTGGCCGATCTTCTCGCACCACGCTTGGACAGCTTGCCTTGCCAATCGAGTGAGCCAGCATGTGAGGCAAAAAGTACCACCCGCCCAACCAGGCCCGTTCAATGTTGGGGAATCTGCGAACTCCTGCCATGCGTCATACGTCCTGTTGCCATGCTTTATTTGTCCAACCGCGCACGCGTGGCATCTCATGTCGCCTGCGTCTATTCTATTATCCGTAGGGGCTTCGCGCTCTGCCGCCAACCCCTGTTCTATAAGAATGGAAGATGTCAGGGCTGTGTCGGGGTGTATGGGCGCCGTCTTGAAGACATCTGGGAACATCATGTGGGGACGGATTGGAATCAGCAGCACATATTTAGACGTGGGGGCTATTATTAAGCACTGCTGCATTTTTTGAGCGCTCCCCGCGCGGATTCTGGATACTTTGCGACAGAATTAGGTTTCGGGAGCACGAGCCTGGTGTGATTTTCAAAGCAGTTTGATGTTTCGGGAGCGCAATGTGGCGCAGGGTTCAAACCACTCTGGCCTCGGACCTGGCGAAACTTACGATGCGACCATCGCGTAGTTTGTCAAAAGGATTCTTGCTTCGGGAGCGTGAATCTGGAGCACTGTATTGCGGGTTTTCGACTCGGGAGCACGAATCTTTAATTTACAAAAGATTTTGACGTCGGGAGCGCGAACCTGGGAAAATTGACCATGGACTTTGGATCGGAGCCACATTTGGCAAAATTTGCCAGGGATTCTGGCTTCGGGAGCGCGAATACGGCGAAATTTACTATGGGTTCTGGCTCCGGGAGCGCGAGCGTGGCCCGATTTACAAGACGGGTGTTCGAAATCGGGAGCGTACAGCAATGATTCTGGATTCGGGAGCACGGCTCCGGCGTAATTGAAAATGCATCTTGGCCCCGAGAGCGCGAATCCAATTTAGTTTTCAAAATGGATTCTGGCGTCGGGGGCGCGGGCCGCAGGTATTGTGAAGTGTGCTCGGACCCTCCAGGGAGTTCTGAGAACCCTGGCGGGATGTGTCCGTGTGTGGTAAATGCAGATGTTGTTTTTCGGTCCCCCCCCCCCTCGCGCGGACAGTGCCAACTTACAGCAGGAAGCAGAAAGTAGAACAATAATTGCCGAGGGTGAGCGCTGGAGTTTAAGCAGGTTGCAGGAAGCCTCATCCCCGCAGCCTGATGACCCCACCAGGGGACCTAAGGGTTCTCGGTGGCGCACGGATTGTAATCATGCCGCGCAGCAAGTGGTTGTGAGGAAGGCTTCAATCCATCGGTTTAACCGGAAGCTGCAAATGTTACTTGCAGAGTTTGCTTTGCTGGTGAAGTTGAGTCTAGGAACACACACACAGCTCAATCAAGAACATGCAGTCATGATCGTTCTCCCCTTCTCCTTCATGGCATTTCACGTTCCTCTTGCCATATTCTTCCTCCAGGTCCGAGTTTGGAGCCCTTGTCGTGTGTATTATGTACCTGCTTCTGCCCGTGGCGCTACAGGTTCCGAGCGTAGCTTGAGTTTACCTACCGTTGCCATGCCCGCGCCCCTGCCTAGTGCGGTAGGTTCGTGTCGTGTCGACTGGCGGCGACCCCGCCAGCGGCGTTCAATTTTGAACGCCGCGGGCGACCCAGAATTGTTCGATGTGGAACGGTTTGGACGTTTTGGAAACGGCCGATCGTTCAAGGTTGAACGGTTCCCGCGGTGTCAGAAACCAGCGCCGAAGTCGGCACGACACGAACCTGACGTACTTCGTGAGTCCTCTGAGCCTGACTCTGGGCCCTGGCATGGAACGTAGACTTAGGAGGGCCCACCGCGCCCCCTCACCACCTGCGAGCACCACTCGCTCGCGAGGAGCGGCCCTCGATCGCCTTGGCGCGTGTTTGTGTGTGTGTGTGTGAGAGAGTGAGTGTAGGTGTCTGTGTGTGTGTGTCTGTGTGTGTGTCTCTGTGTCTGTGTTTGTGTCTGTGTCTGCGCGTGTATGCGTCTATGCCTTCTCTTCCTCCCCCGTGCAACGCGTCATTCATTTGCATACAGTGCGCCCCCTGTTGCCAGATCGCCGTAGCAGTCACCCTCTGCCCAGCCGCCGACGCAAAACAAGTACGTGTGTGTGTGCCGCGTGACGAGCGTCGGCGTGTCCCTCTCCGCTCCGCCGCTGTCTCGCAGGGCTCCACCTGGGCGTGCTTGCCGCAGCCTCGCCGGCCCCTTCCGCCGTCGAGGTCCTGGTCCAGAGGTCACCTGTCTTGGCTTTCCCAGCGCGGCCCCCGCAGACAGTCCGGCCCTCGTCTCTGGGGGCCGGCCCTGCCCTCCCTAGTCGCGTTCGGACGGCCCCGGGGCTCGGCCAGGACCCCCTAATCATGTGGAGGCCAGAAGCGGCGACACGGCCAGTCCGTCTTGATCCGTAGCCATTTTGGTTCAAGCTGTTTTGGCTCAAGCCGAGCATTCGCTCGATACAGCCTGGCTCAAACTGGGATGTTTCTGTTGCGTTGGCGCATTGCGCTTGCCCACCAAGGCTGCACCCGATATGCAACGCTGCTGGCACAAGCGCCGGAAGCTCGCAATCAAAGCGACGGATCAAGTTGTTTGGCATCTGCGTTCTGGCAATGTTAACCAGATGTGCATGGCGACAGGTTGGCCGAGTGATGTTTGAACCTTTCTCGTCATTGCAGGGCATATCTGCTGACACTCAACGGGCATGTTCTCGTTGGGGCGAGAAGGAGCTGCAGCGGATGGGTCAGGTATCATCGGCGCAGGCTGAATACTCTTGTGGCAATACGACGGGTGTAGTGGGTGCTGGTGCAGCTTGTGGTTCCGCGGTTGGTCAGGCAGGAGCCAGCATCACTCTTCGACGCTCAGATCGTCCAAGTCATGAGGATGCGAAGCCGACATCCAAAACACAAGTCTGCTGGAACACTAGCGAACCTGACCATCGCTCAAGTTACGAGAAGGAGGCGGCTGCAAAACACATGATTCAGACAAACATTGGTACACATTTTCAAGTCCGATGGCTTGGCGAAGGGACCTGGGCTGACGGCATTTGTAAACCCAATTCTTTCGCGACAGACGATTGGGTGGGAATTCAGGTGAAATCCACGTTCGGGAGAAGAGCTGATACGAGTTACCGCTTCCGTAACACAAGAGGATATGACGGCTTGCTTATCGTATGCGTGTCGTTAGATGGTACGGGTATGTGGACAATTCCAGGGCACTCGGTCTCGGTAACAACACTTGCAATAGTAGGGGGTGGCAAATGGGATGTGTATCGCCGTGCTTGGAGTGATTTCCCGTCCGAAGTTCAAGCTGCTTGGGGCCAGCCTGGTTTCTTTTTGCGGCGGCCAGCAGAGATTTGGAACATGCCTCTCTCGCCGCGTCACCGAATCGGGCATTTGGGAAATATGCTGTTCAAGCAGATATTAAGCAGTGCAGGTCTATCCGTGCATGACCCCTTTGTGGAGCACGGTCCCTTTGATCTGATCGTGCAAGGGGCCATCCGCGTACAAGTGAAAACTCGCAGCAAACCTCGGAACAATATAGGCGGTTATCATGTCTCGCTTTATCGATCGTCGGGGAGAAGGATCAAGAACTTCAGGCAATATGATCATTCGGACTTCGACGCCCTCGTTGTAAGTATCGTGGACGGCGCGAGGCTGACAGGTGTCTTTGTGTTTCCAATGTTTGAGCTATCTCGACTTGGTGTCGTCAACCTGGACACTTCTGCTAGATCGGGGAGCCGATCGTTCACTGTGTACCCTCCGTGGGCAACGCCAGCAACGGCCAGGACAATGGAAGCCCAATCTTATCAGCAACGGTTTTTCTGTCCGATTCCTACGGGGAGACACATGACTGAGAATGAGGTGTGTAGCTTGTGGACTTTATTAGAGGACTGTAAGACGTTTGTGGACTAGTAGTCACGACGCATCGCTTATCGAACAGCAGTCTCACCAGGAACGATCCATGTCGTAAGCCTGACGTATCCAGTCCCCGTAGAGACGCTAACGGCGATGTAAGTAACGGCGATGTAGGTTTCGGTATTGTAGACATGGTTGGTTCTTGGCCAACCCAAGTGTAAGAAAGTCTTGCTCGCGTTTCCTGAGCGTCGCAAAAAAAACAGCCAGTCCGTCTTGATTCTGGCTTCCACGCGTTGATGTCTGGTCTTGGCATTTGCGCGCCCCCAACGGGACGCCCGAGCCGGCAAACCCAGGTTCGCCCGTGGTGGCGCGAAGCGAACCGCGCGCCGCAGCCCGGGCCAGGGCAGGGCTCGACCTGAGCGGCGGTTTGGCGACTTCGTGCCGTGCTGCAGCAGAGGCGGCGCCGAGACACCACGAGAGAGAGCGTCAAGCAGTGGCGAAGCGTCCGGGCTCGTCTATAGCCCTACCAAACAATGTTCTACGAACCTTTTGCGGTTTCCACGAAATATTCTTAGAACATTTCTGGGTTCTAAGAGCAGTTCGTGGTAGGACTATAGGAATGCCGGGACGGTCGGCCCCTGCTCAAGAGCGAAGACGAAGCGAGCACGGAGAGAGCACCGTCTGGGCCGAGTCCTGGGGCCAGAGCGCCCGCCCTCCGCCAGAGCGGGCGGCGCGAGGCAGCGCGAGGGCGCGAGGGTCATCGCGCGTCCCGGATCGCGGGGCGCGCGCTGCGCGGAGCGGGGCGGCCCGGCGGCGCCCCGAGGCGAGGCCGAGGACGCGCGCTCCGCCGCGCTCGGCGCGGCGGAGCTGAGGGCCGCTCTCGAGGATGATGGGCAAATCTTCCACCACCGCTACCATATGTAGGACGCGGGAGAAGGGATGATGAGGAGGTCCTCCTCCCCCTCCTCCCCCTCCTCCTCCTCCTCCTCCTCCTCCTTCTCCTCCTTCTCCCCTCCTCCCCTCCTCCTCCTCCTCCTCCTCCTCCTCCTCCTCTCTCCTCCTCCTCCTCCTCCTCCTCCTCCTCCTCCTCCTCCCTCTCCTACCTATGGAAGTAGTGGTGGAGAATAGGCCCCATCAAAGGACCGGGACAACGAGATCAAGCTGCTCATGTACCGCCTCCAGGAGCTGCCTACCCTCCGGGTCATGGGTCATGGGGCGGCGGCGCGGCGGCGGCGGCGCAGCAGCCGTCGGCGGGTGACGTGATCGTGTTCGTAGTCGTGGTCTCTGTCGCGGTCGTGGTCGTCGTCGGCGTCGCCGCCGTCGTGGTCGTCGACGTCGACGTCGTGGTCGTCGTGGTCGTCATCGTCGTCGTCAACGTCGTCGTCAACGTCGTCGTCAACGTCGTCGTCGTCGTCGTCGTCGTCGTCGTCGTCGTCGTCGTGCTCGTCGTGGCCGTCGTTCTTTCCCTCCTTGGGGCCGCCCGCCCCCGGATAATGAAAAGCGCACTGGCTCCAGGAGCTGCTTCTCCTCCAGGGCGGTGCTGACTCGTGTGGTGAGGATACCGTGGCTGGGGCCATGATATCTTCCAGACTTCGTGCGCCAGCTCCCGGAGCTGAGGCTTCGAGCTGCGCACTGACAGCCCCGGGGGTTCGATGTATACTCCACGTCGTTTGGTAGTCCCGACTGGCCTCGGGGCTCGATGTATACACACGTGCTGGCTGCAAGATCCAGTGGTGAGGCTCCGGGCTGCGCGCAGACAGGGGTCGAAGTTCTAGGTTTTCGGGTGTTTTCGATAGTTTCCCAGCATACGGCTGCTCTCCAGCAGCTGCACTTCTCCAGGAGCTTTCTGGTGCCCAGATTGTTTCGACCGGCCGCTAGAGACCCGACGTATGACCCGAAAACCAGGCGACGAGGGTCACCCCAGCTCGATGCATACACCTCGTCGTTTGGGCGGCCCATGAGCCAATGAACTCGGCGAAGGAACACAGTGTACAGACGCTCCAGCATCTTACAATTCGAGAAGCTGGGGCGTCTAATCCGCCGAGCTCCTTGGCTGGCCAAACAACGTGTTTATTGCATCGAACCCCTCCCAGACCTCAACAGGCCCCCGAGTATTCTGAGGTGGTCTTGCCGCCCTGGCGGCGCACCTGGGGCTCTCCGCAATCCAGGCATGGGGTGTTGAGACCGCCCGGGACTATTCGGGAGGCTTGTTTATGCTGGCCAGGACTACATGGGTGGGCGGTCTGCGCGCAGCCCGGAGCCTTACCACTGCTTCTCCCCCAGAGCATCCTTGCGGCTCGCAGCTATCGCGTCTGGAGGCGCTTCGCCGTTCTGGGATGCGTCGGAGTCCGCTCAGGGCCCCAGGTGGCCTTGAAGGGTAGGAGAACGGTCGCACCGTCCCGGGTAGCCACTGATATACTTGAGGTTGCGCAGTGGGCGGCAGGCACGTCGAATAACGTGTTCCGTCGCAGCGCGCGGCATATATATATATATATATATAAAAAAATATTTATATTCATATACTCATATATATACTCATATATATATATGTGTGTGTGCGTAGCACTGGAGGTCCTGCCCCTCGCGGGCCATCTTGTTGTGCAAGGGCTTGGCCGTCTGCTCTTGCTTGCCCGAAGGGCAAGCTGGCCGGGGAGCGGGTCGAGAGGTCTGGGAGCCCGCGGCTCGAGCACGTCTCGGGAGGGAACAAAAAACACAGACTCAACGAATCGTCGATTCCCAGGAAAATATTTCGAAAATATAGGAAGTGGGGGGAAGACAAAAACCCAGAACATATGGGAACATATGGGGGATCCTGTTATTTGCGTCTGTTTATTTGTGTGTTCCGGGGCCCCTTCAACGTCGACAGTCGTCGCAGGTTTGGGTCTGGCGGCGGAACAGGTTGGTGGCGAGAGCCTGCACAAGAGTATCGCGCCCGCGGAGCGGGCTTCACGGCGGGCCGGCATCAGAACGAGCCGCGCCGGCCAGTCAGCACAAGCCAGTCACTAAGCTCGTGGATTCCAGTCTTTGTCGTTGAGTTTGTTACCCAGTCTGTGATGACCGACCTGTGTTGACGCGTTTATCTTTTCGGACAAGATCAATGACTTGTGCTGACGCGTTTAACTTGTTGGTCAGGGTTTATACGCTCGCACATCTGGAGGCCAGCCAATCGGCAAAATGAGAAACATAGAGCGTGTTGCCTTCGCGGGCGAGTGGTCGGGCACCTCGGCGACTCTTGGGGTTCTCTCGTGCCCTCTTCGAGTCCTCCTGAGACTCTCTTGCGTAATTCTTTGGACGCCCTGGCTCTCCACGAAATAAGCGGGTCCTGAGGGAAACAGGCCCTGAGATCTCTCGCCGTTTTCGACTTCCCTGGGCCCTCCCCAGGGCCCTCCACGGGTCACTGGACTGTCCGAAAATTAGCCAGGATGAAGAGAACCAGGCCTCCCATCGAAGCTGTCCCCCCCCTCCCGTCTGGGCTTCGGAGGGCCCCGAGACAGCCGTACGAGGCCCAGAAGGAAGCCACCCCGGGGACTGCCAGAGGCGGCCAGTGGCTCCACAAGACGGCGCGGGCGGGGGCCCCTCGAGACGGCCCAGGGCCCAAGACCGCCCCAGGACGGCTCCAGGACGGCCTGCCCAAGACGACATGCAGAACTTAGGGGAACGAAAAGTGACGTGAATATAACAACTCGGAGGTCCGCGCGGATTTCTTGGATCGGCGCTGGGGCCCCCCGGCGGCGCCTCCGGCGCCGCCCCTGGCGCGCTCCGCGCGCCAGGGAGGGGGGTCCAGCGCCGATCCGAGAAATCCGCGCGGATCTCCGAGTTTCATGTTTATGCCACTTTTTGTTCCCCGAAGTACCCGATCTGGGTCTTGTTCACACGCCCCGAGACTCAGTCAGTCAGCCGATATCTGGCATCGAGAGTGCAAATTGGCATGCAGGAAGCTAGTCCTGGGGGGAGCGTGTCCTGGAGCTATACAACATGCAGGTCCGCCCGGTCCCGCCCCTCTCGCAGGAAGATGGACCACAATCGGAGGAGGAGGGAGGCAGAGAGGGAGGGAGGAAGAAGGTGGACCTGTAGTCATCTTCGAGTTCTGCTCGAAGAGCCTGGCGGCAGGCCTGCAGGCCAGGCCACACCCCGCCTCTCACGACCGTCCTGCCTGCCAGTCTCGCCCTCACCGATGGGAGCCACAGCCCCCCCCCCGGAGCCCCTCCACGCACCACGCCGGCCCGATTGGCATTACAGCTCCAGCGTTCCTCGAGATATCCTGGCGGTGCGGTTGTCCACGCCGGGCGATTTCGCCCGGCCTCGGCCTCCGGGGGCCAGTGCAGGTCGATCCGGCCCGAAGCATGCAGAAGAAAGGTGGAGAGCAGGGCTCGGGCCGAGTTTGCGTCCACGATGCTGCATTTTTTTGTTGTGCGGGAGCTGGGCTGCCGTTTGAAGTAGCCACGGACGTTCCCAATTATCTGCATCTAGGTTGCATCACGCGAGGTTGCGCCGTGGCTGTCGAACAAAAAAAAAAAAATGTTGTGCGGCGCCGGGTCGTAGGGACAGCGCAAGCAGGTTCTGAGGGCTGTCGCCGCCGTCCGGCTCTCGGTGCCCTGCCCAGGTCCCCCCGGGCTCTCAGAAGAACGAGGCGGGATGCCGAGCTTGTCTTGGGGGAGGCCCCCAAGGTCCAGGACCCGCATCCCTCGGGACCCGATCCCTGCGTGCCAAGGCCTCGGCATCGTTCGGACGTGTGTGTTTGTGTGTGTGCGAGGGGGACCATCGAGGAGCAGTTTAGGTCATCTTGCGAAAACTACACGCACGACGCCGAAACATGCACGGGGAATGGGCGTCCGAGCAATGGCGAGTGGCGCATCGCAGGCTGAAGTGTGCAGCGGCCTCTTGGCGAAGGTGGGGACAGACATACATGCGCTCCGCTCCTGATCCGAGACGCCAAGTGTCAAGACTTCGGCTGTAGACGGCCCGCGCTTGTCCCACGATAGGCCAGAACGTTGGCTGCGTGACCTCGTAGTGCTTGCCGTCGATATTGTATCCTATGTCTTCGCCGTTGCTGTGCAGAGGGATCCCACATGTTCTTCTTATTCATCCTCCCGCTCCTAATAACGAGCGGTCTGCTTCTCCTTTTCCGCACCCGCCTCGGAGGGTTGTGATTGAGTTTGACGGGATACAGAGGTCGCGCCAAGTTTTCGCGACCAGGTAATGCAATAGCAGCTGCAGTCGAGCATGGTCGAGGGTAGAGGCGGGAGGAAGTGTTCAACATAGATGGGTGACGCTTGGTCACCTGATTATCCAGAGAGGCTTCGGCGCGCAGTTATCGTGGGGGCGGAGACACCTTTTGGAAGACGCAGTGCGTTTGCATCGAGGTCCAGAGGAACAACTCTCCGTCGGTGGCGGCTCGCGCCAGTGGCAGCGCAATGGGGAGGCCGTCGCCCGCATTCTATGGAAGCAGCAGGCGGCCGCCGCCGCGCTTTATTGGTTTGGTATCGGCACCCTTCGACCCCTGGAGCCCCAGGGTGGCGCAAAACTTGCCCCGTTTGGAGGAAACAGCATTGCGTCGGGTATGTCCCCCCACAGGAGGAACCTTCAAGAATAAAGCGTAGCCTAGTGATGTGTTTTCGTGTTCTTTCGATTGGTACTTGCTTACATGCCCGACCTAAAGACAGCGCGAAGATGCAGTATCAATGCTTTAGGACGGGCGCTTCACCGCGAACGGTGGGTCATGGCCGCCCTTCTTGGTCGGTGCGCAGCACAGGGCTCTCATGAGGCGGGTCGGTGGCGCTACACGTCTTTCCTCCATAGCGGGCGTCGGAGGCAGGGATCGAGTAAATCTTTAGTTCGTCCATATGGCCGCGCACTGACTATGCCTGATGCGTAGGGCGATTCAAAAAGAGAGTCTTGTTCGGCGAGCGACATTTAAACCATAATGGTCTTTAGTGATAACCGCCCCCCCCCCCCAAAGCACTCGGCTGGCAATTCGATTCGTCCTATCCCGCCTCGTCCTTCCTCTCATCATCATCCTCCTCATCATCATCATCATCAGCACCATCATCGTCATCATCAGCATCGCCATTGCCATCGCCATCATCATCACCATCATCAGCACGTCATCATCATCATCATCATCATCATCATCATCATCATCATCATCATCATCATCAGCATCAACATCATTTTCATCGTCATCATCATCATCATTATCATCATCGTCATCATCATCATCACAATCTGGGACCCTCATCCCCCCTGCCGCCGCGGGGGAATGACTTGTCCCAGTATTGTTTGGGGTCCCAATCCGTCAATAAGCCCGCGCAACACATGATCATTTTCCCATGATTGGCGGTTTCTGTAGCGGCCCGCTGCGGTTACCCATTGTGCCACTTGACGGACTCACCTGGCGTCGCTGCTCCCTGACCCCTGCCGAGGTGTGATGCTAGGTTTTGGGCCCAAGCGCGACAAGCACTAGTGCACCACACCTTGCTGTGGTTGAAAATCGGCGCGGCCGACGGGGACCCTCCGGAAGGGCACGGCGCCCGTTTGCAGCTCGTGTGTGTGTGAGGTTTCAGGAGGGGCTGCTGCTTCTTCGGGAGACGTGATGCGTGCAGGCTGCGAGGCGCTTGGTGAGCTGCAGGAGGCACCAGCACGCACGCTCGCGGACGAGGCCTGCGGTCGGAGAGGAGTCCTCCCGGGGCGCCGCGCGAACAGGAGCTGTCGTCGCAGTACACGCCCGTGCCGGGCGACCACGTTGACTCGACCCTGGCGCGCTGGGTGAACGGATACAGGAGCTCGGGGCGGTGCTCCTCTCCCTGCGGGGGCCAAGGACCTAGGCAGGTCTAGGGTGAAGAGAAATCGCTCCTCCCCCTCCCCCTCCTCCTCCTCCTTCTCCTCCTCCTCCTCCTCCTCCTCCTCCTCCTCCTCCTCCTCCTCCTCCTCCCCCTCCTCCTGCTCCTCCTCCTCCTCCTCCTCCTCCTCCTCCTCCTCTTCCTCCTCCGCCCTCCTCCTCCTCCGGAGCGGTTCTGGGAGCGCTCCAGAGCGCCCTGAAAACTGGCGATGCATCCTTCAGACCCTCCAGCTCTCAGAGATCCCCCGTGCATTCCATGCGAAGTATCTGCACCCTGCCCTCGCCACACAGCAGCAGGAAGAGCGGGGGGAGATCACGAGGGCACGCGGAGAGGGATGAGGATGGTGAGAAGGACTGGCCAGAGGGGCTCGGGGTAGGACGGGGAACAGAGAAGAAGCAGTGCGAGGACGATGAGGAGAGGGGCAGGAGGAGGAGGAGGAGGAGGAGGAGGAGGAGGAGCAGCAGCAGCGGCACAACTTTGAGGATGAGGAGAGCTGGGGGGGGAGGAGAAAGGCGCGGAGGGGAAGGGGGCAAGAGCATGTGGAGGGGAAGTAGGCCCACCAGGAGGCAGGGCACGAGGGAGGATCTCCGCTTCTCCCTCAATTCTTCTCGTACTGGTCAGGGGAATTGCTTGGTCAAGTCGAGGAGGAGGAGGAGGAGGAGGAGGAGGAGGAGGAGGAGGTGCTAGCGGAGTTGTTGGGCTGACCAGGGACGTGTGGGCGTCCGCGGGCAAGTGCAGCTCTCGGAGCGCACTTGCGCTCCGCCGTCGGATGCAGGACACGGCAGGCGCCCGGTCCCCGAGGCCCCCGCGAGGCCTGTCCGCCGAGGAGCACGGCCCGCGCGCAGGGCACTTGCCAGCAGCTTGTCCGCTGCCCGTCCCAACGCCCCCCCCCCCCCCCCCCCCCCCCGCCCCCCCCCTCCGGCCCCCCCCCCCGGCCTGCCCCGACCAGTGTCAGGGCGGGTCGGGGCAGGTCGGGGGGGGGAGTCGTCGTCGTCGTCGTCGTCGTCGTCGTCGTCGTCGTCGTCGTCGTCGTCGTCGGACTTCCCCGCGCGTGCCGCCAGCCATGTGCCCGTCGTGAGCGGCGACTGGGCTCTGGGGTCCCGGGGCCCGCCACTGTGGGGTCCTGGACGTCCTGGAGGCTGGGTCCTGGGGGATCCTGGGGGGCCCTGGGGCCGCGTCCTGAGGGGGGGCCGCTTCGGTTCCAATTTTTTGTTGGGGTGGCCGTTCGGGGCGGTTTCGAACCGTCGGTGGTCTGGTTTGGGCTCTGTTCGCGGGCACGCGACGACGCTCGACGACACGATGAGAGCGACGACGTTCGTCGGCGACGCCGGACGTCGAGGAGCGACGACTTACGACAACGTTCGAAAGCGACGCCGGATGACATTCGCCGTCGAGTGCGACGACGTGCGACCAGGATTTAGTGAACGAGTTCGACCAGAGGTGTGAGGACACGCGAATTGTGCCTGCCGGTTTCGATGCCGATCAGACGTCCGTCAAGCCGGTGTCCGATTCGATCCGATTCGGTCTTACCGACGTCAGCCGATTCGATGTGTCCACCGATGTTTGGCGACTTCTGCCGATTCGATGCTCGAGCCATTCGATGCTGGCGCCGGCTTCTGTATTGTGGCGATGAGGCTTTCGGGAGCTGCTCGTTTTTTGGGGGGATTTGTTGAAGATGCCTAGAGTAAGTCTCGGCGGCGAGCCTGGGAGGGAAGTGAGAAGGAGAAGGCCTTCCCAGAAGGATTGGAAATCCCCGGGTTTTCTAAGACGCTTTCTAAGCCTTCCCCGACGACACAGAAAACTTCTCAGAAGGCCCGAGGGCGTCTGAGAAGTCCCGCCGCCTTCCGAGAAGGCCTTCTCTCCTTCTCATTCTCCCCCCTCGCTCGCCGCCGAAAGCCACCTCCGCCCCCCTGCCTTTCCAGGAGCGGAGGTGGGGCCACTCTAACGGACTGCGGGTCCCCACCCCCCGCTGTTCGGGAAGCACCAGGGGAGCATTTGGATGTGTCAGACACCCTCCCTCCAAGCTCCCTCTCCGCAGGCCCCTTCAACAATTTGTTTTCATTGCGTGAGGTGGCCCACTAGAAGATAACCGTCTGAGAATCTTCGAACGCGACTCGAACGCCGCTGATCAACGTGACTGTTGTGTCCTCGCAATCTTAAGTCGTGCCAGAACACGTTTTCTGGGACTTCAAAGCCGCTTATTAACGTAACCGTTAATCTTGGCAACCCCAAATCGCGCCACAACACCGCTCTTGGGACTTCAGCCATGCGAATACATGAAGCGGTGCCGACATGTTAATACGCATGTGCACGGCGCTAAAACGAGAGCCACTTGTTGAACAGGAGCCGCCCCCCATTGTTGAAATGGCTGCGAAGAGTTAGGACGAATGCGCGCGGCTCTCATGCGAGAGCCACCGTTTAAAAGGGACCTCTCCTCCATCCTTGACACTGCTGTACGCTTTTGAGACCAGTGTGCGGCGCCGAGGCGAGAGCTACATGTTGAAAGCCGCCCGCCCTCCATCCGTGAACCAGTTGCGAACTTCAAGCCCCATGAGCACGGATGGTGCTGAAGGCTTGGGCGCGAAGCGCCCAGTCCAGCCCGCCCTGCCGACATGTCTGGGGGTGCGACGGGGAGGAGGTCTGCGCAACGAAGAGGGATGGCAAAGGGAGGAGGGAGCTCAGCTCGAGCCCCTGGACGCCCTCGCCTGGAAGTTGATGCCCGGCAGCGCAGAGAGTTCCTGGCAGGCAGGATGCCGTGGCCGCGAGGCCACCACGTCTCGAGGCCGTGGCCACGGGATCGCCCCGAGGAGGGGTGCGAATGGTGGTCCAGGCTCCAGCACGTGTGATATCATAGGTTCTTTCCCGCCAGCCCCGCCGAGCACAGTTCGAAGGGTGATGAGACAGCCACTGGAAAGGATGGGCCAGCCCAGAGCCAGTTGAGAGCGGCGCTTCGCGGGCTCCGCGCGACCGCAGCGGCTGCAGCCCCCGACGGGACCAGCCGCGGGCGAGTGCCGCCCAGGGAAAGGAGGTCCTGCGCGTGCTCTGACGGCCCTGCCAGTGAGGGCCGACACCATTCAGGGTGTTCCCGAGGTCCTCTCGCATCTCCTCGCGCTCCTCTCGCGGCAGACGACGAGTTCGAGGACGATGTGGGGCGGACGCATAGAGGGGCCGATGAGGACGGGTCGTCGCGGCCGGCTGCGTGGTCAGAGGTGGCGGCGTGCGGCGACTGTGTACGCCCCTCGAAGAGGAGGAGGAGGAGGAGGAGGACGAGAAGGAGGGAGGAGACCTCGGAGGAGGATGAGGAGGACGAGAAGGAGAAGGAGGACGAGAAGGAGAAGGAGGATGACGAGAAGGAGAAGGAGGAGGAGAAGGATAAGGAGGAGGACGAGAAAGGAGAAAGGAGAGGGAGGGGGAGGAGGAGAACGAGAAGGATCGAGGAGAGGAGAAAGGAGGAGGAGGAGGAGGAGGAGGAGGAGTAGAAAGGGAAGGAGGCCTCAGGGGGCCGCCCCTCGGGAGCCTCCTTGGGCCATCCTGGGACCCCCTTGGGCTGTCTTGGAGCCCTTTGTTGCGGCGATCTCGGGCCGCCTTGGGACGAGCTCGCCGTGGGGCAAGGGCGCCCTCGAGGGCGCGAGGTTATTCGCGCTTCGCGCTTCGGCTCCGATTCCTCCTCACCCTCCACTTCTCCCCTGGGAGGCGGCGCGAGAGCGCGAAGCTATTCGCACTTCGCGCTCGCGCAGCGCGAAGCGCGAAGTCGGGGGCCCTTGTGGAGCGCCGGAAGCCCTGAAGAGGAATGTGGCTCGGCGCTCTTTGGGTCCGTCTTCGTACGCTCCTCGGGAG
>CAUYUJ010016132.1:95000-157500 GCA_963575745.1 Prorocentrum cordatum
CTCGCCTTGGTGCCGCGCACATTCGTGTTACACACTTGCAAGAGTTGCACATATCGAAGGATAATGGCGTTCAAAGTGTGGTTCTCGCCTCAGCGCCGCGTACATTGTTGTTGAGCATGTGCAATGGTTTCACGGATTGAGGGCGGTTCCTTTTCAAAATGTAGTTTTCGCCGTAGCGCTACGCACATTGTTTCGAATGTGCAAGAGGTTCCTGCATTCCCATGATCAGCGTACCAGAAATGGTGTTTTGGAAGTAGTCAACATTATGAGGGTGTAACAGTTACGATTGTTCGCAGTGTTGAAGTCCCAGGGATGGCGTCCTGGCACGATTCAGGATCGTCAAAACGCCACAGTCAAGTTGATCCGTAGCGTTGGAATCCCAAGAACTATGCGTTGGCATGCTTCAGAGTCTTCGAACGGTTGCCTCTCAACGAGGCAGTTCCCTTAGTGGAAGTGCATTGTTGTAGGGGCGTATGACGAGGGAGCTTGGGGGGAGAGTTTATTCCAACATCGTTGGTGACTCTTGGGTTTACACTGGTCCTCCTCCTCCTCCTCCTCCTCCTCCTCCTTCCTTCGCTCCTGCCGCCCCCGCCCCCGCCGCCGCGCGTCGGGCCGAGCTCGGCGCTGGCGCCAGGTCCTTCTCGAAGGTTCCACCCCGCCTCCCGCCTCCCCGCTTCGCCGTCCTCCTCGTCGCCATTCTTCTCCTCCCCTCCCCCTGGTCCCTCCGCTCGGGTGTCTCTCTTTGGGCCTCGCCTCGCTCGTCTTTCCAGGCCCTCGCTCGGCCCCCTCAGGGGGGCCCCTCGTCGCCCTGTGCGGGTGCAGTCTGGATTGGAGTTAGAGCTGGACTCGAGACTCGAACCCACGAGCAGATAAAATGCTCCTCCCCTCCCTCCCCCGCCCTGTCCGCTGGCCGCATTTCTCTGTCACATCCTCTCCGGGCCGACTGTCTATTCTCCTGTCCGTTCCGCACTGCCGCTTCCAGCGCTTCGCGCCGTCTGCCGCCCTCTCGCGTTTGTGCGTTGGGCCACCTGGGGCTCAGAACTGGGCCTCCCTCCGCTGGGGAGCTTGGCGGCAGCTACACGTATACCCCCCTTTGGTTCTGGAGGTGCGAGCCTTCAGCAAGACGACGCGCAGGCTGCTGCCTCCTCCTCCTCCTCCTCCTCCTCCTCCTCCTCCTCCTGCTCCTCCTCCTCCTCCTCCGCTTCCTCCTCCTCTTCCTCCTCCTTCTCCTCCTCCTTCTCCTCCCTCCTCCTCGTCTCCTCCTCCTCCTCCTCCTTCCCCCCATCCTCCCCCACTCCCTGCTCTTTCGCCTCCTCCTCCTCCTGCTCCTGCTCCTCCTCCTCCTCCTCCTCCTCCTCCTCCTCCTCCTTCTCCTCCTCCGCTGCGCGGCGGGCTGAGCTCCCTCCGCTGGGCCTCCCTCCGCTGGGGAGCTTGGCGGCAGCTACACGTATACCCCCCCTTTGGTTCTGGAGGTGCGAGCCTTCAGCAAGACGACGCGCAGGCTTCTGCCTCCTCCTCCTCCTCCTCCTCCTCCTCCTCCTCTTCCTCATCCTCCTCCTCTTGCTCCTCCGCCCCCCCTCCTCTGCGCGGCGGGCTGAGCTCGGCGCCGCCGCGAGGTCCTGTGCAAGGTCTCCAACGACAAGCCCGTTTTCCGCGTAGGCGGCGGCCGCCTACGTGGCCGTGGGGGCGAGGGTGGTTTGAGCAGCAGCAGCAGCAGGGTCAGAGAGCAAACAGGAGGAGGAGAAGGAGGAGGCGCAGGAGGAGGAGGAGGAGGAGGAGGAGGAGGAAGAGGAGGAGGAGGAGGAGGAGGGGGAGGAGGAGGAGGAGGAGGAGGAGGAGGAGGAGGAGGAGGAGGAGGAGGAGGAGGAGGGGAGGAGGAGGAGGAGGAGGGGGGAGGAGGAGCAGGAAGGAGGAGGAGAGGAGAGGAGGAGAAGGAGGAGGAGGAGGAGGAGGAGAAAGAGGAGGGGAAGGAGGAGGAGAGGGAGAAGGAGGAGGAGGAGGAGGAGGAGGAGGTGGAGAAGGAGGTGGAGGCGGAGGATGAGGAGGAGGAGGAGGAGGAGGAGGAGGAGGAGGAGGAGGAGGAGGAGAGGATGGAGGAGGTGGCGGAGTTGGAGGTGAAGGAGCTTTGGGGGAGTCTTCGTGATAATGGTTCACGGCAATGAAGCACGACGGAGGGGCGACTGAGCTTGAGGAGCCAGGTTGAGCCCAGGACTGTGCCGCATTAAGCTGGATTGATTTTTGAATCCTATCTTTGAACAAGTAAGTTTTCCGAATCCTGCGCCCTTGCGGATAATGTTGCGGTAAGTTTTCCGAAACCTATCTTTGAACAAGGAGCGCCTCGGGTTCAGAGGGCTCGCTGCTCCTCGGCCTCCTTCTCTGACGCCTCCCCGATCAAGTACGCGGGTGCCTCGGAGCCCCATCGCACTCACCCCCTCGGCGAGCTGCCGAGTGAAGACTGTGAAATCAGGGGCACTCCGGATTTGGAAGGGTTTTGCCGTTCCTTGGCCCTCTCCGTGTGGTTGCTCCTCACAGGGGCACTTGGGCTTCGTTTCTGATCGCGCGCTCCTCTTGCTGGCAGCCTGGCCGCTTTGGGCACGACGGCAGCTCGACCCAGAAGTGTTGCTGGTACTGCATGAGACGGGTCGGCGAGGGACGCTCCTGGACGCTGAGGGCGGAGCCGCCATCCCCCGTAAGCTCCTGCACGAGAGCAGCATGCCTTGGTGGATCGCCTTTCGGAAGGAAAAACACATTGAGACTTTTTTGGGGATCCTCCTGCGCGCAACGGTTGTTACCAGAGCCCCCCTCCCCCGTGTAGCGGTAACGATCGTTCGTTTTGGGGGCTGGCCCGATGTTCGCCGGTGCCGGTGCCGTGCCGGCTGCTTCTCTCAGGCTTTGCGAGGGTGACCGATGCTGCACTCGCAGGCATAGCGTGGCGTTCGCGCGCATATTGTGGCGATCGCAGCGCACCCCCTTCCCGACGTGCTCCACCCCGCCCAAGCGTTACCCTCGTCCGGGGCCCCACCCCCCTCACCCCCAGGTAACGACCGCTACTCGGAAATAAAAAAGAAGGCCTATCATTTCAACCGCTCCGTGGGCCGCGGAAACGGCAGGGCCGTTTTTCACCAATTCCGCTTTCCGTGCCGTTTCCGGCTCCGTCGCCGTTTCTGTGTCTGGTCTTTTTTCTGGTTGTGATGATGTTGCCATATGTTGTTCCGTTTCGTTGTGGTGGTCAGTAAACGTTCTCAAAGTCAAGAGTTATATTCGGAAGCGGTAACAACATGGTTTTACCGTTTTTACGGCCCACTTGAGCACGGCAGCGGAATAGTCGTACATTGCTGAAGCGGTGGAATCGTTATTCCATCCTTTCTTCCCGAGGCAGCGAATTCTTCCGAACAGTGGTGAGGCGCTCCCGCTCGGCAGATCCCAACGGGTCAAGCGAAACGTGTCGTCTTGGCGGACAAGGTTTCATTAGCGCGATGAGGACGCATCACTCCGCTGCGCCAGCCCATGCTCTTGTGTCAGGATCTTAAGTCGAGTAAGGGATCGACTACATAATTGACAGACCCCAAATAGATGTTCCCATTCGATCTGCTAAGATACGTAACATGTCCCGTAGATCTACGGGGCCTTCTATATATCGCTTGAGGATTCGACGCGAAACAACAAGTCACTCGATTGAGGGATTGCGAACAAGCCTGGCGGCGCTGACGGAACCAAGGCAGGGACCCAGGACCCAAGGGAAAGGGGCCCGCGGGAAACAAACAACGCGTCGAGCACCACTCATTAAGCACCACGTTGCACAGAGAGATCCAACAGCGGCAGGGCAATCGTTTGCGAACATGGCCCCTTGAGAGGGGTCACGGGGCCAGGAGGGGACAGGAACAGCGGCACGCGTGCTCAGCGCGCCGTGGCCGCGCAGCCGCCAGCCCGTTGGGGGCGCGCGGGCAGGAGGAGGCCGAGCAGCAGGAGCAGCAGGGAGGCGAGGACGGAGGCAGGGGCAGGGACAGAAAAAAGCCAGAGGACAGGAAGGAATCGGAAAACACAACAACGGCAGAAGCATAAGCTCTCGACGGTCCGCGTGGATTGCTTGGATCGGCGCCTGCCCCCCCCTGGCGGCGCCTCTGGCACCGCCCCTGACGCGCTCCGCACGCCAGGAAGGTGAGTCCAGCGCAGATCGAAGACATCCGTACGGACCGTCAAAAGTCTATGATTCTGCCGTTTTTGTTCCTCCAAGGAAGAGGAGGAGGAAGAGGAGGAGGAGGAGGAAGAGGAAGAGGAGGAGGAGGAGGAAGAGGAAGAGGAGGAGGAGGAGGAAGAGGAGGAGGAGGACGAGGAGGAGGAGGAGGAGGAGGCGGAGGAGGAGGAGGAGCAGGAGCAGGAGCAGGAGCAGGAGGAGGCCGAGAGGGAGGAAGACGGACCTAGATAGAAGAACGCGCCTAGTTCGGGTGACGGAAGAGCAGAGCTACACAGCCCTCAATCGAAAGAAGTTGCCGACGACGAGGCTTTACGGCCCAGGGAATCCGAGGGACCCCATCTCTGAGCAAGAACGACCCGCCGACGCCTCAGAGCCGCAATAACCAGAAACGCGAGGTCGCTTCGGGAGCGACTCTTCATCCTGTGTCGGCTCGCGAGAGCGGGTGAGATGTTCGACCACCTCGTCGGAAGACGGGCGATTCTCCAAATCGAAACGGACGCTGGGACGAACCGAGCGCGCGCAGGAATGGTCTCCTCCTCCTCCTCCTCCTTCTCCTCTTCCCGAGGGCGCGTGCTCGGCCGCCAGTCATCCGAAACACACACACACAGACACACACACACACACATTTACACACATTTACACACACACGATTTCGGACGCATCTGAGAGGGTACTCGGGCACGGGCTCCTCTCGGGGTCGGGTCCTGACCAGGCTTTCCACCACCTCCCCGCCCCCGTCCGACGGTGACAGCACGCAGGCAGGCGGCTGGGCGCGCGCCTGCAGGGCAGCGACTCGCTGCGCCGTCTCGCACACCGCGCGAGCCAACCTGCGCCTGCCCCTGCGGGTGCGAGCTCAGGCAGGGCACCTCGAGCACTGCCACCAGCCTCGAATCCTGACAGGACGGTGGCGTGCGGCGGCGGGAGGGGGAGGAGGACGACGGCGGAGGCGTGGAGGCGTGGCGTGCTTCCGCCTCAAGGGCGCTTCCGTGCTGTCAGGCTTGAGGGCGCCTGGAGCCAGGGCTTCTTGCGGCTGAGCTATCCAGCGAGACCTGTCGGAGGAGGGGGAGGGCAGCAGCATGCGCATGCACCACATTGCCCAGCAGCTCGTGACATTGCAACCCTTTCTTGGCGGCCCCCTCCGCAAAGTCATTGCCGACTTTGTCCGGAGACCGCTCCGTCTGATGTGATTTCACCCGCTCGGAAGCCACACCTTCGTGCTCCAGGCCACCGTGATCATCGATTGCGTGCCAGATCTGACGCCACATATCTAAGTTCTGACGATGAGGATCGAGGCACCATTCCCGACCTCTCAGGTTGATGGCCTCGATCGCTGGCAAGTGATCCGGCTTAATCAACAGAGGAAGGCGCCCGACTTGGAGCACCTTCAAAAACGCGAAAAGCTCGGCCCTCGGGACACTCTGTTGGTGGCCTGGCGGGGGGCCGAAAGCATGTTCCATGAGACGGGGGCCAGACACACAGCAAATCCCCACCCCGCTCTGGCGGACTCGGGCCAGAAAGCCATGGTTTTTCCCGCCCGAGAGGGAGGAGGAGGAGGAGGAGGAGGAGGAGGAGGAGGAGGAGGAGGAGGAGGAGGAGGAGGAGGAGGAGGAGGAGGAGGAGGAGGCGGAGGAGGAGGAGGAGGAGCAGGAGCAGGAGCAGGAGTAGGAGCAGGAGCAGGAGCAGGGACAGGAGCAGGAGGAGGAGCAGGAGCAAGAGCAGGAGCAGGAGCAGGAGCAGGAAGCAGGAGCAGGAAGCAGGAGCAGGAGGAGGCCGAGAGGGAGCGGGAGGAGCGGGGCGAGGAGGAGCGGGGCGAGGAGGGCGGGCAGGAGGAGCCAGCGGCAGCGGCGGGAGCGAGGCCTGCGGAGAGCAGAGCGCCTCGAGAAGTCGTGACGGGCGCTTCTGCTATGGGGCCCTGGCACGTCAGGTCGACATGGCCCAGGAGACGCTGCGCAGGGCTGATGATCACCATCATCATCATCATCATCATCATCATCATCATCATCATCATCATCATCATCATCATCATCATCATCATCACCATCACCATCACCATCACCATCATCACCATCATCATTATCAGCATCATCACCATCATCATCAGCATCCTCATCCTCATCCTCACAATCATCGTTATCATCATCATCATCATCAGTATCATTATCATTATCGTCATCATCAGCATCGCCACCATTGTCATCATCATCATCAGCATCATCATTATTCTCATCGTCACCATCATCATCATCATCGTCATCATCATCATCATCATCATCGTCATCGTCATCATCATCATCATCATCATCATCGCCATTACTAACATCAGAATTGTCATCACCATCATCATCATCACCATCACCAGCAGCACCATCAGAATCGTCATCATCATCTTCATCATCATCACCATCATCAGCACCATCATCACCATCACCATCACCATCACCACCACCATTGTCATCATCCTCATCATTGTCATGATCATCATCATTATCATAATCGTCATGACCATCATTATCATCATCATCATCATCATCAGCATCATCATCATCATCATCATCATCATCATCATCATCATCATCATCATCATCATCTTCGGCCACGGTCTCCACTTGTGATTCTTTCAGTGGCGTTACTTTTTCTCTCGCCGCGGGGTTTCAGGCTCAAGCGTCTGAGCAGCAGTGCGAGGCTCACGAGGGGCGGTCAGGATCTGGAGCGGTATGGGTCCAGAGGAGGGAGGTGGAAGGGAGGAGACGCACGCTAGTGGGCAGCACGGGCAACCAGGGCTGGCGGTGTATTGAAACGCGGAGCTGTTGCGAGTCGGCGGTGGCCTTATGCGCGGCTGCACGCCTCAAGCATTTCCACGCATCGTTTGCCTGAGGTCCCGTCGCCTTAGAGCGCCCTTATTTTCCCCAGTCGAATGTCTGACGATTTTTGTGTGTATTGAGGTTTCCTCGGTTGCGGTGGTTAGCGGGCCAAGCGAAGGCTTCGTGCATGTGGACTACATTCGTTTGTGCTTGTTTTGGGTCACGCTGACACACACGTGAGACGCATAAGCGCGTAGAGACCGACGCTGACACGAAAGGCACAAACGATGAATCTCAACGGTCGGCACGTGGTCAGATTGCCAGTATTGGGGTCCGGTGGGAGCAGGGAAATAAGGAACAGTGTCGTGAGCTCTTTTATCGCGCTACCTGCGGCATCCCCAGCCGCCGTGCTCGCGCAGCACTGTAACGCGTGCAGGGTGGTTCTTCGTGGCTCTTGCGAGGTATCCGACAACGCTCGGTTACGAAAATGTCTGCACCCTGTTCGGCAGGTCCCTGCGTCCCAGCAGGAAGAGCTCAGACATCTAATGCTCCACCTCCTCGTCTTCCCGCTCCGCCCTCGCAGCCGCCTCGACTCCAGCAGCAGTGCTGCATGGCGCGGGCAGGGCTCCACAACATGCTCGGCATGCTGCGCGTCACGCTGGTGTCCGACACGATGTGACCCCACGGCGCGATCGGCCTGCGGCACCTAGAGACGGCGGCGGCGGAGTTCTCTGGCGTGCGCTACGAGCTGCGGCGCTCACCGTTCCTCCTGTACCCGGACCTGCCGGCGACGGAGAGTGATCCCAGGCTTGTGGACGACGATCAATGTAGAGGAAGCGTGTTGCCAAATAATTTCCAGATGATTGAAACATGGTTAAATTTGTTTTTCACAGATAAAGAACATGCTTTGAACAACTTTAGAACATTTCTCCTACATGTTAATTGCACCTTTAATTGAAGGATCGGATTGTTAGGGTGTCCATTGCCATGGCGTCCGCAATCCCAGGCCCCCGTACCCGCTGCCCTGGGGAGAGCGCCTGGACGCGCTCTACGGGCCCGGCGCGCGGGGCAGCCTCGCCCGGCTGGGGGGCAGCGTGGGCTTCAGCTTCAATTTCTCCGCGCCGGGGTCGAGCACCTTCGACTCGCACCGCCTGATGGCGTGGGCCGAGGAGGGCCGGGGCTCGACCGAAACGGTGCTCTGACGATCTCGTGGGCCGTCTTCGTCTCGACGTCGTCCTGCAGCAGAGGCGGATCGAGCACAGTCGGGGAAGCGTAAGACTCGAGTAGGCCAGAACTCGGGGTTGCGGACGTTTTTTGACGAGCGCGTCCTGAATTTTGACGGTCCAGTGTTCGTGGGATGTTGGCAGCGGGAGCCCGCGTCAAACTTCAGACTGGGTCGCGTCATTGTTACGATGGCCCCGTTGGGCCGACCCGAGTCCCCCAAACCCGAGTCTTTCCAATTTTCCCCCCGATGCCGAAACGAGGGACGACGAGGACAGAGCGAGCACGAGCAACCCTGCCTGTTCTGGAAGTCGATCAATGAAGAGGAAGCATGCTGCCAAATAATTTCCAGATGTCTAGATAATGCTTCAAAACATGTTCTAAACATGTAAAACATGTTTGAACCATGTTTAGAACATGATTTACACATTTCAAAAACACATGTTAAAAACGCATCGTGCATTCTATGATGGGGCTGTTAGGGTGCCCGTGGCATCCACAAAGCAGCCCCGGGGCGACCCCTGCGAGGAGCAGGGCCGCGGCGCCGAGTTCGGACGGGCCACGGCCCGCGCCTACTTCGAGGAGGGCAGGCCGCTGGCGGACCACGGCGTGCTCGCCCGCTGCGCCGAGGAGGCCGGCGTCCAGGGCGCCGTGGACGTGCTCGGGGGGTCGCGTGGAGTCGGGCCTGTCCCTCTGCATCGGAGGGAGGAGAAGCGATGCCAACACCACCAGGGGGCCCACCTCCAGCGAGGAGGCCCACAATGCCTCCCCGAGCGGGGGACTGGGGATGCCTCGAGCGAGAGGGGGGGACCACACCACCAGGGAGACCCCCATTGCCTCCGCGCATCTCCTCGCCCTATTGGTGTTGGTGTCGCCTTTCCTTGTTCCTACTTCAGGGGGAATGGTCCAAGCGAGTCAAAGCATGGTCTGGGGACGATTGTTTTACTACTTCTGAGTATGGTTGAATGTTTGCTGACTATGTTTTATGCTTCGTCCAAAAGCCGCCTGTCGGAGGACATGCCCGACCTAAAGGTAGTGTTCGGTAGCAAAGCATGGTAGCCTGGCACGCTCTCCTAATTCCGTCTTTAGCATCGGCTGGCGTCGATTTGCGTCTGGAAGGCAATGAGCCAGCGGCAAGTTTCGCACCGACTAGCGTCGATTTAGTGCTGATTAGCGTCGACAAGCGTCGATTCGCGTCGATTTGCAAGAGCCGACAAGATGGCATGGTAGGCTCCAATGAGTTGTCACCGAAGGTCGTGGGGCCGCGATCGTGTGATCGAGGCGGTCCGTTTTGCGCAGCGCATGGGCATCCGTTCCATCCCAGTGTTCCTCTTCGAGCACGACGGCGGCTTCCAGCGGACAGTGCATGGGTCGGCAGATGCCGCAACTTTTGCCACGGTGTTTCGGGACATGCTTGAGCACTGCGCGGGGGAGGATGCACCTGCCACAACATAGCTGCTGCCGCCATAAGAGATCATTGGGTTGCGCATGTTGAGCTTCGACCCATGAGACTCCGGCACCTCCCGAGGCCTCCGAGCTTCCGCGCGCGAGATTTTATCTAGGCGGAGAGCCGGGGGGGAAGTGAGAAGCGGCGGGCCTTCTCAGCAGGCTTGGAAGTCGCCTGGCCTGCTGAGAAGTTCTGCATGCTCTCCCCGAAGACAGAACACTTCTCAGAAGGCGCAAGAGCTTCCGAGAAGTCCCTTCGCCTTCTGAGAAGGCCTTTTCCTTCTCACTCCCCCCCTCCCCCATCGCTCGCCGCCGGTTTTCGGTGCCACGGCGACGTATTGCAGCGTCGGCGACGGCGCAACTGCACGAATGACGAAGGGCCGGAGCTTAGCCATCTCGAGGGGGCCGCGGCCTGCGGAGCTGTGCAGTTGCGCATCGGGAGGGGTGCACGGTGCGCTCGCTCAGGCCGTCTGCCGCTCCGTGAGCGCAGCTCGTCTCAAGTCGGGCAGGTCCCCCTGCAGGGAGAAGGATGCAGTGGCAGTCCACGAGCAGTATGATGACGATGTCCACTGTGCTATTCTCACCATGCAACGAGTATGTCTGGACGCCCGAGATGGGTACGGAAAGAATCGGCACAATGCCCAACAGCAGCTCCTGTGCATTTTGAGCAGGATTCGCTGTCCACGCCGCCGCGGCCTGTGTCCAGTCGAGACAGAAGGCCGCCTGCCCACCAGCGGCCGCTGATGGTTTGGGACAACATTTGTTGGGCATTGTACCCATTCGTGTCCGTACCCACTTCGGGCGTCCAAAGAGTGTGTGTGGACTGTGCTCTATATATATATATATATATCTAAATAAATAAGTAAATATAGTTTTTTCGAAATCCGCCTGCAGGAGGACATGCCCTCTCGCGTGCTTGCCGCCGCCGCACGAGCTGCGCTCACCCTCGGGTGCGGCGGGCTCGCGACGTGCCGCGGCGGCGGCGGCCCCGCTGCCCGCGCGCGTTCCAGGCTGAGCTCTCCCCGCCAGGCTCGGAGAACTGCAGACCGTTCCAAGGGGCGAAGCACCGACGCGGTGTCAGAGAAGGCAGCTCGGCCACGTGCAGAGGGGGGCAGGAGGAGGGGGGAAGGCTTCTTATAGGAGGACGCCTGCTTCGTAGAAGGCGCGGGCCTTCTCGTGAGACGTAGGGACAGCACCTTGTAAGAAGCAGACTCCTTCTAAACATCCGCACCCCCTCCCCCATGCCCCCCTCTGCGCGCCGCCAGCCAACTCCGAAGTCGTGACGATGGCCCCGCGCTCCTGGCAGCCGGCGGCGGGAGGTCCGCGGAGGCTGGCGAGCGAGCACGAACACGAGGGCGACGGCGCGTCCGGAAGTGTGGCGGAGTCTTCGACCAGTCTGTCAGGGGCAAGGTTTGGGAGAAGATGGGCTCAGAGGGGGAAGCATCGACCCCCAATCGCCCGTTGATCGCCGATAGGGGCCTATCGCTATCGGGGAGCCTATCGCCGATGCATCGGGGACGTGTCGCCGATTCCAGGTCGATGCTTCCCCTCCCGGGCCTGTCCCCCCCCTGACGTTGCCCTGGAAGCATGGGGGTGAGGTGGCCATTCTTGGCAGACGAGCCGGAGCATCCAAGGCCCGTAGCAGCAGAACTCCTGCGTCGCAGAGAAGCCACCGCATGCGTGATCTGGTGATCCTCAGAGGAGGAAGAGGCACCCATACCTCTGCCCCCCGCTCGCTTTCCCCTTTTCTGGTCCCCTGGGAGGCCCTTGTCGCCACCGCTGGATTCGCCTCGAGATCCTGGTCAGAACGCGCCCCAGGAGAGCTCCGGGGAGGAGCGGCACCAGTACCTCCTGGTCGTCTCAGATCACGGCCTCCAGGAGCCGCCTCGGGCAGTCCAGGCGTCGGAGGCCCGGAGTGGTCGGATGGCCAACTTGAGGGGCCCAGGGGCCACCCAACTAACCAGACTGTCAAGAAGTTGAAAGGCGTCAGAGGAGGAGGTGGAGAAGGAGGAGGAGGAGGGAGGAGGAGGAGGAGGAGGAGGAGGAGGAGGAGAAGGAGGAGGAGGAGGAAAAGGAGGAGGAGGTTTCGATACGATTACTCTCTCCCTCGTCGCCACGGCTGGAGTCGCTTCGAATTCCGGGTCAGAACGCATCTCAGGAGAGGTGCGGAGTAGTGGTATCGGTCCCTACTTTCGGGCGGCGGAATCCATATACATAACCCCAGGAAGCATTTAAGAACCCCCCCCCCCTTCCGGCAAATCGATAACCCTTCCGCACCCTGGAAGCGTTACCTGGCACCAGGAGCCCTCCTCCTCCTCCTCCTCCTCATCCTCCTCCTCCTCCTCCTCCTCCACCCACGAACTTCCTCCTGCCCCCTCCTCCTCCTCCTCCTCCTCCTCCTCCTCCTCCTCCTCCTCCTCCTCATCCTCCTCCTCCTCCTCCCGCGCCCCCCCCCTTCCCTCGGGGCCCAAGGCCTGTCAGGGCACAAGTCACCTGGGGTTTCCCCTCTGGGCCTTCTCCTGAGCAGGAGGAGGAGACGAGATGAGGAAGAATCCTAGATAAATCCTTAGGAATCCCTAGGACACCCGCAGGAATAGAACTGGATTGTTTTTTTCGCGTGGCCGAGTGCTAAGATAACGCTACGGTGCGGGGGGGGCGGGATACCCTCTCGTGGACCTCCCCCTAGGACGGCCGATGAAAATCAATTTCTAGAAGGGTTTTGAATGAGAAATCTCTTCCAAGAGGCCAGCAGATCAGAAGAGAGAAAAGGAGGAGGAGGAGGAGGAGGAGGAGAAGGAGGAGGAGGAGGAGAGGAGAAGTCGTTAGGAGTCATCAAATATGCTTGCGAATATTAATACTATTATCATTGCATGAATTTTCCAAGCAGCAAGCGACATCCTGAGTCTTTCATGAGAGCCACGCAGATTTGAATTTCGAATTTCGATTGTGGCCCAGGGGCCAGGCCTCCGCGAATTTGTTTTGTGTCCGGGTGCTAAACCTATCGTTCGGTTATTTCGGCCCCTCGGAATATCGAATCAAAATGCGGTGCTAAGATATCGCCGGCGGGGGTCTTAAATGCTTCCTGGGGTTATCCACTGCCTCCTGGCCAGGCCCATCCTGAGCCCAGGAGCTGTGTATACGGTATACGCGTACACGCCCTCCTGGCCAAGCTGGGAGGGCGTGGCGTATACACCGCTGCTGGATTCAGGATGGGCTTGGCCAGGGAGCAGCGGATATGCATATATTTCGCCGCCGTATTCTTGCTCCCCCCAAAAGAGGGTCACACTGGGCTCAGGAAGGGCTCTGTTTTTCGGCACGTTCTTCAGATCTGGGTGGGGGAACCTGTTCAAGGCCGAGGCTCGCCGTGGCCAGACGGGCCTCTTCGCTCCTTATTTGGTGTTCCTTCTGGAGGCGCGATAACGGCACCGCCGCCCCCAGGCCAACCCGGTTGAATCTGGTATAATCCCGCTTAATACGGCTTAATCCCGCTCAATCCAGTTTAATCCCGATGAGTCCGAGGCCCACTCCGGCGTAACAGCCCCCCAATGGGGCTTGATTCTTCCTAAAACCTTCCGGCGGAGACCTCCCAGTAGTTGCCTCCTAACCTGTCTGGGCCTTGTGACCAGCAAGAGCGCCTCGGGATGAAGCGCCAATCCTGGGGAAAAGGAGTCGAGCGGTGCAGGGGCTCGCGGCTCGAAGGTTGCCTGGCGCAGGGCCCACCCCTCTGCAGCTCTGTGGTGCGCAGGGCTCGGGCCTCCCCTCGCGTGCTGCGCGCCGCGGCAGGGACGGAGCGCGGCGCAGTGCCGATGGAGGGCTGCGGCGCAGGCGCGCAAAAGGCGCCTTACGTCTGGGGCGCGATCCCCGCGAGGGGAGGCGGGCTCGGGGGCCGCACGTTGAAGAAGACGCACCGCCACAAACATCAACCTGCGGAGCTCCGCGCGGGTTTCTTGGATCCGCTCCCAGGCCCCCCTGGCGGCGCCTCCTGCGCCGCCCCTGGCGCGCTCCGCGCGCCAGGGAGGAGGGGCCCAGCGCAGGTCCCAGACATCCGCGCAGAGCGCCAAGCGTTTATGTTCATGCAGCTGCTGCTTCTCCTCGTGCGTGGACTTCCCCTGGGGCCGTGCGCGGAGCTCCGTGCGGCCCGCGCGACGGGGAGGTGCGTGCCGCAGTGGGCGCGGGCCCGCACGCGGGCACTCCCGCGGGGGCCGTCGAGAACGCTACGCACGCGGGCCCGATGCGGGGCGTGCCGGCGTGTGTGCGCGCCCGTGTCATAGCTCCTGTTCTTAGAGCATTTTCGGGTTCCAAGCACATTTCGTGGTAGGACTATAGGAGTGCCGGGACGGTCGGTCCCTGCTCAATACACATTGTTCACTTCTATTTGATTTCTACTTCACGGGCCCGATCCAGGGCGTACCTGCGTGTGCGTGTGTGTGTGTGTGCTTGTGTTGCACACTGTTCCTTCCTATTCGGATGCAACTCCTGGGGGGTCAAATTCTGTTTTTGCCCTGGTCCGAAATCTGGCTCAATCCGGCTTAATCCCGCTCAATCCGGCTTAATCCCGTTCAATCCCGCTGAATCCGGCTCAATCCGAGGCCCACTCCGGCATAACAGCCCCCCAATGGGGCTTAATCCTCTTTAATCTTTCCGACGAAAACCTCCCAGTAGTTACCTCTTTATTTCTTAAGTATTCAGAAGTCCTTTCATTTTAATGGGGACAAGATCTTTTCATTTTTCTAATTGTTCTATCCTGGGCCTCTTCCTGGCCACTAGGGGGCCAGGAACAATCAGAAACACGAGCACAGTTAGAAATGAGCACGGTTAGGAATGAACGACGTGTATATAAGGGAATGAGCCGAGAACGAGTCGGAAGCCTGGCAGCAGCAAGATGACGCTGGTGATGAAGACCTCCTGTTTTGATTCTCTGGCTCATGAACGCAGGCACCACCACCTCTAGCTCTGAGCGAGCGTGTTGTCAAGAGTGGTCCTTTCGGTAAACAGGATCGGCCACCTGCCCCGGCTTGACTGGAGCCCAGCGGCCCAGAGGCAGAAGTGGTTCCCACCAGGAAATGCATGGGAGATGCCGGGCACCAGCGATAAACGGTGCAATCTGAGATGTCGCACGGCCTGGAGATAAGAAATACCAGCGGCATAGCGATGGGCGTGCCACACATGTATCAGGCAGGCGGTCGCGTCCCTCACGAGTGTGGCCCCGCGGACCGGAAGACGTCGGAAAGCCCAGTAGGGCAAGCCGATTTCCCGGGAATCCCTTGAAACCCATCGAGTCTATTCGAGGAGGATGAGGAGAGAGAGAGAGAGAGAGAGTAAAAGAGAGAGAGAGAGAGAGTAAGAGAGAGAGAGAGAGAGAGGAGAGGAGAGAAGAGGAGAGGAGGGAGACACTGGCTGAAATACTACACTCCCTGCCCCAAACGCGTCCACGTGTCGTCCACACCGAGAGACCACCGTTCCCGACGCGGATGTCGGTCAGAAGTGTGGGCGGTACCACCCCAACACCGGATTTGGACCTGTAACGAGCAGTTGGACCTCAAAAGGCACCGCCCCAACATCGGATTTGGACCTGTAACGAGCAGTGTGGGCACCACCCCAACACCGAATTTGGCACCACCTCAAAATGAAACCGAGCAGTTGGACCCGTCACGGATCTACGCCTGGGGGCGCGAACTCGTAAGGGCACGAGCGCGGCGTCAGGCGCTGGGATGCTCTCCCCCCACGGGAGACTGCGTCGAGCCCCGCGCCAGGGGTTGGGATGCTCTCCGCTGCTGGAGACCGCATCGGGCCTGGCCTTACGTCAGACCCACGACCCGGCGCGCTGCTGACGATGTGCGCGAGGTCCCTGCGGTTGAGACCAGACGCGTCGAGGTAGTCACCAACGTGCTGCTGCCAGGTGTGGTCGATGGCTCTGGGTCTGTAGTTTCCCTCGTTGAGCTGGTCGCGGGCGTTCGCGGACAGACGGGCTCGAAGACTCCGTAGTTGTGCGCATTGCCGTCGGACTGGTCACCAATGTGCTGCTGACATGCGTGCTCGAAAACTCCGTGGTGACACCCGTCCTCGTCGAGCTGGTCGCCGTTGTGCTGCTAGCCGGCCAGATCGGATACGTAGACACACTGTGATACTGCTCATGAGTACAGTATGGCCAATCAGGGAGAATGCTTGGGACAGCATGCTCAGGAACGTATATACCTCGCTCAACGGCCTGCAGATTGGAGCCGTGCCGCTCGATGGCAGAATCCCAATGGGCGTCGATGCGCACCTCCTTGTCGAACGAGAGTGCACGGAGGGCTGCGCACGGCCTGCGCCCGGGAGCGCGTGGTCTGGGAGCGCACGCCCAGACAGCGGACGGCTCTTTTAGCAGCCGTCCGGGGATGGAGGAACAAATGCCGCCTTGAAAGCGTCTGCTAGATTGAGCCCCGAGCCGATATTCAGAGAAAGCTTTCGCATCGGCGGTCCAGTGCGAGACGAGCGGGCTCCGAGGTGCTTTCGCGCATGGGACGACGTCGCCGACGCATGGCCGATGCATCGCCGATACATCGGCGATGCATTTGCGATGCATTGGCGATGCGGCGCGATCCTTCGATCCCATCCACTCGAAAGCTGGGCGAGGGCTGCTAAAACCATGGCTGCTAAAACGGCCCTCCCGGAAGGAAAAAAACAACTTCCCGGAATGAGGCGCGGCACGCGAAACAGTCCACGGGCTTCGGATCCCGGAAGGACGCAGACAGCTTCCCGGAGGTCGATTTTGGCAGCCACGGATATTTGGCAGCCCTCTGCCCGGCTCCCGATCCTCTTCCTGCCTACCTCGGCCCTCGGGAAGCTGTTCCTGCCTGCCTCGGCCCTCGGCCCAGAAGCTTCGAGCCCCAGGGGCCGCTGCCCCGTGGCCGCCGGGCCGTCTGGCGCCCGCGAGGCGGCGGCTTCGTGAGCTTCGACCGGTTCCTCGAGCTGTACGCCTCGGAGGAGCCCTGAGTCGGGCGTGTCCCCCATACAGGGGGATTTTCGGCGAAAAATAAACAACAATCAAGAATGTTCCACAATGCTTGGATTTTTTATATCTTTTATTTTTCCTCGAAAATCACCCTGTAGGGGGACAGGCCCGACTTAAGAGGAGCCGCGACGCGGCATCGTCAAACCTCGCAGAGGGAGAGGCAATCATAGCTCTAGGCCTGCCAAATGGGGTTCGAGTAGACGGGGTCGGAGGGTCGCCCCGCATTGCCGATGCGTCGGCGATGCGGCTCGATGTGGAGCCCGGTGCGACGACGGCGACGCATCGGCGATGCGTCGCCGACGTCACCGACGCATGGCCGATGCATCGACGATGCATGGGCGATGCATCGGCGATGCGGCGCGATCCTCTGCCCCCATCTACTCGAACCCCTTTTAGGAGGCCTCTAATACCACTGCCTTGGCCTCGTTCTCGCCCTTTCTTGCCTCCGGCTGGGTTCGCCTCGGAATTCTGGTCAGAACACCATTTGAGAGGTTCTGGGAGTCACGGCATCGGTACACTGCTGCTTCCCCACAGCCGCCGCGAGGAAGCAGACGGGTCTTGAGGCAAATTACCAGATTGAAACTCATCCCTATCCCTGTGTTTGGCATCACCTCACCATGATGTTGATCTTACGGACTCCCTCAGTTTCCGAGGGCACATCCTTGAGATTGTCCTCGCCTTTTGCTCGCCCATCTTGGAGATAGGGATAAGTTCGAGGCTGCTTAGCAAAGGAGTCCTGCATATGTTTGACACTTTTCCGGCTCTTAGGGCGCTCTGCGGGCCTCGGGATCGGCAAACAATTGCTCATGAGGACCAATTGTTCCCGGTAGGGGGGGGGCGGGGTCCACAACCAGTCTCCCTCAGGGCCCGCTTGGTTCATGCCAGAGCCGGTTCCCATCCCCACTGTGCGATCATAGCTCAACCCTGCCAGCCCACCTCCACATTGGCATCTGCCCCGCTAGACCTGAAAGGGAACACACCTGGGCGGGTGAGGCGGCCAGTGCGGCCAAGGCCACGCCAGTTGGGATGGGGATCGGCCAAGCGATGCCCGATGGACCATTGGTGTACCCTACCCCTGTGGATCCACTCGACGCCGTGGTATCAGACACACCCGCTGGGGTTCGCTTGGCTGACAACACCCCTTACATTCTGAGTCCCAGCTGGGTTTTTGCGGCGTCACCCCAACATACTCATATTGAGTGCGCGTCGCCCCCCCCATACCCCCCCGGGGCGACGCGCGCGCCAAGAAATGTTATAGTATAAGCTCCGTGGCGGGCGCTTTCTGGCAATACCGCTCGGAAAACGATATACTACAAGATCGTTATATGTACTACATGTTCGGGCCGGACGCACTCCTCAAAGGTGGACATATAGTATTGGCATGTCCTTGTCTGTCCCATTTTGTGAAATTTGTTGTGCAGAGGTAGGATTAGGTCGGGCGTGTCCCCCTACAGGCGGATCTTCGACGGAAGATTCAGAACACCCACCAAACATTTTCAAAATATTCAAACATAGTTTAAACATCGCCCCCATAATAGTTTAAAACTATTTTTGAATATTCCTCCTGCAGAGGGACACGCCCGACTTAAGGGTAGGATTCGCACCTGGCTGGCCGGAGGAGCTGCAGAGGCTGCTCAGCTACGAGGCGCCGCCCCGCCCCGCTCCATGGGGGGAGAACGATGTTCGGCTATATGTTCCCCGCGCGCTTGGTGTGGGGTTCGTGCTCTTTCGTGTGACGCCTCAGCCTCCCACCCCTCGCATTCCTTGCCGCCTCCTCCCTCCTCCCTCTCGCCACTCGTCAATCACACGTAGACCCACTCATACTCAGACGCATGTGCAGTCAGACTCACCAGCACGCGAGAGGGGAAAGTTTGGGAAGCCTTGGTGGGGCAAGGGCAGAAGGAGTTTTCCACCTGACCTGGAGACGCTTACCCCTGCCCACAAACTCGGCGCAACGCTAGAAATCTGAAACAGGTAAAGCCACTGAGCCTCAGCAGCCCTCAAAAAAGCATACCATGCATCCTGAGCCAGCAGCTCGGGGTCAGCACAAACCTGCTCGACGAAGTCCCAAAGATCAGTAAGGGGGGGGCCCGAGACAACCAATGGGAAGCTCCGTGGGAGATCTCAGGAGAACCTGAGCAGACCTCACCTGGCACAGCGGCTCGATAGACGGAATGACTAACCTAACAGGGAGGTGAGGGGAGATAGGCGCATTCTTGGTGACTTCAGCCCTAGCCAGACTTGCGATCTGGCGCAAGACGACAAAGTAGTCGATGCAGCGCATGGCTGGCCTGCACGTGCCCTGCTCGGGAGCGATGACCACAGCGTCGGGCGCGTCGACCCAGGAGGCCTTGAGCAGGTCATCAGTGACTTGCCAGTCTCCGCCGATCACAAACGGAAGCCCAGCCGTCGTGAGCCGAGCTCCAACTTTAGACAATACCGCCCAGTTCCGCACATCAATGCCCACGGAGTGCACCAAACACAGATTGACAACAACGAACCCGCCTCTGACCATGCTTCCCACATGATGAAGCGAGGCACGAGCGGGCACCACCTGGCTGCCGAAGTTCCCCAGCTTGACGATAACGCGCGCGACTGCAGCCGTGACCAGACCACCTGAAGGATTGCCCGATGTGGGAACCGCGGCACACGCAGAGGCCGACCAGCCCGCAGCACGCTTCCAAGGCTATTGAGGCAGATGGCAGTATGCGAGACCCCTGCAAATAAAACATAACATCGCTGTACATGGCCCCCGAGAGGTAGGCGTCGAGGCCGACCTGGCCTCCGACGTTGGCCGTGATAACAGACCACGACTTGCCTGACGTGGGGGCTACATACTCGATCCAGCAGCAGCAGCTGAAGCATCAGGACCAGACGGAGTGTCGAACGGCGTATTCTGCGGCATTATTGAGGCCACCGATGATGTTGTCACATTGTTTCCACGAGAGACCTTTGGACGAGAGGGACGCGTCCAAACATTCATCCGAGGTCCGCTCAAGGAAAGAGGGCAACTGCTTGGCAACTCGCTGGCCGCCAACTGCTCCCTGTACTGAAGTGCTGCCCCCCCCGCTCCCCCCGCGTTAGGCACAAGGGCGGTTGGCGCACCACCAGTAGCAAAGGGCGAAGCCGCCGACCCGATGCCATCTCCTCCAAAGATGGCCCCGGCGGCAGCCTCGACAGTGAGCGGCCTCGGCCCAGGTGCATCAGCCACGCGGTCGCCGTCTCCCTCGTTCTCGTCGTCGTCGCTGTCATCCCCGTCCACGGAGGTGGGCTGCAGCATGCCGTCACGAGCAGCCGTGAGAGAGCGCAGCGGCCGTGTCCAAGGATTCGAACCGCAACAGCAGGGCAACGCCAGGATCACCAGGAGATACCTCAGCGCCGCCTCCACGCTTGCAGCTCCCACGAGTAGGTCCACTACTGACCCAAGCCCACGCAGCCGTGGCTTTGGTCGCGCAGACGCGCTCGTGCTCCTGCAACTGCTCGAGATCGGCCTTGCGTGCGACCAGCTCCATGAACTTCACCTGGACAATTCCCACGAGCTTGCCAACCTTTTGCTCCACCTGCAAGACATCGCGCTTGGCCTCATCATAGGCCACCTGGGCATGTTTGGCAACCGCCTTAGGGCCCCCTGCAGCAAGCGCCCGCTGAGCCAAAACTCGGGCGCGCTGACTCGGACCCAATAGCGCCTTGGAGGCCTCAAAGTCGTCATTGGACATCTGGGCGAAAACTGCTAGAGTGGCGTCGAGCAACTTGGGTTTGGTTTTGGGCTCCTTGGACCGCGGCGGCCCGTTGGCCCAGGCTTCTTGAGCAGGCTGCGCGGGGGGAGAGCCAAGACAGGAAGACGCTCAGCAGCACATTTGTAGCAGTGCTTCTCGAGCGAGAAGTTGGTCTTGAATCCGCACTTCTCCCGCGGGCAGCACCAGGCATCACCGCGAGTGAGACTGCCTATGGAATGCTGGGAACAAAGGCACTCTGCTCCGCCAGGAGCTCACAAAAACGGAGCCTCGTCTGACCTGGCAGAAAGGAGTGGAGGATTGTGGAGGGCCACAAGATGTGAGCCCGCAGTGCCTGGTACTGCTGCTCTGACGTCTTGCCATTCAGTCGCAATTTCAGTATCCCGAGGGCTGCCGCCATCCCCTAACTTGTTGGGCGTTTGCCATTCCAGGACATAGGCCGTGCGTTGTCGGCTGCCGAGAGGCACTGACGCTGGCGCCCCCCAGTTCGTGGGTTACCGAGGCTTGCGAGTGAGGTGGTTCCCCCAATTGTCTTCTCAGACCATTCGACCCTGGTCTCATCGGAGTGCTACCTACCTACCTCATTATCGTCCTTCTCCTCCTTCCTCTCTTTCTCCGCCTCCTCACGGAGGTGGACGAGAGGACGGGGGAGCCCCTGTTCGCGGCCGCGCAGCGCATCCACCGGGGCCTCCAGGAGCGCGCCGCCGCCGCCGTCGTCGGACGCGGCGGTCCCCCGCGGTCCCGCGAGGCGTGCAGCGCGCGTCTGGGCGGGGAGGACGACGAGAGGAGCAGGGGGCATGCTGAGAGGGGGATGGGGGGACGACGGGTAGGACATGTAGGAGGAGGGGCAGGACACGTAGGAAGAGGAGGAAGAGGCAGAGGAGGAGAAGGACGAGGCGGAGCAGGAGCAGGAGGAAGAAAATGAGGAGGAGGAGGAGGAGGTGGAGGATGAGGAGGAGGAGGACGAGCAGGACGAGGAGGAGAACGAGGAGGAGGAAGAGGAGGAGGAGGAGGAGGAAGAGGACCAGTGTAAACCCAAGAGATAACGTCTCCCTCCAAGCTCCCTCTTCACAGGCCTCTCTAAGGACTCATGTCCTGTGAGGGAAGTGACCCGTTGGGAGACAATCGTTTGAAGATCCTGAAGCGCGCCAAGACACCATTTTCGGGTTTCCAACGCCACGAATCAACTCTTCTGTTGATTCATGAGGGTCCTGAGTCGTGCCAGCACACCATTCCTGGATTTCAACACCGTGGTTTCACGTAACGGTTTCGCTTTCACAATCTTGAATCATTCCAGCACTTTTTTCTGATACGTTAGCCATGTGCATCCGTGACAGTTTGTTCAGCGAGTAGGCGCGGCGCTAAAGGTGAGAGCCGCATGTTGAAAACGAGCCGCCCTTAATCCGTGAAGCTCTTGCATTTTTCTAAGACGAGTGTGCGCGGTGCTAAGGCGAGAGCCACACTTTGGAAACGACCCGCCCTCAATCCGTGAAGCCCTGGAGGGGGAGAATGAGGAGGAAGGAGGGCTGGGAGGGAGAGGAGGAGGAGATCTTTCTGTTCCTCCCTCCTCCTCCGCCTCCTCATCTGTGAACGCGTATCCGTTGCATGAGTGGACACAGTGGACACCATGGCTTGATGTCTTGAGGGCTCAGCGCAACAGCAGCAGCAGCAGCAGCAGCAGCAGCAGTAAGAGGAATAATGAGAGAGGAGGGGAGAGGAGGAGGAACGAGGAGGAGGGCGAGGGAGGAAAAGGAGCAGGAGCAGGACGAGGGGAGGAAGGAGATGAGAGGAACTATCCGTTGAGCTACCCGGCACCCTGGAAGTCTTTATACCCCGCGGGGCAGCGGCCACCCCGCGCCGTGTGCCAACACCCCGCGGGGATCGGGGCAGGCGCGCAGGGGGATCGCAGGCGGGGGAGGGGCTCGCAGGCCGGGGAGGGGCCCGTGGGCCGGGGAGGGGCCCGCAGGTCGGGGAGGTTCCCGCAGGCCACTGCCGCGGAAGAGGAAACGCAGAAACGGAGAGGAGGAAGGAGAAACAATAGGGAGGAGAGGGGGCCGACGGCCCTCCTATTTCTCCTCCTCCTCCTCTCCCTCCAACTCCTCCACCTCCTCCTCCTTCTCCCCCTCCTCCTCCTCTTCCTCCTTCTCCTTCTCCTACTCCTCCTGCTCTCCATATCCTTCTTTCCCTCCGTCGCAAACTGGTGGCTCTTTCAATGTTATTGTTTGGCCAAACCTCGGCACTCGAGGCAACCACCTCAAAATCAGCACCGCCTTTGGAGCCTCCATTGCGGGCCTCGCTGACGTGTGGCTTGTCGTGGGAGGTTGGATCAGCAGCCTCCACAGCTCTCGCGAGCCCTGGGTGGTCCGACAAGATCGGCGACGAGTTGATGCTGCCAGATGTCCTGGCCACTTGCGGCCAGGCGGTAGGAGGCTTGCTCCTGGACTACGCCTTAGTCAAGACACGTACAACTCAGCGCTCCACCATCCGAGGGCACACGATGCCCTGGAAGACGCACGTTGGCTTGCAGGTGGACGTCCAAGGGGCCTGCACGAGTTGGTCGCATCAACGTCCGGTGCCGCCCACCGCCTCTCCATGGGTCTTGAAGCCAAGCAAGCATGCTGATCCCGACGCATGACGACAATCAGGTTGCAACGGATGCGAAACAAAGTGCCTGAGGATCTCCGAAAAGGGTCTGCTGCCTTGCATGCTGAGCCAGACGTTCCAACACCAGCTGATCCAGGAGAGGATATTTAGATCCCACCAGAGGCGCAGCCTTCGGACGCCAAGCCGGGTGCGCTGGGACACGTCAGTTGCTACACCAGAGGTCGGCAGGTCCTGGGCGACCTCAATCCTACGGGCAACACGGTTGTTACCTCCGCGTACAGCCAGTGAGCTACTTAGAGAAGGGCCGCGTTCACCGTGCACCATGGCCGTGTTGACGACCCTTGCGGAGGACGGGGTGCAGGCCGTGCCATCGAGTGGTGGCGCTTTCGAGCAGCACCGGGCCGAGCGCGTTTAGCACATGGGTGTGGTGGGGGCTAGCGCGCAACTTGAATTTACATGTCGTGGTTCTGCTGCGACATGGCAGAGACACATGCAGTTTGAGGGCTGCTTACAGCATTTGTACAGACAGAGTCAGGCAGTGTCACATGCTTATCGGGCAACGTACTTAGCGGAGGGAAACGCTGGCACGCGATCGGTGGAATGGTCTAACAACATGTCCCAACCATCAGGGTGGGAATTGGATGACGTGGTGCATCTCACGGAGCGGCTGGCTCATCGAGCTCGGGGCCGAAGCTTGACCAGAGGCTGGCATCGATCCGTCAAATGGGCGTAAGACCAGTGGCGCGCCTTCCAGGACTGCTTCATAGAATGGACAAAGAACCCCAGTCGGTCGGCAGAAAGCCCATCGTGGGTGGCACCGCCACTTCCGATCTGACCGAAACCATGAAGGGCAAGAGGCAGGCCTGGAGTCAGCTCTGGACCGATGCGGTGGACGACCCCAATGCCACCTGGGACATGCTCTGGAGGCGACATCGCGAGACCAGCCAACTTCCCTGGGAGGAGCTCACCACGGACATGCTGGGCCAGCTAATCAGCAAGCCACTCAGTGATGCCAGCGAGGTTGGCTTTATCACGCCTGTGGACCTTTAGCGGCTTCCCGCTGCAGGCAGAAAAAAGACAAGTCTGGGGCGCGCGGCATTCTCTGGGCGTCGCCACGACATGCGCAATGCCGCCGCTATTGGCAAGGTCCAGCGTAGCGGGCCCGCCGCGTGGAGCACGGTTGGCTGATCTGGTCCTTCGCCCGCTGCTGCAGAGTGCCTACCAGCGATCGGATTTCACGGCGGCCTAGACATGCATCGACGACGCGGTGCTCAGAGATGAGGGTGCGCGTCAGTTGATGGAAGAATCCGCTGTAGCTAATTTTGTAGGTGTACTATAGGAGGCCCATAGGTTCAGACAAGGCGGCGCTCGCGACCAATGATTCTCGACCATGGTGAAGTGCGCGAGGAAGTCGGGCACTCCCGCCCAGCATTGCCTCGACGCGGTCGGCTTCGGCGCGAGCGCGCCGGTCGGCAAGGAGAGATCGGTTCGCCATTCCCCCCCGAGGGGGTTTTGCGCGCCGGCGCGCGCGCAATTCGCGCTCATTGTTTCCGGCGGCTCGGCAGGCTGTGGAGGTAAAGTGGAAGCCTTCGGCGCGCCGGCGCATTGCCTCTGGCGTCGCGCGGTCACCGGGCGCGAGGGCTTGCTCCACGCTGGTTTCGCCAGGCGAGCAGACAGGCCGCTAGTGTTGGCGCGAGTCCCATTCGAAGCCGCAGCCTGACCCGCGCCCTCGAGGCGCCGCGTGGGCGCGAACGGACAGGCCTGAGGCTTCGCCGCCAGTCCGGGCTGCGCCCACCCTGGGCGCCGCGAGCGCATCGCAGTGGCTTGTGACAGAGATGCTCGCCCATTGGAGTGTTATGGGCCCGTCTCCTCGCTGCCGCGCGGCTCGCCATCTTGTCTCAGCTGCAACTGCTGCCCTCCTCGACGCAGGATGGGCGGCGCCTTCTGCGACTGCGCGGCAGAGAGCGGGGCGCGGCGACCGGGCGAAGCGGCGCGCCCGGGCATCCTCTGCCCGGGTTTTCGCTGCCGACGAGATGGACATCAACGGCGCACTGGGCGACCCGGCGGACCACTGGCACTCCCGGCGCTGGCGGTCTACCGGCCATCGCGAGGGCGCCGATGACCTGATCAGCGGCGGCGGTCTCTAATGGACCAGGCGGGGGCATCAGAGGTTCTCCGAGCGCGGCGAGCGAGACGAAGCGGGCCAGGCGCTGCGCGCGGCCGCTGGCGCGCAGCGGCCGAGGGCGCGACGGCCCCCAGCAGGCGCGGCTGAGCAGCAGCTGCGCCCGCGGTGCCTCAGGGGGCCCGCGGCGTCGCGGCGCGGGATCTGGGGGCGCCTCTGCCACAGAGGTCATGGCGAGTAGAGTTTGTCTGGCTCATTTTCTTCAGGCCTTCGCGGGCGCTGGCGCCGGCCCTGGTCCGAGGCCGCGCGGGCCCCCCCGACCGCCCTTGCTCGCCCCTCGTTCCAGAACCTTTCGGAGTCCGATGGGTCGCGCTCCGCGCGGCCTTTATATATATATATATATATATATATATATACACACACGTATACATATATATCCCTGGGGGCGAGGCCGGGAGCCCCAGGACAGGTGCCCCGACCCCCCATGGGGGGACCGGGGCTCATTTTCCTTGTGTTTTTACATGGTTTCCGCGTCCTGGGCCTCGGAGGCCGCCGCCTCCGACCTCCCATGGGAGGACGGGGCGGCCAGGGAGGTCCAAAATAGTCCAGGAGGGCCTCCAGAGGCCCCCAAGACGGCCCAAGCGGGCCCCGAGTCGCCGAAAGACCGCTCCAGGACGCCCAAGATAGGCCCAAGACGGCCCGAGAGGCCCCCCAAGGCACTCCACGACGCTTCAAGACGCCTCTCCAGAGCGCTTCCAGAGGCCGAAATCGTCAATTGCACGAAGGTTTTCGAACCATTTTGGCCTTCCAGCCTTCTCGGCTGTCCGACGTTCCAAGACGGCCCAATAGACCCCCAAGAGCGCCCCAAGACGGCCCAAGAGGGCTCCAAGACGGCCCCAGAGTCGCCCAAGACAGCCCAACAGAGCCCCAAGACGGCCCCAAGATGCGCCCACGAGGGGGACCACGACTCCAAAATTCGACCCTCCCGCTTGAAGAGTGCCCCAGGAGGCCCCAAGGAGCCCAGAAGAGGCCCCAGGAGGCCCCCAAGAGGCACCCAGGAGGCCCAAACGAGGCCTAAAGAGGCCACAAGACAGCCCCGAGGAGGCCCCACAACGGTCCCAAAACGGCTACCGAGAAGCTGCGAAATTGCCTTCACGATGTCCCCGACAGGCCAACCACGAGATCCAAACCAACTCCCGTGAGGCCTCTGACCCACCACCCAGGGCACGGTGGCGGGAGCAGTGACAGCACTTGTGCACAGCATGTTCCGGCGGGAGCCTTCCGGAACACGCTGCAGGAGGCGGAGGAGGAAGATCAGGAGGAGAGAGAGTTGGAGTGGGAGGAGGAGGAGGGGGACGAGGAGGAGGAAGAGGCCTCCCAGACAGCCCAAGATAGCCGAAGAGGCTTCCAAGAGGGCCCTGCGCGGCCCACGAGGGCCCCAAGGCGGTGCCTGAGGCGCCCAAGACGTCCCGAGAGGGCCCCAAGACGGCCCCAAGAGAGGCCCAAGAAGGGAAACACGAACCGAGAATCCGAGCTTTCTACCCCGAGAGGTTCTCGGGAAGTCCCAAGAGGCCCCCAATCGGATCCAAGAGGCCCCCAAGAAGCTCCCAAGAGGGCCGACGAGGTTCCAAGAGATCTCCCAAGGTGGCCCCAAGAGGCACAACTCATAGTTTTACGATTGGGCTTTGACGGGTTTTAATTTTTTCTGCCTTTTGGCATCCCGATGCTCCAAGACGGCCCAAGAGGCTTCCAATACCGCTCCCATATAGAGGAAGAGGCCTCCAAGAGGGCCCCAAGACGGCCCGCGAGGGCCCCAAGACGGTGCTTGAGGCGCCCAAGACGGCCCGAGCGGGCCCCAAGAGCCCCAAGAGAGGCCCAAGAAGGGGAACGCGACCCAACAGCAGATCGGTCCCCCCACAAGGCCCACAGGAGGCCGCAAGAGGCCCCCAAGTGACCCAAAAGCTTCCCGAGGGCCTAAAAGGCCCGTAGGAGACGTCCAAGAGGCTTTAAGCTAGCCCAAGAGTGCCCTCGATGCGTCAAAACTGCTTCCAGGAGGCCCCCAGGAGTCTTCCGGATTAACTCAATCTGGCCGCAGGTGGCCTCAAGTCGGGCTTCCACGCAGCCAAGACGGCCAATGACGGCTTCAGATTGCAGAACCGATGCCCCCAAGGGACCCTCAGACGCCCCACCAAGAAGTGCCTCCAACAGCCAGTTGACGAAGCATGCGGAACACCCCAGAAGCTCCTCAGATGCCGTCGCGCGCCTGTGCTTGATAGCGTTGTCCAAGATCGTCCAGCGCCCCCCAGGCCTGGGTTAGAACCTGAGCGCGCGCGCAGCGCGCGCGATGGTTCTAGTATATATATATATATATATATATAGATGTAGTACAAAAAAGACTCCGGCCCCAGAGGGTTCTGTCGAGCCTCTGGCGTTTCTGCTGGGCGGTTCAGCCAGGCGTTTCTCCGCCGACGCCCGTCTCCGTCGACGCGGCTCGGCCGGGGTCTTTATCTAGGGCGCCCCGGGAGAAGCCAAGTGGGGGTGTTTCCTTTATTTTGTCAGGTGAGGCCTGCGCTTTTCCGACGTCCGGGCGTTTCGTTTTCGCTTTGTGCTTGGAGGGCGCCGCTGGCCCCGTTCGCCGCGTCGCGGATCGCCGCCCGCTCCGCGCCGCGCGGGGAAGGGGTCGGGCGGGCCCGGCGCGGGGGGGTCGGGGCTGAGATATTTGGCTGCGGTTTTGCATTTGCCTTCGCGAGCGCGGCCCAGGGGCAGCGACCCTAAAACAAACCGCCCCCCATCTAGACTTGGGCGGGGCCGAGCTCGCCGATCGTCGCGAGTTAGTTCGGACTGGCGTGGATTTCGCCGACCAAGCGGGTGCAGAGGCTGCAGGGCTCTCGCGGTCCATGTCGGCGCGGACCGATTGCTTGTTGTTTCTGGATTTCCAGACCGCGGCGGCTCTTCGGAGAGCCCGCGTCGGCGCGGCGGGGGCTGATCCCTGCAAGGCCTGTTCTGCGGACTTCCCCCTCGACGGGGCCAGGAGGGGCTCGTTTCTCGACCGCGCTGCGCGCGCCGGCCCTCGCGCTCTCGTTGCTTCCGGGCCCGGCGCCCGGCGCTCGGCGCTCGGCGCGCGAGCGTCTCGTTCTCCGCGCCAGCCCCTTAGAGCCATATCGGGCGCGCCCCCCTACATGGGGGATTTCCGACGATATATATATATATATATATATATATATATATATATATATAATATATATATATAGCACCCCAAACATACCCCATAAATGTTTGAACGCAATTTTTTTTTGAAAAAGTCACCAGATTATTTTTGGAATTTGTTTTGATTATTGTTTGCGGCATGTTTTATTTTTCGGCGAACATCCCCCTGTAGGGGGGCAGGCCCGACTTAATATAAGAGGCTTGTCAGGCCCTTTGCATCGCTGCTGTCGGGGTTGACCCCTTTTCCGTCCGATGTGGCGCGGTCGGTCCTAGCTCCCGTGGCCTTCGGTGGCGCAGTCGCGCGTCCTTGCCGCTCCTGGTGCAGTGGGGCCTGCGCGGATTGTACTCGCGCAAAAGATGCGAACGCAATGCAGCGTCGTTCGGGAGGCATTTGGTTAACTCTTGCGGGGCCCCGCCCAGCACGGGCCTCGAGAATGCGCGCCGCATCCGCAAGGGCTTCTTCCCCTCTTACGTGGGGCCCTCGCTTGTAGTTTCGAGGCCCCGCGAGGCCCGCGAAGTGTGTTCCGCAGCGTCTACGCGCTGCTGGGCCTTGATCGGCCGCGTCGGGTCCCCCCCCGCATCGCGGGGGGCCCTCGCCCCTCCCGCCTATCGGCGGGAGAGTAGGGGACAGGGGTCGGTTTCTTTCTTCTGGCTGAGAGCGCTGGGACCCGCGCCGCCTTCTTCAATTCCGTCTCACTATCCCGCGCGATGTGGTTGCCAAGTCGTTCCTCCTCCTTCCTCCTCCTCCTCCTTCCTCCTCCTCCTCCTCCTTCTCCTTCTCCTCTTCCTCCTCCTTCTCTCGTTTCCCTCCACTGCTCGTCCTCCATCCTGCCTCCCATGCTTCCCTCCTCCCCCTGGTCGCGTTCCTCTCCACATCCTCCTCCTGTTCCTGCTACTGCTCCTCTTGACTCCTGCTCATTTCCCCTCCCATCCTCCTCCTGCTACGAACTCTTATCTTACACAGGGTGTTTAGAGCCCCGACCACCTTATCTCGGCACGGCACCGCCCCCCCGCATCCCGCGCCCCACTTGTATATCACTCCGACCACCAGCCAGCGCGCTCCCTCCGCCCCGACCCTTCTATTTCGGCACGGCACCGCCCCCTCCCATTCCGCACGCCCCCTCCGCATCACCCGACCCACCAGCCAGCGCGCCCCCTCCGCCCCGACCCCTGGGCACGGCACCGCCCCTCCATCCCGAACGCCCCTCTGCACCACCCCGCCCACCAGCCAGCGCCCCCCCTCCGCCCCGACCCTTTTTTTTTAATTTTATTTCGGCACGGCACCGCCTCCCCCATCCCGAGCGCCACTTGCGTCACCCCATCCACCAGCCAGCGCGCCCCCTCCGTCCCGACCCCTTTTATTTCGGCACGGCACCGCCCCACCGCATCCCGCGCGCTTCTTCCGCATCCCCCACTTCCATTGTTTTTCCGTTTGCTCACTTGCCAACTGTTTCTATATAGGTTATAACCTATGTTATAACTGCACAACCATACTTGTAAACCATGTTTTAAACCATCAGCCGTTTATAAGTGCGCCACATATATGACTGTTTTGGCGCCGCTTATATTTGGTTACAAGTGGCTTCGCGTACTTACAAAGCGTTTGTGCTTAACCATCTTAACACGTTTATAAACATTTGAGGAAACAATCAAACAAAGGGTATGAACAGTTATGAAAAAAAACTTAGAAACACTTTAAACAGTTATTTCCACGTATGAAAATAACATAAATTATCTTACACTTACAAATCGTTACGAACAGTTATGATCATTTAGTTGACAGCGTGAATGCGCGGGGAAGCGGCGTGGCACGCTTTGGAGACCTTTGGTTGAGGGTCGGTGAGGTTATTGTGAAAGCCAATGCAAAGTTTGCCTTCCTCTAGGCCCACACTCCTGTGACACCCTCGCTGGCGTTGGTCGAGACACGTTGGATAGAAAATGAGGGAGCGCCCCCTGTGCCAGCACGGGCTCAGGGATAGAAGGGTTGGGTTGCCGGTGTTTTTTGATCGTTGGCTGTCTTTTGCTCCCGTAGCCTGTGGTGTTGGGTCCTCGTTTTGAATAGACAGCGGCCCGCGTCTCCTCTTTCTCCTGCTCCTACTCCCCCTCCTCCCCTTCCTCCATTGTTCCCCTTCTCTGCTCTCAGCTTGTCAACTACTTCGGCACGCCACTCACGCGTTTCTTGACCTCTTTGGGAGTTCCACCGAAGGCCCCAGTGGCAGGGCCCGCATGCCTCCACCCCATCCGCGCTCGCAACCCCTATGGGGAGCTCGACCGAAGGCTTCAGTGTCAGGGCCCGCATCCCACCCCACCCTTCACACGTTTCGTGGCCCCGAATTGCGGTTCTCACAACTGCATATGGTTGGGTCCTTCGCCAGGCTATTTGTGTTTGTTTTGGGGGGGGCCTGGCCCGAGTGCTCTCGCCTCAGCGGAGGACACGTCCCTGGTTGGGAATGGTGCTCTCGCTCCCGCTCCAGATCCTCCCTGATTGGGCTCTCGCCTCAGCGCGTGCCCGGAACGCGCGGGGCTGTCCCGGGCCCGCGTCCGCCAATCCTCTTCCGCATCGTCCGGGTGGCACTCGACCTCCCCCTCCTCTCCCTGCCCCCCTCCGCAGCAATTTTTGGTTTTGGTTTCTGTGTGGACGCTTGTCTGTGCTCCTCTACATCACTAGATCCCATCCCTTCATCCGAGCGGCTCGCCACTGAGATGGCGGTTGCGCCTGCTTTGAGGCGCATGAGCTGCAAGCGGGAGGTGGACACGGCAATGCTCAAAGAAGCGGGACGTTGCGCAGATGGGACGCCCCTTTGGAAGGTGCACTGACTGCAACAGCCTGCGCGGCAAGATGGACCGCCTGAACAAGGGGCAGCCCGACCTCGCTGACGATTGGAAGGAGCTGCCCGCCGAGGTCAGGGCGGCCCACATTGCCACGCTCAACCAGCTCTCCGGTGAGGACCTGAAGAAAGCGGTGCAGGACATCGTGACTGAGCAGCGGATCCTCTCGGACATTAGCCAGTTCGGCGGCCACTGCGACCAGTGGAAGGACGAGAGCGAGTTGCTGGAGAAGTACAAGGGCAGGGCCTTCCAGGCCGCCAACATCATGGCGAATGCGCGGTCCATCATCCACCCCACTCGGCAGGTTCAGGTCTGGGAGGACGCCGACATCAGGAGCGCGAACCTCATGAGGGAGGAGCGCACCAAGAAGCAGGAGACTACGGCGTCCCAGGACACCATGGTCAAGGGCTCCAAGCGCAAGGCCGCGCCGGGCGAGCCGAAGGCGCCGCGCAAGAGGCGCGGTGCAGCGGCTCTTGCCGACGGCGATGCTGAGCAGCCTCCCGCTCAGATCGAGGCGCCGAAGCCCAAGCCGGCTCCCAAGGCGGCTGCCAAGAAGATCGACGCCCTGATGGAAAAAATCGGCTCGGCGAAGGAGGAGCTCGACGTCCTGATCGAGGAGGCTGCCGAGGAGAACGTGGCCGGGATGTTGGCTACAAAGCTCGTCGACAAAGCTAAGGCGACGGCCTGGGCATAGAGTAGGCGTTGGAGACCTTGCCCCCATATGTCACCCGCGGCCCGACGATTTCCCAAGATGGGCAGGCCTGTAGATTTCAATGGGGGATGGTCGTTATCGCATACTCCGTGACCAATCCGGCACAGGCGATGCAGCCTCTCCTGGTGGCTTCCGTGGCCGGGCTCACCCTCGCCCTGGAGGACGCAGAGCAGGTGAAGTCTGCGCTGGAGGATGGCAGCAATCAGCTCCAGCAGGGCAAGATCGTCGCGGATTGCCTCAAGACGCAGATCAACAGCATCAAGGAGATGCTGGGGGAGGACGAGGACGAGGACCAGGAGCAGGAGCAGCAGACCGAGTGGGCATGCCCGGAGGTTGTTGAAGTGAGACGCTGATCGGGGCACAGCGCTCATCGCCGAGTAGCGGCGACGCAATCACATGCATCAGAGTTTCAGGCGACAGGATTTGCCAGTTGTCATGCTAGCTTTAAGCAGCAGAGTTTCAGGCGATAGGATTTGCAAGTTGTCATGCTAGCTCTAAGTCGCGTGCGCAACGACGCAGACAAACCTCTTTTCCCAAGTTACACTTCCCGAGTTGCACTGTAATGCCCGTGTGTGTATACGCATTGGGACTACGTAGGCGCAGACGGTATGTGGTTTCTCCGTCGGTGACAGTCCTTTGCAAATACAGTGCTCTTTGGATTCAGGAGACGAAAATGATAAGAGTCCACATCGTTCTCTTGGTTTACGTCTCATGTATTGTTCCAACACATCCCCCACCTCCCCTACTCCTCCACCTCCCCCTCCCTCGGAGCAAGGAGGGCGGGAGTCTAAGCCTGCCCGCCCTCGCACCTCGCACTATGCCTGTCGCGGCGACGACGACGAGAGGGTCTTGCCAGCCTCAGCGACGCCAAACTCTGTCCGAAATGTGCCCCCAGAACCCTCCCAGGAAGGGCCCCCCGAAGGAAAGCAAGCAACGAACCTCGATTATCAAGATATGAGGTTCGATCCTCGATAGAGAGGAAGGGGCCCCCGAAGGAAAGCAAGCAACGAACCTCGATTATCAAGATGTGAGGTTCGATCCTCGATAGGAGATTGTCCCCCCATTCCCTCGCCATCCCCATCTTCCTCCTCATTCCACCTGCCCCCCCCCCGCAGCCGTTTTGGCTCGAGACATTTCGTCATCTTGCTTCTCGCGCGATTCGGACCAGTTGCAGTCACCTCGCCGAGTGCATGGCGGCGCCTGCTCAGCTCGCCAAGAGGGCCGAGCTGTTCATGGAGTTCACTAAGGCGAGGCTCCAGTTCATCACTTGCAATATCCACGGTGGGATGGAGATCATGAGCCATCGGCACACGACGATGTCACGCACTGCTACGTCTGCCGTGCTGCGCCAGCTGGAATCGATCACAGCCTTGCCTATTCACGTCGCTTCTGAACTAGTGGAGGTGTTGACCGGCCCGGCCCTCGACATTCTTGTCGAAGCTGATCGGCGGGCCCTGGTCGCCGGGATCAACGGCAAGACCGACCTCGACGGGACTGGCGCGGGCCAAGTCGTCAAGGACGATGAGAAGAAGCAGGTCGTGCAGTATCCAGAGAGGTATTTCACCGAGGCAGAGTGGCAGGCGCTTCGCACAACCGCGGAGATGGCCGTCAGCACCATTGTGAACAAGATGATCACGCTGCGCATTCTCTTCCCCAACGAGGACACCGTCGCGAATTTCAGTGCGGTGGGCCAGTGGGCGCAGCGTGACAATACCATGAACGATGCTATCTGGTGGAGGGACTCGATCAAGAGCAACTTGAAAACGCTCCGGAAGACCGTTCCACCCTCCCAGCAATTCATCAAGGTCTACCCTGAGGACCCGCGCGCCCTCGCCGAGGTAGATTCTGTGCTGTTCAACTCGGGCTTCCTCGCGGCACCTGCAGTCGATCCTCCCGACGATCTCTTCCCAGATGCGCTCCCCATCATGAAGAGCGCGATGCCGCGCCGCGTCTCGAACCAGTTGACTGGGAACAAGGGGCCGCGCCGTGCTCCGGCGGTGGCGCGGGCGAGGTCGTGCCCGCCCGCCTTTGCGGCGCCCCCGCTTGGCGCCAGGCCGCTGGGCTACCAGGACTCGCCGCCGAGCTACCAGGACTCGCCGCCGGGCTACCAGCTCGCGCCGCTGGGCTACCAGGACTCGCCACCAGGCTACCACGTGGACGGCGCGGTCGCGGGCAGCGCAGGGGCACAGCGCAGTGCCGAGGTTGCCCAAACTTACGCCCTTCTTTCAATTTATCTTGTCCCTCCTCACCCTCCTTTGCCTCGTCCTCCTGCACCTTTATCCTCCCCCTCTTGCTCCTCATCTGCCCCCTTATCTGCCCCCCTCCTCCTCCCAGATGCCCCCCCTCCTCTTCTCCCGAGGTGCCGAGCTCAGGCAGTCTGCGCCAGCGGGGGTTCGCGCGGCGGCGCCGAGCGGCAAGGCGCCGCCGTTTCAGGGTCCTGCGCTGATGCCGCCGCCGCAGGGCGCTGTTCCAGGCCCAGTCGCAGGTCCGGCCGCGGCGCCAGTTCCGATAATGCCGCCGATGGCGGCGGGGCCCAGCGCAGGCGCAGAGGCCGCCGCTGGGGCCCTTGCCCCAGGCGATGCTGCAGCGGCCGCCGTGGATCAGATGCTCGACGAAATGGGCAAGAAGGGGGGCAAGTCGGCCAGCAAGGGTAAGACGAGCGACACAGGGCGCCCCGTCTTGAAGCGCCCGGCGGCAGCGAGTGCAGGCCCTGCGAAGAAGAAGCCCGCTGCGGCAGGCCCGTCGACGCCTGCGAAGAGCGGCTCAGTCCCCGAGCCCAGTTCCCGGGGGAAGCTGAAGGTTCCTGCCTATCCTGGGGCCGGGTACTTCGAACCGATGAGCTGCGGTGAGGCCACGATCCACTGCTCCCACGACAAGAATCTCTGGCGCGTGAAGCCGGAGAAGGCCTCGCGCGATGACAAGGAGTTTGCGTGGGGCAGCCGTGACCCACGCGAGGCGTGGAAGCTCGTGCAGAAGCATCTTCGTGACCTTGCCAACGCAAAGTAGCGCTAGCAAGTAGCAAGCGGTGTAGTGTCCAGGCCTGGCTCAGTTCCCGCGGGCAAGCTGCGGGGAACTGCTGTTGTGGCGGTCGGCATTGTCGATGCTAATGGGTTTCTTGTGCATGTATTGGGGAGTGCCCTTAGCGCAGCCTAAGTTCCAGGACGCGCGCCCTGCATCTGCCAGCCGCAGCCCTTGCCCAGGCAAGCGCTTCCAGACAAAGCCCAGTAGATGGTGAATTCCACGTTGCAGAAAGTGAAAAACACTTCGCGTTTGCATTCAATCTATTCTACACCCTCCTTCGTTACCCCCCTCGTGCTCAACGCCCTCCTCCCCCATCTGCCTCCCACTCCTCCTTCCCCTCGCTCTTTCAGGGGGCTGGTCAAAAGCAAAGCGTTGGCGCCCATGGGTCCTCATTCTCCCATTCCCCCCTCCTCCCTCCCCCTCCGCCTCCTGCTCGCCCTCCTCCCCCCGCACCCTGATCCCACTCCCTCGCCCGTTGCCGCGCTGCGAAATGCAATCCTGTTACTCCCCCCCCATCCATCCCCATCTCGACGCATTCCAATACTACAAACCCTCCTCTCCCAACGGTATAGCCGTTTTGGCTCAAGGCGTTGTGCGCGGCGCTATCTTCCTTGCGTTTCCCCGCAATGCACGTTCCAGGCCGGAAGCGGCCCCTCGACGATGCAGCGGCGAGACTAGCCGGCCAGAAGCGCCCGGCCGCTATTGGCCCCTTGACGATGCTGTCGCGAGAGAAGGCGAAGCAGGCCAAGAGCGAGGTGCCCAAGATTGACCCTGAGGACCCCACGTTTCTCGCATCACGCTTCAGCGAGGTATTCTCACAGTCAGAACCCAGCGCGTCTCAGGAATCAGCATCTGCCGCCGCGGCGGAGACGACGTCGCCAAGCCCGCAGCAGGCACCTGATGCGGGGCCAGGCGGCCCGAGCGGATATTTTCCAGCCAAGCAGTTTCTCGACCTGATGTTCGACCCCTTTTCGCTGTTGTTTCCGGACCGCTCTCCCCTGGATCCCAGTCCTCCTGAGCGGCCCCACGCCATCAGGGTTGCCTTCCCTCGCGGTGGCATCGTGGAAACTACACAGGTGTTCGACGTTGCTGGCCTGAAGATCGAGAGCGTGAACATTATGGACACCGACATTCATAACAGGACCATCATCAAGAAGATGGCCAGAAAGCACGCGCTCTCTACGGCGCCCCTGCTAGGGAAAGCGAACGGTAACATGCTCAGCAAGCCTGTTGCCGCCTTCGAGGGTGCCGAGGTGGTTGTCGGCAAGCCTCCCTTGCCAGCGTGGGCAGTTGGCGCTAAGAGGTCCGAGTCTCCGACCGCCATGCACGAATATGCGAAGTTGTTTCAGTACCTGATGCATATGATCAACAGCGACGCGCTGCAAGTTGCAGTTGTTGCGCACCCCTCCGAGACGATGGAGAGCCACCGTGGACGTGAACCTTGCTTGCCGAACATGTTGAGCCTCTGCGCCAAGCACGCCCCGCACTTTCACTGGGACATCGTGGAGCTGCGCGCGCAGGACTACGGTTTGCCCCAACCCGACGTCGTGCAGTTCATGCGGTGCTTGAGAAAGGTTCGGCGGCCAAATTCCACGTCAATTCGCAGAGCTCCCCTTCAATGTGTCTCCGAGGAAGGGAGGGGGCGCGCATGGGCGTGGATGTTTGGCCTTCGCCAAGGCGCATTCCGATGTCATGCCGGACGCGATGGCCACCATTGGCAGCTTTCGTCTCTCCTACTTCCTCGACCAGGCCGAGGAGAACATCATCCGCGGGAATATCTCATGGAAGCACATGCGCGAGAACCTGGCGGACAACGAGCGCTTCATCAAGAGAGCGGTTCGCCGTTCGCCGTCAAAGCGCACCGAGGATAGTGCGGCTGCAGTCAACATCGATCGACCTGGCTCGCTGCTCTATTGCGACGACGCCCTCGCCCTGTCGTTGGACTACAAGCACGTCTTCCTGCTGAGCACGCGTGACTTGGAGGAGCCTTGTCAGAAACGCAGGGTCTTTCGGTTCCTCTCCGACAAGGAGCGCGTGGCCCTGAAAGGCGCGAACCCCCACATCGTCAACCATCTGTCGCCGGACCACGTGTGCAGCGCTGCTGCCAGATACATTCCGACGACCTTGCTAGGGGCAGCCGCCATGCCTTTGATCAAGGCAATGATCTCGAGATGCAAGCGCAACTACCATTCGCTGGAAGGCAGCAGCCTTGGCCAGCAGTCAGCAGAAACGAGCGCCTTCACAACTGAGCTTATGGGCGCGTTGGGAAATAAGTTTAACGCCTGTGCGGCCAAGAGCCACATTTCAGCCACGAAGCGCACCGCTTCGGCTACAGCCAAGTAAACTTGGATCCTGCTCATGTTTAGTCTATCGCTCTCCTTTCCACCAGCACCCCCCACGCCCTCGCATTTATGCACGTCTTGTATCCCTCCTCGCTCTTGGTCGATCCAACCCCTCTTCCTGCCCCCCTCACTTTGGAGTAGTATAGCTCTATGACTCGGCAGGTCGGGGAAAGCAACGGTGCATGGCATCGTTCGCGCCTAGCTAGGATTGAATCGATGATATCCCGATGAGTTTGGGAGATAGGAATAAGCATGTGCTGGTTCTACCTCCTCCTACGTCTGCCTATCTTCCTCCATGCTCTCCCTCCTCCTCCTCCATCCCACCATCCTCACACCTCTGCAAACAATATGGACGCACCGCGCGCGCGCGGGGTGCACGCGTGCCTATACATGGCACGCGCGTGACTTGCACGCCACCTGCACGCCACCTGCACGCCACCTGCACGCCACCTGCACGCCGCCTGCACGTCGCTTGCACGCCGCCTGCACGCCCACCCACGCGCCACCTGCACGCCACCTGCACGCCGACGGCCACCTGCGCGCCACCTGCACGCGGGGGCGGGCCCGACCCCTCGAGGTCCCCTCAGGCCACTTGCACGCCTGATCCGGGGTGCCCCATCCCCAGCTTCGATCGCCCCCGACCGGATGAGCAGGGAGAGGAGGGAGATGAAGGAGGTGAGCAAAATGCGGATGAGGAGGGATAAGAGGAGGAGGAGGAGGAGGAGGTGGAGGAGGAGGAGGAGGCGAGGAGGAGGAGGAGGAAGGGGAAGCAGAGGAGGGGGGGCCGACGCGCGCGCGGCCGGCCGGCCCGCATTTCTAGAGTATCTTTATCACGCAGGCCCGCGCCCGGCGCTTGCAAGGGAGGGTGGATGCGTGCGTGAGGGCTCAGAGGGCCCCCAAGGTACCATCCCTCCCGCGGGCGCCAACGTGGCAAAACCATGGCCCTGCACCGCTTGGGGCTACTGTGGACCATAGCCGTCGCTGCGCGGCATGGGTTTTGCCGCGCTGGTGCCCAGCGGAGGGATGATGCTCTGGGGGCCTCGAAAGGGGTCTGACAATTGGTCTCCGGGATCCCCTCGCCGAGTCTGCCGCGCTCCTCGCTTGGTCTGCGGCGATCCTCTCCGTTCGAAACAATGCCTGGGACATGTCGGTTCTGCGAGGATGTCGGCATCGAAATGCATATATGTTAGAGACGGCGTCGAAACATATACGTATCACAACATGCCATTATGCGGAAGTATGTCTCAGGCCAAACGCTTTTGTGTTTCATAACACGCTGATAACATATCATGTGTATCCATCCGCGTGAGGATGTCCCGAGCGAAAATGTTATGCCTCCCCGATAAACTGCCTCTTCCTGCCGTCCCCTTTCTCCGTCTTCTCGTGCCGCGCAACGGGGGGGACCTCGATCCCGCCGACCATCCGCGCGCGCGCGGGGAGGGCGGGCCGGCCACTGGCCCTCCATCAGGGTCCCACAAGCCACCAAACAGGGACAATCAGATCCCGCCAAACCTCCCCGTCCCCCTCCTCCGACTCCTCCTCCCATTCCCCACGTAGCAGTTGCCATTCTGGTCCAAGTGTTTTAGCATGCCCGAACGCAAGAATTTGGTGGCGGGGGGCTCTCGACGCAAAGAGGAGGGCCATATCTAATGTAGTTGAGGCTGGGGGCAATATATCGGCAGCTGTGAATGCATCCTGCAAGCGAGGTTCAACGGGTCGCTCTGCTTTGCTGAAAGTTGTTTACAATGACCAGAAAGCAATAGCCAAGACCGAGACCCCCTACGGACCAGTTGTTCAGCCTATCTCTCTACCACTGGATGACGGAAAGACACTCGAGACAGAGTTCGTTCACCCTTTAGCCCTACTTCGCTACATTTCGTCTCGGAGCAACGACGCGGCAAGATTCTATCGCGATATGGTCGGTAATCGCAGGGCCACCTTGACGATTCGCGCTGACGACGGAAAGTGTGGAAACAATCAGAGGCCCGATAAGGGCCGTACATTCTGGTCTCCGACGTGGAATTTCAGAATTGCCCAGTCGGTTCAGAAACAGGTGCATATCATGGGCACCACTGTGCTATGCAGGTGGCTCCGCCGATATCCGCCGCGCACCTTGATAGCCACGATATCTAATTATTATTCTTCTACGCCCACAAAAAAAACACAAACATGCCCTAACGATGTGCCTGGGGAGGGCGCGCTGGGCGGCCTGGCGGATCTACCAGGAATGATCGTGGGGGGGGCTGATATATCAGGAGCCTTCTGCACGATCCTCAAGCGCATATGTTCCAATTCGCCGGCTGAATCCAGTTTCGAAGACGGCATGGTAATGACCGCCGACGGCGTGCAGTTCACGGTAGCTGCCAGATTTGGGCCGCTGATTTGCGATGAAAAAGCATTCAAGGAGATCGGTTGTGTCGTGGGCGCTGGCGGGGTCAAGCGCTGCCTTCATTGCATGAACGTCGTAAACAGGCAAGCCGCGCAGAGACTACCCGCGGGTGGATATGCTGTATCTTGCATGTGCACAGATAAGCAAAAATTCATGCCCCACGCGCCGGACACGATTGCAAACGCGGCCGCGAGGCTACTCGGTGGGGCACCTCCAATGTCGATCGCCCCCCGGCCCTTTCAATCCCCCCCTTCCAGCCTTGGCCGCCCAAAACGGAATCGCAGTGGGGGGCCGGGTCGGGCGATCGCGATTGAAGGCACCCTGAAGGTTTCGTGGCCGGCCCGAAGGGGACTCTCGGGGAGGCGTCCACGAGGTTTGGCTTGTCTTATCATAGGCATGGACTCCCCTGGGATGCTCGTGCTATGCAGATCACTAGATTCCAATTGTGTGTATACTGGGATTGGATGCACAACTGCTGCTCGCCTGGGGGGGTGGCCCAATACCAGCTCAACCTATTCGCTTTACAGATAACTAAACATGGGGTTTACATTGGCGGACCTAGACGCTTTCACGAACGCACTCCAATTCCCCAAGAGCGCCCCGTCATGGAAAAAACGCTCTGGCAAGACAGGGTGGCGAAACCTTCCTCAAAGAAAGAACTGCCCCACATCAAGGCTTTCGCGGCGGAGGTGATCCGCGCCACAGACTCGCTGGAATTATTTTGTCAACATGTTTCGAAAGACCACGCCGGCCTCCGGAAGCACATTGAATGTTTAGAACTGCTGGGCAAAATCCTTGGAATACTCAGAGCTGGCGACGTTGCGGTCTTGCGGCACGCAGAGATTGAAGATCTGATCATTAAGCACCAGAAGGGGCATGCTGTGTTATATGTGGGGAAGCCTGAATTTCATTACGCAGGACACGTTCCAGACTGCATACAGAGGCATGAGGTGGTCACGGCCCCAGAGCGGCCCCGACGCCCGCCATTCCCCTTATCTTTCTCCCCCTGGCCCCCCCACGCACGTTCTCTTTTACTTGCCCACCTCCTCCGACCCATTCAACCCAAGCCAACCCTGCCCGCTTTCCGGAACCCTTCTCGCTCCCGCCCCTGCGCCCCCTCTAATTCCCACCGCCCCCTCTCTACCCTTTCCGTGTCTGGTCGATCCGGTCGGCCATTGCGCGCGCGTCTGCTAAGGTCTCATCGTGCTTCCCTGGTGAGCGCAGTTTGAGGGTGCCGAAAAGCTTTGGCGCAAGATGCTTCAACAAGTTTCACAAGACGATGCTGAATCACGTGCTCTTTGTGCAAAGAGCTCAAACTGAATGATGCCGCACACGTCGTGCACGAGCTCCCCAGGCCAGCCGAGGCACTGAACGACCCCTCCGTGACAGCTGCGTGGACGTGCAGGGCAGCCTATAACGCAACTGGCCAGATTAGAACAAGCGATGCAGTTCTATTTCAGTGCGGGGGGCACTTACGCCTAGGAGCTGTTATGTATATATATATATATATATATTGTGCAGGCTAAGCGCGGTGTTTCACATGCTTTCTGGGCGCATGTACACTTGCACGGTTGCGCGGGGGGTAATGCATGGAGCCGCAAGGGTGGTGCCACCAAGACGTTAGTCCCACTTTCGGTTGTTAGGACCGTGTCATATTTATCTTCCGGGGCTGGGTTGCATGTCAAGATGCCTATTGCATAGATAGGTTCAGGTGCGCTCGGCCCCATCCCCTTTACTTAGCGCAGAGCTCGGTGCAACATATGCGTGAAGTAATCTACGCGAGTGCACGGGCACTTTCGGTGGCGGGGCTAGCGGCCAGGCTGATTTGGGGTTCGTCTGATCTTGAATATCACGCACGAAGTGAGGGAGTGGAAAATCGAACGAAAGGGCGGCGGGCGTTCTGGCGCAGCACTCCTGGTATTGTAGCTCCTCCTCCTCCGCCCCCCCCTCCTCCCTGGTCCCTCCCCCTCCTCATTCTCCCCGCCTGGGCTGCCCAGGCTGGGCATGTTTTGGAATCGCCGCGGGCCGCCCTGCACGAGGGTCGACTGGGAATTGGACATGGGATCGCAGCCCCTCCCCTCGCGAGCCCGCGCCCGGCCCGCATCCGGAAGGGCGTCCCGCCACGCGGTTCGGGGGCTAAAAGAGAGGCAAACGAGGAAGGGGGAGGGGAAAGGAGTAGGGGGGCTCGAGGAGAGGGGGCAACCCATGGGCGTTGGATACGGCGGCCAGGGACTCGATTTGTTTATGCTATCGGTCGTTCTCAACCTCCTCCTCCTCCTCCTCATCCTTCTTCCCCTGCTCCATCCCTCTCCCTTTCATCTACCTCGTCGTCCTCTAACTCCTGACCTCGCAGCTCCTCCTGCTATTCGCCTTTTTACTCTTCATCGCCACCCCCCTCCTCCTCCGGCTCTCTTCCTCCCGAACGCCCCCCTCCCCCCTCTTTGGCATGGCCCGTTTTTGCTCGAGCAATCTGGCGCGCTGGGCTCGTCTTTGCAGCGCCGACCAATTCTGATTGACGCTTGCGTTTGAATTACATGAGTAGGCTCGCGAGGATGAAGCGGCCAGCTGCCGCGACGAGCGGAGACCGGCCAACTTTCGAATTCGGTGACGTGGGCGACAGCGAATCGCAGATCAAGAAACGTCCAGCAGGGCGGGGCACCGTTGACGATGATGATTCATCCAATGAGGATAGCAAGAAGCCCATGCTGCGTCGCCTGGGCGCTGCAGACCCGCTGATCATGGATGAACTATCTGGCGAGCAGCTTCCGGTCGACGATCCTCCTCAGGCTCAACCCGAGGGCGCGCCGACCGCCGGAGCGCCGCAATCCTTCGGCCCTCCACTCACTGACACCCCGCCCGACGCATTCGTGGGGGCCCCGGGGGCGCGCCAGGGTCTTGAAAAGCCGTGGTTCCCAGCAAAGCCTCTGTTGGACAAGCTTGTCAAGGGCGCGCAGGTCCCAGGGCGCGCCATCAGCGTGAGTTATCCATGTTGTGACATCATGGGGAGCAAGCCGGTGTTCGATGCTGCGGGCCTGCAGGTAAGGAGCACGAATGTGTGCGACCTTCAGCAGGACTACGAGCCTCTCATCAAGGTTGTGACGCTGGGCGACGAGCACCCGACTGAGCCGCGCCTCGGCCCAGATAAGGGCAACCTGATGAGGACGAAGCTCGAAGACCTCAACTTGACCGAGGTCATTATTGGAGGCCCCCCGTGCCCTCCACGGGCCGGGAACGGGGGCCGCGCAAGCAGTTCCGACGAGCGGGCCGACCTCTACCAGCAGTGCGTCAAGTGGATATTGCTCGTGGCCGAGAAGGGTACGTTGCAGGCGGCTGGCCTTGAGAACGTTGCGGGGGCCACGCAGGCGCAGAATGGATGCGAGGCCTACTTGCTGAAAGTCTCGGAGTTATGCTCTAAGGCAGCGCCTGCATTCCACTGGGACGTCGTGACCTTGATCGCGGAGGGCTATGGTCTACCTCAGGCAAGGACTCGCGTCTTCCTCCGCTGTCTCAAGAAGGCGCAGGGCACTATAACTGACAGCTGCGCGTGCGCCCATGCCCCCATCCCCCTGCGTTGGATGCCACTGGCTCGGGGGGCGGTGGGGGCAAGGGCGCGCGGAGGCAGGCGGGGCTGCAGTGCTTTGCTTCAGGTGCACGCCGAGGAGATGCCTCCTCCATTGCCGCCCCTGGGGAAGAGCACCCTCGCGAGCTTCCTGGATCCGACTGAGAAGAACATCAAGCGCAGCGACATCTCCACGCAGCACATGCGCGACAACCTCTGGGACTACGAGCGGATCATCAAGAATCGCAAGAAGGACGGATTGGACTTCCAGAAGGGCGAGATCGCTTGCATCAGCCTCGATAGGCAGGTCGAGGCTTCAGTTTCACGGATTACTTGTGACAAAGTCCCGACTTTGACGACGAGGATCACGCGCCTCTTCCTGCTGAGCACTGACGACCTTGAGAAGCCTGCTGGCGCTCGCAATGTGTTTCGGTGGCTCAGCAACAGGGAGCGCTTGGCGATCCAAGGATTCAGGCAGGACGTCATCATGGAGCACCTGCCTGAAGGGAGGGTGATGTTCGCCGCTGGCAACGCCTACCCCTCGGTCCTCATCGGCGCTGCGATGTTGCCGCTGATTTCGGTCATGGCGAAGAGCGGCAATCTTCCAACCCATGCGCCGAGTGCCAGTGCGAAGGCGGGCACGCCATCTCTGTCGACGCACAGCTTCAAGGTCAAGCTACGGGCGAAGGGTGCAGCAGGGTCACCAGCTAAGAAGAAGAGCAAGGGCCAGGTGGTGAAGCGCCCTGCTGCCACGCCGTAGCTGCGTGCATCCAATCATATTTTTCCTCAGTCATCCCCCCCAAATCCTTCAACAACCTCCAGGCGTCCCTCCAACATCCTTTAAAACAACCTCCAACACATCTCCTCCAGCCGTTCATTGTATAAGATGCTCAGCGTGTTGGCCGTAGGAGCCATTAACTCCATCGTTCTAGAGGATGCGGAGGCGCTCTGGGAAATGAAAAAACGCTACTGTCGACGAGGCCATGTTCCGTTTCCAATGTGCTGGGCGTTTCTGGACACCCTCGTCGCGACGGCTGGACGTGGCTGAAACACTGGCGAGGACGGATCTTGGGATGGGTCCGGGGGCCGATTCTGAGCGGAGTTTGGCCTGACGGCGGCGGCGAGAAAGAAAAGGGAAGGAGTAAAGCGGGAGGAGGGTGTATTATGGACGCCTATCGGCGATGAACCGCCTGCCTCGGCGAGTCGCCATCCTGAGAGAGGCGCCCTGGCCCCGGGGCCCTCGCGGATCGACCTGGCTCGAAAGATCACGTGGCATATGGCCATGTTATTACGCAGATCGCTCTAAAAATTATCGGACGAAGAAGAACACACCCGCTCACTCGTACACAGACGCACTCACGCTCGGACTCATTCACACTCAGACTCACACTCACACTCATTCATATTCAGGCTCACTTACGCTCAGACTCATCATGCTTCGACTCGCTCAAGTTCTGACTCACTCACTCACACTCGACATCGCTCAGTCAGACCTATGCACACTCAGACTCGCCCCGTCAGACTTATCCTCCACACTGGCCGCTGGGGCCCTGATTGCGCGGTGCATTCCTTCCTCCTGCTCCTGCTCCTGCTCCTCCTCGCTCTCCTCGTCCCTCCTCCTGCGTTCCCTCCTCATTCTCGCCCCTCCTCTTCGTACTCCTCTTCGTCGTCGTCGTCCTCCTCCTCCTCATCCCATGCTCCTCCTCCTCCTCCTCCTCCTCCTCCTCCTCCTCCTCCTCCTCCTCCTCCTCCTCCTCCTCCTCGTCCTCCTATGTTTACTTCCTCCTTCCTCCTCGCCCCCTTTCCATCCTCCTGCCCTCTCGCTTTTTCAAAAAATCCTGTGGTGTTGTGTTGTCGTTTTGAAAAGACAGCGCCCGGCGGCTCCTCTCCTCCTCCCCCTCCTCGCTTGCTCCTCTTCTCTGCGTTCCGCATGCCAGCGATATCGTCACGCCCCTCGCACGGTTCGTGGCCCCACGGGGAGCTCCGCCGAAAGCCCCGCTAACAGGGAGCCCCACCCCACCCATGTCGGCACACCACCCACGCTTTTCGTGGCCGCATATGAAGCTCCACCAGAAGCCAAATTGGCAGGGCCCGCGTGATTCCACACCACCCATTTTGGCACAACCATTGTTGTTGCGGTTGTGCGTTTGTAGCTGGGTTGCGCCCCACTTGCGCGTTCAATCACAACCGACATATCATAACTCATGTCAACTGGCTTGTGAGTGTTCATGAGTGTTTGTTAAGAGCCTTGTAGAAACGGCACCGAAGCTACGAAAAGTTATGTTTCACTTATGAAAAATTGAAAAAACACTTACGAACACTTACGATCACTCATGAAACATTAAGAAACATATGAACAATTATGATAAATTAACAAGCGTTTATAATCACTTTAAGCCAGTTAACATGAGTTTTGATAACTCGGTTATAAGGTAAACGCGCAACTGGGCGCAACCCCGTTTATAAACGCGCAACCGCAAAAACAATGAAAGCACCCACCAGCCAGAGCGTCCCCTCCGCCTCGACCTTTTTTATTTCCGCACGGCACCGCCCCCCCATCCCGCGCGCACTTTCCGCACCTTCACCCACCAGCCAGCGCGCACTCCCCTTCTTATAGAGCCTCTGCATCCTCCCACCTACCAACCAGCGCGCCCATTCCGGCCCGCGACCCCGCCGCATCCCCCCCCCATCCGGCAGCCAGCACACCCCCTCCGCCCCGACCCTTTCATTTCGGCACGGCACCGCTCTCTTCCCATCCCGCACGCCCGCCCCACATCACCCCACCCACCAGCCAGCGCGCCTCCTCCGCCCTGACTTTTCATCTCGTCACGGCACCGCCCCCCCATCCCGCGCACCCCTCTTGCATCACCCCACACACCAGCCAGCGCGCCCCCTCCGTCCCGACCCCTTTTCTTCGGCACGACACCGCCTCCCCTTCCATCCCACGCGCCCCCTCTGCATGCCCCCACCCGCCAGCCAGCGCGCCCCCTCCGCCCCGGCCCCTTTTATTTCGGCACGGCACCGCCCCCCCTCATCCCGCGCGCTTTTTCCGCATCCCCCACCCACCAGCCAGAGCGCCATTTTCGCCCCGACCTCTTTTTTATTTAGGCATGGCACTGCCCCCCCGCATCCCGCGCGCTTTTCCCGCATCCCCCACCCAGTGGCCAGAACGCCCCCTCCGTTCGCGCACCCTCCGCACACCTCCGCCCGCCAGCCAGCACGCCCCCCCCCGCCCCGACCCTTGTTTTTCGGCGCAATACCGTCCCCTTCGCCATGACCCCTTCATTTCGGCACGGCACCGCCCTCCCCATCCCGAGCGCCCCTTCCGCATCCCCCCATCCACCAGCCAACACGCCTCGTCCGCCCCGACCCCTTTTGTTTCGGTACGGCACCGCCCCCCCATCCCGAGTGTCCCCTCCATCACCCCATCCACCAACTAGCGCGCCCCCTCCGCCTCCTCCGCCTTTCCTTTTGTGCAAGAACCATGGCACGCGTGCCACTTGCTCCGACCACTAGTACGGACCAGTACTACTACCTCTACGAAATTTCACGGTCATGCTGCTCAATACTACGGCCACGACTATAAGTTCCACATTACCACAACAGTAGTATTCGTATTCGTCCTCGTACTCGTAGTAGTGGTGGTAGTAGTAGTAGTAGTAGTAGTAGTAGTAGTAGTAGTAGTTGTAGTTGTAGTGTTGGTGGTAGTAGTAGTAGTAGTAGTAGTAGTAGTAGTAGTAGAAGTAGTAGTAGTAGTAGTAGTAGTAGTAGTAGTAGTAGTAGTAGTAGTAGTAGTAGTGGTAGTAGTAGTAGTAGTAGTAGTAGTAGTAGTAGTCGTAGTCGTAGTAGTCGTAGTCGTAGTCGTAGTCGTAGTAGTAGCCGTAGTAGTAGTAGTAGCAGTAGTAGCAGTAGTAGTAGTAGTAGTAGTAGAAGTAGAGTAGAAGTAGAAGTAGAAGTAGAAGTAGAAGTAGAAGTAGAAGTAGAAGTAGTAGTTGTTGTAGTAGTAGTAGTGGTAGTATAGTAGTAGTAGTAGTAGTAGTATAGTAGTACTGGTGGTAGTAGTAGTAGAAGAAGTAGTAGTAGTCGTTGTATAGTAGCAGTAGTAGTAGTAGTAGTAGGAGGAGGCAGGAGGAGGAGGAGTAGGAGTAGTAGTAGTAATATAGTAGTAGTAGTAGTAGTAGTAGTAGTAGTAGTGGTAGTAGTGGTAGTGGTGGTAGTAGTAGTAGTAGTAGTCGTCGTCGTCGTCGTCGTCGTAGTAGTCGTAGTAGTCGTAGTAGTCGTACTAGTCGTAGTAGTCGTAGTTGTCGTAGTAGTAGTAGTAGTAGTAGTCGTAGTAGTAGTAGTCGTTGAAGAAGAAGAAGTAGTAGTAGTAGTAGTAGTAGTAGTAGTCGTAGTAGTAGTAGTAGTAGTAGTAGTAGTAGTAGTAGTGGTAGTAGTAGTAGGAGTAGGAGTAGTAGCAGTAGTAGTAGAAGTAGTAGTAATAGTAGTAGTAGTAGTAGTAGTAGTAGTAAAAGTAGTAGTGGCAGCAGTGGTATTGGTAGCAGTGGTAGTGGTAGGGTAGTAGTAGTAGTAGTAGTAGTAGTAGTCGTCGCAGTAGTAGTAGTAGTAGTATAGTAGTAGCAGTAGTAGTAGTAGTAGTAGAGTAGTAGTAGTAGTAGTAGTTGTAGTCGTGGTAGTGGTAGTAGAAATAGTAGTAGTAGTAGTAGTAAGTAGTAGTAGTAGTAGTAGTTGTAGTCGTGGTAGTGGTAGTAGAAATAGTAGTAGTAGTAGTAGTAGTAGTAGTAGTAGTAGTAGTAGTAGTAGTAGTAGTAGTAGTAGTAGTAGTAGTAGTAGTAGTAGTAGTAGTAGTAGTAGTAGTAGTAGTAGTAGTAGTAGTAGTAGTAGTAGTAGTAGTAGTAGTAGTAGTAGTAGTAGTAGTAGTAGTAGTAGTAGTAGTACTTTCGACGACCACTACCGCCACTACGACTACTAAGAGTAGTATTATTACGACTACGACTCTCTCATCCTCTTTCTCTGTAAGCCACTCCTCCGTGTCGCACCCCCAGCAGACATGTGGGTAGGGCGGGCTGGACGTTTCGCCTGAGTTAACCTTCGGGGCCCAAGAGACCGGGGTCGTTGCAAAGGGGGTTTCAGTCAGAAAGCTGGATGTTACAGGATCCTGCAGAGCCAAGGCTGCACTGACAGCCTTGCGTGCAGGATTTTGCAGGATCGGTAAAGATTGTTCAGGATCCTGCAGAGCCTGACTGGCCCGGGTTTGGTTTTACTACGGTCAGTAGATCCCCGATTCCCCCCCAATTATGATCCTGAAGTTTGAAATTGGCAGTAGTCACGAGAATGGAGCACATGTCGTTTGAAAATGACCAGATTTAGCGATGGCATGGTCGTCTTAGACAATATGGCTCTCGCCGCAGCAGCGCTCACATTTGTCTTGACATCTTGCCGCCGCTGCCAGGATGGATCACAGGTCGTTGAACAAAAGACGGGCTCTCGCCGGAGCGCCGCGCACAGTCGTCTCAACAGGTCGCAGCAGCTTTAAACGTGGTCGTTCTTTAAACGTGGTTTTAAACGTGGTTCTCTTAACGTGGTTCTTTAAACGTGGCTCTTTAAACGCAATCGTTATTTAAACGTGGTTCTTTAAACATGAGGAGGGAGGCCGTTCTTTAAACGCACACATTCGTGTTCACTGTTTGCGCCAGCTTCGGGGATGGAGGGCGGCTCCTTGTCAAGATGTGGCTCGCGCCGGAGTGCTGCTCTCAAGTCGCCCCGAAAGTTTACAACACATGGACGGATGGAGAGAGTGCCGTGTTTCAAGATTGCGCACTCGCCTTAGAGAATTCGTTCTAATATTGTGCAGTCGCTTGACGGGTGGAGGGCGCGTCCTTTTCAAAGCGTTCTCGCCTTGTGCACTGCGCACCTTAGCTTTCAAATCTTGCCAACACTCTCAAGAAATGGAACACAGGTCGTTGTCGAAATGGGGCTCTACCTCAGCGCCGCGCAGATTTGTTCGTTTCAGTTTGGTTTCCTCGTTCGAGATATGATTAATTTCAGAAGTGCCGAAGCTCCAACACATGTAGCAAGGCACAGATCCACGGTGGTTCTTGTAGACATGGAGCTCTCGCTTGAGACATCCCACACAAGCATGATCGTAAGTGTAATTTTGTCCAACAGTTACACGGATGAAGGGGTGCGATCCGTCTTCGAAAGGGGGATCTCGTTGGACGCCTCGCTGATCCGAATGGCCATCGTTTCTCGCGTCTCTGGTTACGTGTCAAACTGGCAAGGCCAACTGCGCTTATCTTTCAAGGGGCGCGCCTCTCGTGGTGAAAAGGAAAACTTGTGGGGACGTGTGCGGAGGGGACTTGGAACGGGAGGGTTGTTTGCAGCATCCATGGCGCATCTTAGGTTTACTCTGGTCCTCCTCGTCCTTCTCCTCCTCCTCCTCCTCCTCCTCCTCCTCCTCCTCCTCCTCCTCCGTTCGCTCCTCCTCCTCCTCCTCCTTATCCTCCTCCTCTTGCTTCCCCCCGACAGAGCAACTGTTGGACTAGTGTGGTCTTATGGAGCAGGACCTCCCCTGGGTGCAGTCCCTCGTGGAAGCATCCCTTCGAGGTTCGCGCGAAGACGGCAAGATCTCCCTATGGGTCACGAAACATGTGAGGGGTGAACACTGCCACTGGGGCCTTCGGTGAAGCTCCCTATGGGGCCGCGAGGCGTGTGAGGGGTGTGCCGAAATTCGGGCGACACCGCCATGCGAACCCTGCCGCTGAGGCCTGCAGTGGAGCTCCCTGTGGGACCACGAAACGTGCGGTAGTTGTGCCGAAATGCGGCGGGGCCGCCATGCGAATCCTGCCACTGGGCCTTTCGGTGGAGCTCCCTATGGGGCCACGAAGCGTTTGAGAGGTGTGCCGGAATGTGGCGGGGCCGCCATGCGAAGCTTGCCACTGGGGCCGTCGGTGGAGCTCTTCTTTATGGGGCCACGAAACGTGTGAGGGGTGTGCCGCAATGCGGCGGGGCCGCCATGCGAATCCTGCCACTGGGCCTTTCGGTGGAGCTCTTCTTCATGGGGCCACGAAGCGTGTGAGGGGTGTGCCGACATCGGGCGGTTCCGCTATGCGAGCCCTGCCAGTGGGGCCTTCGGTGGAGCTCCCTATGGGGCCGCGAAGCGTTTGAGAGGTGTGCCGAAATGGGTCCCTATACAGCTCCCCATGGGGCGGGGCCGCCATGCGAACCTTGCCTCTGGGGCCTTCGGTGGAGCTTTATGGGGCCACGAAACGAGTGAGGGGAGTGCCGAAATGGGGCGGAACCGCCATGCGAACCCTGCCACTGGGGCGTTCGGTGGAGCTCCCTATGGGGCAACGAAGAAGCGTGCGAGGGATGTTTCGGAATGGAGCGGGGCCGCCATACGAACCCTGCAAGTGGGGCCTTCGGTGGAGCTCCCTATGAGCCACGAAGCCTGTGAGGAGTGCGCCGAAATGGGGCGGGGCCGCCATGCGAACCCTGCCACTGGGGCCTTCGTTTGAGCTCCATATGCGGCCACGAAACGTGTGAGGGGTGTGCCGGAAAAGGGACATGCGAAGAGCAGATGCGAGGAAGAGGGGAGGGAGGAGGGGGAGGAGGAGAGGAGAGGGGAGGAACGCGGGGCGCTGTCTCTTCTAACCGAAGACCCAACACCACAGGATGGTTGGGACAAGTTCTCTGGTGACGATGTTTCCTGCCGTGTTGATTAGTTTTGGATATTCTTTGACTCTTGGGCCCGTCCCCGACAACCTCCTCCTCCTCCTCCTCCTCCTCGCTCCCTGGGGGGGGGGGGGGGGCGCCGCCGACACCTTCCGTGCCCTGGCGGCCCGGGCGTCCCCCGAGGAGTCGGGCGCCCTCGACGACGTGCGGGTCTCGCGCGGGGGGCGGGTCCGCGCTCGGGGCGGGGGCGGGGGGAGGAGAAGGGAGGGGGGGAGGGAGGAGAGGATGGAGACGGGAGAGGGGAGAGGGGAGGGCGGAGGGCGGAGGGAGGAGGAGGGGGAGGAGGGGAGGAGGAGGAGGAGGAGGAGGAAGGAGGAGGAGGAGGAGGAGGAGGAGGGGGAGGAGGAGGATAACAAAAACCGCGGGAGGGGGAGGAGGAGGAGGAGGAGGAGGAGGAGGAGGAGGAGGAGGCGGAGGAACCCTACCTGATCGTTATGTGCCTCCAGGTGGCCAGGGACAGAGTGCGCAATTTCTTGTCTGATTTTCTTCCGCGGGAGGGGAAGGAGGAGGAGGATGAGGAGGAGGAACCCTGCCTGATCGTTATGTGCGTCCAGGTGGCTAGGGACAGAGTGTGCAGTTTCTTGTCTGATTTTCTTCCGCGGGAGGAGACGGAGGAGGAGGAGGACGAGGAGGAGGAGGAGGAGGAGGAGGAGGACGAGGAGGAGGAGGAGGAGGAGGAGGAGGGGGAACCTTACCTTGTCGTCATGTGCGTCCAGGTGGCCAGGGGACAGAGAGCGCAGTTTCTTGTCTGATTTTCTTCATGCTGTCAGGGGGAACTGGGGTGAGCAGCAGGGGGTGGCACCACCGCGCTTCTACTGATGCGGCGAGGCCCGCCCTCACCATAGCGGTCACGAGCACCACGACCACAGCTCCGACTTCAGGACGGTCAGGATGCACACCGACGGCGCGCCTTCCCAGACCCATTTCGACGGGCACACCTTGGGACTCAAGAGACGGGGGTCAATGCAAGGGGGGGTCAGTCAGAGCGCCAGATCTTGCAGGATCCTGCAGAGCCCGGGCTGCGCTGACCCGGGCTAGCGAGCAGGACCCTGCAGGATCTTGCGCAACACGATTGATCCGGATTTGCATTCACCCGGGTCAGTGCGTCCCCGAACGCTTTACCAACCACCACCCACGGCGGTTGCAGTGTACCACCATGACTGCCACCTCCGACGCAGCGCTTGGCAGCAACTGCCAACGCGGGGAGACTCCCTGCACGCCACTCCACCACCATGGAGACTCGACCAGCCCCTCGGCTCCCTTCCCCACGTGCGGCCGGCCTGGTCTTTGCACTGGCCAACCTCACCAGAGGCGCGATTTGCACATCAACGCCATCGCCCCCCCGCCGACTGACCAGCGGCCTTGGCGAACCACCGCCGCGAACGGCCATTCGACCACTCCCCTAAAGCCAAAACGTCGAAATAAGGAACACGTCGGGTTCGGAAGAGGATCGCTGCTCTTTACATCCTTCCATGATTGTTACTCCAGCGCTCCCCGTTCGTACCCAGGCGCTGTGAGGGCACCCGAAGATCTCTTTTCCTTCAGTCACGTTCCCTCTGGTAGTAGCTTGGTTCTACAGAGGGGTATCGCCAACAGTCAGTCACACCTGTGCGTCGGCGACCAAATAGTCCAGCCTCCCAGTCTTGCTTCGACGACGCTCTACATCTGCTCTGACCTTTTCACTACACAAGCGGCGACCATTTTGCATGCTGCCGATGACGTCTGCTGCCTGTCCACCTTTCTTGCGGCGGGATCTTCAACACCAGCGTCCCCACCTCTCGCTTCGGCGACGGAAAGTCGAATCTTCGTGACGCTCACGTTGGGGCTAAATGACTGCCATTGCTCGCGCCAGTTCGGCGCCCCACCTAAGGCCCCACTAGACCTACGCCTACCGCCCAATTGACCACCCGAGCTCCACTTGCCACTCCAAAGGGCGGGGGGAAAGGAAGGGTCAATGGGGTTCCCGTTCCCCACACGCGCTGCGCTTGGCAACGGAGGTGGCGGCCGCGCCCACGACAGGGGACCAGGCCGAGGTGGCCAACGTTTCCTCTCTCGGGGGCCCACCACGGCAACCGCTCAAAGCCTCCACCACCTCAATTTCCATGCCTTCGCGTGCCGCAGTCCGACACGGCCCAGCGCGATCTGAACCTTTCGACGATCTTCAGGACGCGCGTGAGCCCAGTGTAAGCCTACCCCTTGAACCTCTGCTGACAGCACGCCCCGCCTGCGTCGTATCGAAGAGCTTCGGTGGACAAGCACGCGCCGGCGCTAACACACCTTCCCGGGATCCTCGGACCTCCATGCCACCAGCATGGGCGCGAAGATGATCGCGCCTGGCGCTTCGAGGTCAGGGCCAGAGCGGCTGCTCGCCTCCAGGCAGGCGGCGCGAGGGCGCGAGGGCGCGGAGGCGACCGCGCGTCGCGCACCGCTGGGCGCGGCCTGGGACCGCTGCAGCCCACTGCTCGCCGCAGCGTCGTCCACCTCCCGGGTCCTGGGACGCTGCAGGGGAGGCCAGCGCTTATGATGATGGTGCTGCTGAGATGATGATGCTGATGCTGATGCTGATGATGGTGATGATGGTGGTGATGGTGGTGATGGTGATGGTGATGGTGATGGTGATGTTGATGATGCTGATGTTGCTGATGATGGTGGTGTGTGGTGGTGATGATGGTGATGATGGTGATGCTGCTGATGCTGTTGATGCTTACGATGATGAGGTTGATGCCGATGGTGATGATGACGATGATGCTGCTGATGATGATGATGCTGATGGTGGTGAGAAGGATGATGCTGATGATGCGGATGCGGATGCTGATGATGGTGTTGCTGATGATGGTGGTGATGGTGATGATACTGATGATGATACTTATGATGATGATGATGGTGATGGTGATGGTGATGGTGTGATGCTGGTGGTGATGGTGAGTTTGATAGTGATGGTGATGAGAGTGGTGATGATGGTGATGAAGATGGTGGTGGTGATGGCAATGATGATGATGACGATAATGATGATGTTGATGATAATGATGACGATGACGATGATGATGATGATAACAACGATGTTGATGCTGATTATGATGATTATATGATGATGGTGATGGTGATGGTGATGGTGACGGTGATGATTATATTGATGCTGATGGTGATGGCGATGGTGATGGGGATGGCGACTGTGATGGTGATGATGCTGCTGATGATGATGATGGTGATCAGGTGGAGGAGGATGAGTAGGAGGGTGAGGATGGCGATGACGATGAGTGAGGGTGATGAGGGTGGTGACGATGATGGTGATGATGATGATGATGATGATGATGGTGGTGGTGATGATGATGATGATGATGATGATGATGATGATGATGATGATGATGGCGGTGGCACTGAGGATGTCGATGACGATGGCGATGGCGATGACCATGATGATGACGATCATGATGACAATGGTGATGAGGTGCAGCTCTTGAACAGTAACCGTGGTTGGGTTTGAAGGCCGCACGCCTGCTCCGCTCAGAAACCTACCGTGAAAGCAAACGGGTCCTCAGGGAGGCGTGCCCTGAAGGTTTTCGGCCGTGGCCAGCCCGCGGGGCGCAGAGCGGGTCCCGAGGCAAGCCCCGGCGTTCAGAGCCCGTTTGCCTCCAGACCCGCTCTTCACACGTGCCAGTGCCTCCTGCCCGCTCCGTCCCCGTGCGTGGTTGCCATGTATTTTTCAGCCCTCTCTCCTCCTGCGCCTCTCTCTCACCTCCCCGCCCCGCGGCCGTCTCAGGTCGCAGGGCCCTCGAGCTGCGTGGCGCGCCGGCTGCGGGCGCGCGCGAGCCCCCGTAAAAGGAAAGAGTACGCGCTCTCTCTCTCTCTCTCTCTTTCTCTCTCCCTCTCTCCCTCTCTCTTTCTCTCTCTCTCTCTCTCTCTCTCTCAGCACGGGTCCTTCTACTTGCGCATCGTGTCTCTCTGTGTTCCATACAGCTACATAGTGCATGCCACACCGTGTTGTGTGTCTCGTGTCTTCTGTGGAGAACTCTTCCACGTCTGAGCGCTTCCCATCTCCTCCCCTCGTGCGGCCACCCTCGTTTTCTCCCCTTCCACTTGCACGTTGGACGAGCTGCTTTTCCTTTGCCCCGATTCGCCCCACGCTGGTGCGGACTGCCCCTGCCTCGCCGCCGACGGAAAACAATCCGTGTCGTCGCTGCGGAGCCGCCGTGGCGTGATCCGCGGTTTGCTTGGGTTGCTGGCCCCTGAGGCCGCTCCGAGCCGGCAGTTGCCGCAGCGCGCGCACCTGGCGCTAGGGTGCGCGAGCGCGACCGCGCCAGCGATCGCACGCAGCAAAGACAGAAGGGAAATGATGATGAGGAGATGGAGAGCGAAGAGGAAGACGGAGGCGAGGAGGAAGAGAATTGGAAGGAGGATCGAAGGGGATGAGTAGGACGGAGGAGGGGTCAGGAATCAGATCGGTTGCGGCGCAACGTGGAAGCATGATGGCGTCGAGGAGAAAGACAAAGTAGGAAGGAAGGGGGAAGATAATAATTGGCTTCCGTCGATACGCGGACCCCCCCTGGGCATTCGCACCTGGCTGCCTTATGATCATCGTCGTCACCAGCATCATCATCATGAACATCATTGTCATTATCAGGATCGGCATTATCATCTTCAACCATATGCTGTCCGTCAAGATAGACTGTAGCAAAGTGGTTCGTAATTCCGTTCTTCACGCTCGTCTCAACATCCTCTCATTATCTCACCCTTCCTGCTCCCTTCAATTAGTTGTCTGATTACTCCTCTTCCCTCTCGTCGTCCTTGATTCCCCGTTCTTACCCTTCGCCTCTCCCCCCTTCTCATTCACATTCTCCGTCCGACGGAGAGGGGCTCTTCGTGGAATGCATCGCTCAAGCTGTCACAACACTTGTAAGCGGGTGACTCCATACCTTCCCAAAGGCGAGCCAATGCAACAGTGGGTGTCCCCGGGAGTCCGTGAGACGGAGCCATATGCCCCAGTAGGCCTACGTCGACCTCGTCGTGGTTGGGTTCGTCCGAACTTCCCTCCATCCTCCTGTTGTCCAGTCAAGACGTCGAAGTAGCGACCACTTCTTGGCTCAAAGAGGAGTTCTGGTTTTCCGGGCCGTTACTCTTAAGTCGGGCATGTCCTTCTACAGGCAGAGTAGTCAGTAATAGCATGCATAATCGCATGTTGACGCTTGATCCTGTTCTTTGGTATCCTGTAACAAGTAGGTTGCTACATATTACCATGTGCATTTCAACATACGCCTTTAGGAGGACATGTCCGACCTAACGTCGTTCACATCTGGGCCAGGGAAGCCTCCTCCGCTGCGAGTGATCCAGCGTTCCTTCCCTTGGCAGCACGAGGCCTGCACTCGAGCCCCTCCTCCCCTTCCTCCCCCTCCTCCTCCTCCTCCTCCTCCTCCTTCATCTTCCCTCCTCCTCCTTCTCCTCCTCCTCCTCCTCCTCCTCCTTCTCCTCCTCCTCCTGGTCCTCCTCCTTCTCCTCCTCCTCCTCCTCCTCCCCGCCCGCTGGAAAAAGGGACGGGCAGGGCCTGCACAGCCGCTCCCCCGGACGGGTGGCGCAAGGCCGGTGGCCGGGGGGGGAAGGGGGGGGGGGGTCGGCAGGCGCGGCAGCGCGGGGCGGCACGGCTCCAGGGCTCCCAGATGAGCGACGGGACAACGGGCTCACGTGCGCCGACATTCGCGCGTGAGCTGCTCGCATAACGTAAGGTCGCGCGCAAGCGCCCTCGTTCCCCGTGCGGCGTGCCGCGCGCAAGCCGCGGCGGAAGGTCGCTATGCCGTCTCGCGTGAGACCCGCTTTTGATCGTCGCTCAGATGAGGTCGTGATATACGGGGTCGGAGGATCGCGCCGCATCGCCGATGCATTGGCGTTGTGGCGCGATGGAGTCCGATTTCCCCCTTCCACCCCCCGCACAGACGCGCGCACACACACCGACGTAACCGATGCATCGGCGATGCCGCGCGATCCACCGATTCCATCGACTCCGACCCCATTTGGGAGGCCTTTTATGGCGGGGGCAGCGGAATCGGGCGCTGACAAAGGTGCCCCTGGCCCAAAGTGTCCCCAGAGGCCTCCAGAGTCCAGATGGCCTCAAGAGGACCCCCTCACGAGGTCCAGAGGGTCCCAGGGGTTCCCAAATGGGGCGAAAAACTCGGGATACCTTGGGCCAGGAGCCTAGCAACACCCGAGTGGGAGGGGGAGAGGGGTCGAGGGAAGGTGTTCGAAGGTGTTCTAAGGCTGTCGTCTATCTTCGGGGGGTCCTGGGATGGTTACAGTCAGCTGCACCTCGTCACGAACACCTGGTTTGCCAGAGTCGTCCCGAATGTTGGCATCGCTCGGGCGTGTTCATGTTTTCTCCGGCGGGGACCATCGAGGAGCACCTTGGATCACCGGGAAAACATTCAACGCACGACGCCGAAACATGCACGGGGAATGGACGTCCGAGCGATGGCAAGGAACGGCCGTCCGAGTCCCGAGCTTTTCCCCGAAAGCAGCTCTCCCCGAACGTCGAGACAGTGGCGGCCCTCCCCGGCGTGCGCCTCGTACTGTTTTGTGATGCCTCCCGGAGGCTTCCCCTCGCCCCTGGCTCCTGGAGGGGAGCTCCACGTGGCACCGCTCAGGCGTGTGCACTTTTTTCTCGGCGAGGACCATCGAGGAGCATCTTGGATCATCTGGCTGAAAAAGACAAGACACACAAATGCACACACACACACACACAAACAACACCACCAACAACAACAATCATGTTATGAGTGTTCGCTCTTACTGGCACGCGTGTCTTGCATTCCGTATACCCCAGCCCTCGATACCCGCCCACTTCGTCTTCGATTGCACCCCCTTTCGGGGGAATATCTTCCTTGTCGGCCACTGACTAAAGTGCGAAGGTGTCTCGAGCGAGAGCGCCATTCCTGAGTTCGTGGGCTTCTCTGGCCAGGGGCTCTCGGAATACCTATGGAGAAATATAGAACGGGAGCAGTTGTCACCGTGCCCGAGCCTCCACCAACTTGCCCGAATTACGGGAAAGTCTCGAGCGAGAGCGCCGTTCTTGAGTTCGGGGGCCTCTCTGGCCAGGGTGTCTCGGGGTAATTGGTGAGGAACTATCGAGCGGGAGCCGTTGTTGTCGTAGCTGGGCCTCCAAGGGCCCACATTCAGGCTCAAGCCAACGCTCGAGCGAGAGCCTCGCTTTCAGAGAAAATGTAGCCGGCGTCGAGGCGAGAGCGCGCGGAACCGTTCGCGTAGATCCACACGAACCATTCTTCAGAAATGCGAATTCAACAGCAACAACAACATCAGCACCAACACACACACACACACGACACCGAAACATGCACTGGGACTGGACGTCCGAGCGATGGCGAGTCCAGCGCCCGTGCAGGAGGTCCGCGGGGACCTGCGAGGCGTGATGCTTCTGCAGGCAAGACGCCTGGAGTCAGGGCACAGAGCATGGACTTCGGGTCTGCACTCAAGTCGGGCCTGTCCCTCGACAGGAGGAACATTCGAACATATTCAAAACTCGCACGTGGATAATTGTTTTACTATTCTTTCTCAACCATCCTGTGGTGTTGGGTCCTCGTTTTGAAGAGACAGCGCCCCGCGTTCCTCTTCTCTCCTCTCCTCTCCTCTCCTCTCCTCTCCTCTCCTCTCCTCTCCTCTCCTCTCCTCTCCTCCTTCTCCTCCTCCTCCTCCTCCTCCTTCTCCTCCCCCTCCTCCTCCTCCTCCTCCTTCTCCTCCTCCTCCTCCTCCTCCTCCTCCTCCTCCTCCTCCGTCTCCTCCTCCTCCTCCTCCTCCTCCTCCCTCCTCCTCCTCCACAGGGAGCTCCACCGAAGGCCCCAGTGGGGGGTTTCGCATGCGTCTCCCCCACCCAGGACAGCGTTTCGTGGCCCCACAGGGAGCTCCACCGAAAGCCCCAGTGTGGGTGTTCGCGTGCGCCTCCCCCACCCAGGACAGCGTGTCGTGGCCCCATAGGGAGCTCCACCGAAAGCCCCAGTGGGGGTGTTCGCATGCGTCTCCCCCACCCAGGACAGCGCTTCGTGGCCCCATGGGGAGCTCCACCGAAGGCCCCAGTGGCTGCATTCGCATGCGTCTCCCCGCCCAGGACAGCATTTCGTGGCCCCATAGGGAGCCCCACCGAATGCGTTCCTCACAAAGACGGTCCTTCGCCAGGCTAATTTTGACTATTAGGATGGATGTTTTTTTTTGAAAAACAACATTTTCGTCCCAAATTCCGCCTGTAGGGGGACATGCCCGACCGAAGTCTACGCGCCGCTCCTTCGGCTCATGCCCCCAGGACCTGCTTGCGGCCTAGGCCCGTCGTGGCCAGAAAGGCCCCTCCGCTCCTCCTGATGCGTCGATTGTGGTGGCACGAGGAGGAAGAGGAGGAGGAGGAGGAGGAGGAGGAGGAGGAGGAGGAGGAGGAGGAGCAGGGAGGAGGAGGAAAAGGAGGAGGAGGAGGAGGAGGAGGAGGAGGAGGGGGAGGAGGGGAGGGGGAGGAGGGGGAGGAGGGGTGCCTGTACAGTTCTGTGCTCCTCTGCCTCTGGTGGCCGTCGCCGGCCCTCGCCGGCCCTCGCCGGGCCTCTCCGGCCCTGCCGGCGGCCCCTCGGGCGGCACCGCCGAGTGCGAGGCTGGATGCTCGGACCGGACGAAAGGGGGGGATTGGGAAAGGGGGGGGGGGTACGAAATCTGTTGCGTGCAGCTGGTTTCGGCCCCGCCGCCGGGCCCATGCATCGAGACATGGGCGCCACCCGGCGCCGGGAGGCGCCGGGGAAGTCAGCTACGTGAGCTGATTCTCAAGCCCCCCCTTTGCGATCCCCCCCTTTCGCCCGGCCCGAGGTGCGCGCCGTCGCGCGCGGGGCGGGCTGCGGCAGGCAAAGAGAGCAACGGCGCGCCGCCGTTGGGGGCCCGTCGGCGCGTCGCTCCTTCATGTTTGCACGGGCGAGTGATGTTGCTTTCAACGTCGAGCAGAGGCGAGGCGCCCTGGCTCGCCGATGGGCCCACAGGAGAATGCAAAGGGAGCCTGCCTGGTGTGAGTTGCACAAGGTGTTCTTCCAACATCTCTGGCTGAGACAGTCTTGCTTTCATCAATCGTATCGACGTTCTAAGAACATTGTCCTCTGTTTGTTCTGAGAACATGTCGTGGTAGGCCTACAGGAGTGCTGGAACGGCCGGTCCCTGTTCGAGAGCAGTAGCTCAGGGTCCGGGGACTTCGGTAGACCAGGAATCTGGCGCGCCCGAGAAAATGCAGCCGTGGGTCGAAGCACTCCCCAGTCCTCGTTCTCTCCATCTGAGAAGGGCCCTGGGTAACACTTTGCTGACTTCCCCACGGGGGCGTGCCATTGGTATTGTTCTTGCTCCCCGAGAGGGGGGGGCACCACCTCCTCCCGGAGATCCAGGATCGATGGGGGGGATCGAGGATGGAGGAGGCCGTGGACGTTTTTGGGGGGTCTCTGGTCGTCGTGGTCGTGGTGCGCGCAGCTCGGGACCTGCTTCCCAGATCACCTGGCCACCACCGCCCACCCAGGAGCGCCCCGTGCTTCCTTGGGGAGGCCCACGGGGCTCCAGAGCACCTCGCACGGTCGGGGGCGCCCAAACAAGGGGTGAGGACCAGGGTTCAGTCGGGCCTGTCCCTCTACAGGAGGAATATTCAAACATAGTTAAAACATACTCTGGGGACGATTTTTGTTTTTTTTGACAGTCTTTGAACTTTGCTTGACTATGCTTTAATTTTTCGTCCAAAATCTGCATGTAGGGGGACATGCCCGACCTAAGACCAGGGTTATGATGTTCCAGCCTGCTTCAGCGTTGAGCACCAGGAGGAATCTCGAGCACCAAGACAAGTACCGAAGCTTGATGGTATTCACGTGTCGGGCCCTGGGAGGCGATGTTCGTTCGACACCGTTTCGATATGTTCCTGGGTGCTCGAAATTCGTTCTGGGATGTGGTCCTTCAGTGCGATAGGAACAACATAAAACCAGGTGTGTGTGTGTGTGGGGGGTATCACGGCCGGGTCGATGATGCATCTCTCATAGGTCATGCCTTTTCCCCCTTCTTCGCTCAGCACGTTCCCTGGCGCCCCCTTGCCCGCACACGTGCTTCGGGCCCTGCTGAGCTAGCCCACCTCTCTCCCATGGCCCCCTCTTCGGCGCACGTGGACGCTCGGACGCGATGTAGGGGCCACAGCGTCATGCGCCCTGCCCAAGAGGGCACGGGCACGCTTGCGTGCCCGACTCCAGCGCCTTCGCTTCGGTTCGCTTCGCTTCGCTTCGCCCTCTTCGGCGCGCTCGACACGAAGTAGCAGGCGGCCCCCAGGAGGCTCCAGAGTGGCGCGACAGGCTGGAGGCACCAGTTCCAAAGACCTTCTGCAGGAGGAGTGGGGGAGAGGGGGAGGGAGGGGCAGGGTGACCAGAAGGGGAGGGGGGAGGGGGAGGGGGAGGGGGAGGGGAGGGAGGGGGAGGGAGGGGGGAGGGAGGGAGAAGGGCAAGCTAGGTGCGCTCGTGACATATCTGATGTCCTGCCCCTCCCTCCCACCCCTCCCCTTGGCGTAGATCTCCTTTCTATTCGCACAATAGGATGTCGCTGCATGGCATAGCATTACATGGCATAGCATGGTGTTGAAGATCAACGCGTAGTATGGCATAGCATGGCATTGCATGATGGGGCTTCCGCGGCCCAACAATCAACGAATCGACACCGAATGTGTAATCTCTTCCATTGTTTTTTCGGGAGGCCATTATTTAGATTGTGGGGCCTATCTGGAAGGACCGAAAACCATGCCGTGGCGTGACACTGGAAATAATGACGCCAGCGCTGCAGCGGGAGCACGATTCGAGACGAGCGGAAGCGCGAAAATGAGTCCAGCGCTGCAGCGGGAGCACGATCCAGAACGAGCGGTATCCCGAAAATGAGGCCAGCGGTGCAGCGGGAGCATGTTTCGGAACGAGCGGAGGTCCGAAAATGAGGCCAACGCTTCAGCGGGAGCAACATTTTGAAACAAAATCTAAGCGAAAACCCAGTCCCTGGGAATCATGTGTGCCATCAGGGGCGAGAGGAGAGGAGAATTCGTATGGTGTAATTGTGGAGGGGGGAGGGGGAAGGGGAAGAAGGGGGTAGGAGGAAGAGGGGAGGGCAAGGTAGGTGCGCTAGCGTCACATTTGACGTCCTACCCCTACCTCCCATCACTTAGTATGGCTTAGATATTCGGTCTATTCGCACAGTCGGATGTCGAGCAGGGCAATGATCCCAAGAGGGTACATGATGGATGGACAAGCATGGCGTAGAAGAGTACGGCAGAGCATGGCATGGCGTGGCATTGCGTAGTGAAGCATTGCATCACAAAACATAGCAACGCAAAGCATGGCATCGCACAGCGGTGCACACACAGCATCGCATTGCATGCCGTGGCATGGCACCAGATGACTTGGAGGGTAAGTGGCGCGTCTAAGAGAGGACAGGGCCGGTCCGGCTCCATGTCCCCCGCAACCGTGCCTGCCCGATGTGGGCGCTTTCGAATGCCAAGTGCCGTCCGGAGGCGCGGGAACGAGGCCACCGCTGCAGCGGGAGCACGATTTTTGAATGGCCGAAGCGC
>CAUYUJ010016132.1:162500-294653 GCA_963575745.1 Prorocentrum cordatum
CGGACGGGCCTGCGCGGCGTCGGGTCGCCGTCGGGGTGCGCTTAGGAGCTGCCGCAGGGCGGAGGGTGGTGATGATGCTGAGGTGGACGTGGAGAATCAGGATGATAATGATGCTGCTGATGATGCTGATGATCATCATCATCTTCTTCATCATCATCATCATCAGCATCGTCATCATCATCATCATCATCATCATCATCATCACGCTGATGATGATGATGATGATGATGATGCTGACGATGATGATGATGATGGTGGTGGTGGTGAGGGTGATGATGAGTGATGGTGGTGGTGGTGATGATGATCAGGATGACGATTATGCTCATGATGTTGATGTCGATGCTGAGGCTGCTGCCGACGCTACTGCTGATGGTGGTGGTGATGATGTTGATGGCGATGAGGATGATGATGATGATGATGATGATGATGATGATGATGATGCCGATGATACTGATGATGACGATGCTGATGATGATGGTGATGATGATGGTGATGACGATGCTCATGATGACGATGCTCATGATGATGACGATCATGATGTTGACGGTGATTAGGCTGATGTTGGCGATGCTGATTACGTTGATGATGAGGATGGCGATGATGCTGCTGCTGATGATGATGGTTATGATGATGCTGCTGATGATGATGCTGATGCTGATTATGATGATGGCGAGGATGGTCTCCCGAGGTCTTGCAGTGGACCACGCACGTCCGAAAGCGTCAATGCTGGATCCGCGAACCTCGGATCCAAGAATCGAGGGGGAGGACCCCCTCCTCCTCCTCCTCCTCCTCCTCCTCGATGCCCACCACTGCGCGGTACCATCCGCGACCGCCCTGGATGGCACCGCGAGGAACCGAGGGGTACAGAGACGACCGTTTGCGGCCACGGCGCTGCAGCGCCTTACGAATGCCAGCTGCTCTTCCGTCGCAGCTGGTGCCTGTGTGCTGGTGCGCAAGGTAAGCAGCTCAAACCTCGACGAGGGGGAGAAGGAGGAGGAGAGGGAGGAAGAGGAGGAGGAGGAGGAGGAGGAGGAGGAGGAGGAGGAGGAGGAGGAGGAGGAGGAGGAGGAGGAGGAGGAGGAGGAGGGGGCAGGAGGAGAAGGAGGAGGAGGAGGAGGAGGACGAAGCAGTAGCAGGAGGAGGGGCAGTGGGCGGGCACAGCCAGGTCTTGTGGAGACGGGCGAGGGGGGCAGAGGCCAGGCGGACCTCACAAATTCGCCGTGCCAAAGGCAGGGCCTGTACAGCGGGGCGCGCAGACCTTCGCGCTGCGTGCTGCAAGAAAGTGGCGGCCACCTGCCTCTGCTGGAGGAGGAGGAGGAGGAGGAGGAGGGCGTCGAGGACGGCGCGAGTCGACGACGACGTCTTCGGTTGGGATGTGTGTTGGGCGTTCCTGGCGATGCTTGCCACCACTGCTGGGCGCAGCTCCAACAACTTGCCAGGACGGACCCCGGGGGGCGTCCTGGGATTGACTTAGATCGGACTTTGGAGGAGCAGACATCGGCACGAGGAGGAGGAGGAGGAGGAGGAGGAGGAGGAGGAGGAGGAGGAGGAGTGGCAAACGTAGCAGACTGCGAGCCAGTGCCGAAGAAGAAGGCGAGACGGCGACGACAAGCAAGTACGCCGTCGCTCGTCCCTGCAGCGCCCGCGGCCCGCCACCCCGCTGGCCACAGCCCACCGCTGCCTGCTCCCCGCCGGAGCAGGAGAGCGCAGCGAGCCAATCCAGGAGGGCGAGGCGGGGAGGGGGGAGGAGGTGGAGCTGGAGGATCGACGTGTGCTGCACCTGCCTGCTCCCCTCTGGCTCAGGGGGGGCCTCCTCCGGAGGAGGAGCACGCGCAGGCCCAGCCTGCGCCACGAGCTCGGCGCCGCCACCCCGCCACCTGATCTGGCGCCCGCAGGATCCTGCTCCATCCGGCCGACACTCCCTCCGGCCTGCGACCCGCCTGGAGCCCCGGACCCAGACCCGGGGACAAACCCACCTGCGACGGTCGCTCCCGGCCGCCTTCGCGCTGCCGGGGCAGGCGGGCGCGCGTCCGGCCACGGCGCAGCGCAGACGGGAGGCGCCTTCCCTTTCAGATCTGCGTCGCTGGCACTAGGTCGGGCGTGCCCCTCCACAGAAGGAATGTTCAAACACAGTTTCAAACAGATAGTCAGGGGGCGATCTGTCCACCATGTTTGCGTATCTGTTGACTGTTGAAATTTGTTCGTTCACAGCCCGCCTGTCAGAGGACCTGCCCGACCCAACGCTAGCACGCAGAGCGCCCCTTCGGGGTGCTGGCGGCCAGCGGATACCTGGGCGCTGCGCGCGGGGCCCTGGAGTAGGCCCTGGAGGGCGGCGAGGGCCCGGGGCAGGAGGGGGGAGGCATCAGGAGGGGGCAGGAGGATGGGGAAAGGGAAGGAGCAGCAGGAGGAGGAGGAGGAGGATCAGGATCAAGGCAAGGAGGAGGCGGAGGAGGAGGAGGTGGAGATCGGATCGGCTCGGCTGGTCATCCCGGCCGACTACGTTGACGTCGCGTTGCTCATGGAGCTCAGAGGGTGGCTCGGCCGGGCGAGAGACCGCCCCCGGGCGCACCAGGAGGAGGAGGAGGAGGAGGAAGGCCGTCGAGGGGATGGGGGGGCGGACTGAAGGGGAGGAATGTGGGAGTTGATGAGGAAGAGGGACACGCCGCGCACCAGGGGCGATGAATGATCCAGCGGATCCGTCGTGGCGTCTCGGCGTTCGTGTGGTTCGGGTAATTAGGCTGTGCTAGCATAACCTACCTCCGCAGAGTTCCAGACTTCCACATGGAGCCGCATGAAGGACGAGGAGGAGGAGGAGGAGGAGGAGGAGGAGGACCAGCGCAACCCCAGGATGCATCAACGATGGCGCAACACACCCGCCGATGCCAAGTCCCACCATCAGAATTCCTGCACGCCTTCCTCTTCACCAGAGAAGCGCCCCCATGAGAGACGAGCACGCGATGGGCCTGCCGTTCAGGCGAGAGCTTTGTTTTGAGAAGGATCTGATCTGCATCCTTCTCACGAGTAAGGAATTGCACACCGTGTCCAGCCAGAACTCCGATTTGAGCAGCTGCCGCCTCCAACTGTACATTCCTTGCCCAAGTACATACATGCACTCAAGCTTCGAATCGTCACATAAGAGTCAAGCGAGAGCCACACTTTGATCATCGAACGCGCCTGCATCCGTCTAACTGCTGCAAGCTTTTAAGAAAACAGGTGCGGCGCTTTGGCGAGAATCCCATTTTGAAAACATACCTCACTCCGTCGTGGAAAACTGATGCGCGCTTTTCAGATGAGTCTGCGCGGCGCTAAGGTGGGAGCCTAAGTTTGTTCTGGGCCCGCCCTTCATCCTTTTTGCTGTTGCAAGCGTTCCAAACGAGTGTGCGCGGCGCTACGGCGAGAGTTCATGCATGAAAAGGATCCGCCCTCCATCCTTGTAGCTCTTGTAAGCTTATCAGACGAGTGTGCGCGGCGCTCAGGCGAGAGCTCATTTATGAAAGGGACCCGCCTTGCATCAGGGCTGGACCCAAACGTTGTTTTTCGTTGTGGTTTCGTTTTGTGCTTCGTGTTGCTCTACCTGTTTTCCCGTACGTCCCTGCCAACAGGGAAAACAAAACAAACCACAGCCGACGTCCAGCAAAACAGTGTTTAGGTCCAGCCCTGCCCTCCATCCCTGTACCTTGTAGCTGCCGCAAGTCTCAAGCTTAAGGGCCACATAAGCGGTGGGGCAATCTCGGGGGAAACGCCCAGACCACCCCAGGGACACGCCTGGAGGGGCGACTTGGACGGGCAAGCGAGGGGGCGCAGGAGGGCGAGGACGACAGGAAGGACGGGGGGGGAGAAAAGGATGAGGAGCGGGAGGGGGATGCAGGAATGAGGAGCGGGGTGGGGATGAAAGGATGAGGAGCGTGAGGACGACAGGAAGGAAGAGTGGGGGGAGAAAGTGATGAGGAGCGGGAGGGGGAAGCGCGGAAGGAGCAGGAGGAGCGGGCGGAGGTGGCGTGTTGCAGGGCGTGAGTTTGGTGTGTTCGGCATCGGCGCGCAGCTCCGACACGTCTTGCCGTTCGTTCTCAGGGCGGCAGCCCCCATGCCGCACGGGAGGGCCGCAGCGGCGGGCCCGGCCGGTCCTGCGCGCGAAGCGTGCGCGCGACTGGCCGCGTCGGGGTGCACCCGCCGCGGGCTGCGATGGCAGTCGCGGACCGCCGAGGAGGAGGGGGAGGAGGAGGAGGAGGAGGGGGCAGGAGGAGAAGGAGGAGGAGGGGGAGGAGCAGGGGGGAGGAGGAGGAGGAGGAGAGGAGGAGGAGGAGGAGGAGGAGGAGGAGGAGGAGGAGGAGGAGGAGGAGGAGGAGGAGGAGGAGGAGGAGGAGGAGGAGGAGGGGGGAGGATGGGAGAGGAGGAGGAGGAGCACGGGGAGTGGAAGGAGTAGGAGGAGAAGGAGGAGGAGGAGAAGGAGGAAGAGGAGGAGGTTAGGTTAGGACAGCCCCGAGGGGAAGAGACTCGCAAATCAAAACGAAAAAGGTGGGTAGCACCCCTCAGAGAGGGACTTGTTACCCTGGACAGAGCTCCCACCACTCTGACCAGGGCCCGCGACGTGGTGCCACGACCTGAACTCACGCTTCTGCCTTGAACGCCTCCCTGGCAGATGCTCGCTCAGCGAGGGCAGCCAGCCGTCTCTTGTAATCAGGGACAGCAGAGGCACTCGAGTGGGCAGTCGGCACAGCGGTGCGAGCGATGGTCTTGCACCGCGGTTTCGGAGCCACAGACAACGCTGAAACTGCAGCAGCACGATCAATATACCGTCGTACTCGATTGCTGGGGCCGAGTCCTTGGCGGTACTTATTAAACACCTCACGACCTTTCCTTGTTGGCCGCAGGCAGGCCTTGTCAAGGTTACGCGAGCACCGCTGGGCCCAGCACCAGCACCGCTGGGCCCAACACCCACAACGAACACACCAGCTGCAATCGATTAACCTTTGATTCTGAGGGCTCTGGAGCACTGGGGTGGATCTCGTGGGACGCACTATCAGGTACCCCAGGGAACGGCGGTCGACCTGACGAACGAACTCGGGGGCCCCAGAGCAACCCAGAGCCTCGCGGGACGCACCCTCGTGGGCGATCCTCAAACACTGCTTGCGCTGCGTACCGAGCGGTCCCTCTTCCCACTCGTGCCATCGTGTGGTCAGTTGGACAGACCGACGGCTGGCAAAGGGTCGCTCGCGCTTCGTTCTCGACTGGAAAGCAGGGAGCACAGCAGCAGCAAGCTTGACAACATTCGAGGCCGTCGCAACCTCGCTCTCGAGTGGGGTGGCAGCCTCGGGTGCTACATCCTTGTGGGGGCGAATCGCCACCTTGGCAAGTAGGTCGGCGGCACGGTTACCTTGCGCTGGCGCGCGAAGGACAGGCGGGAGGTTACTTATCGCATCCTCGCTCCGATGGGTTCTCACATGCGGGATTGGCTCAACGTGACCAAATCCCTTTGGGAGACCAGTCGGAATCTGAAACTCCTGCGAATACCCTTCCAGCACGCAACTGCTCATGCTGGGGGAGCAGCGCCTGGGCGATCGCTGCCCTGCAGCCTGCATGCGCGTGCGAACTACGATCAGCGATCTGGCAGGCCACCTCGAGCGGGAGATTATCAGCCATAGCTGGTGTCTGTGGGGAGCCTCCAGGCACAGTGCCACGCACCATAGAGGGGGTGGCTTCGGCCTGGGGGTCGGACAGAACCGCCGCAAAAAAAAAAGCAGCACGCTGAAAACACGACAAAATCGGCATGGTGCTGCTGCCGTCAACTGCGATGCGCAGTCGATCGGCATTGCCTGCGAACGCGGTGGCTTCCTCAGCTTCTAACTGAGGAAGCAAAATCTTATTATCTCCATTCAATATTTGGGCGGTCGAAACTTTACGGACAGGGGGAACGCCGCCTGGAAGGATCGACGCGACACCTTTATAATGGAGCAAGCTTGCAGGGTCCCCCTTGGCGGCCGCAATGAAGGACCCAGGGGCCTCAGATTCCGCCCGAGCGGTGGGCACTGCAGGGGGGGTGCAGCAGAAGAGCCTGTGATGAACAGTGTCGGGTTCACCGCTTTCTCACATGCCAGCGCGACCAGTGCAGCAACCGTTTTCATGCGCCGCCTGCTCAGCCCAGAAGCAGTCGCATATGGCAGCACGAACTCAATACTTTTGGTGCTTAGACAACTTGGACCTAGTCCATAGACAGCTTCTGAGTATGTCCAGGTTAGCCCTCGCCCCTTCAGGAAGCCCCCACCCCGCCCACAGCGTCCTCCCATGGGCATCCTGGAGCGCAGTGCCAAACATCTTACCTAGCATTGCAGTAGAGCGCTGGGTGAGCTGGATCGCGGCACCGCCCTGGCTGGCCCGCGCAATGGCTGAGGCGGGGCGCCGCCTCGCGCGGGCGGGGCAGAGCGGCGCTCTGCCGATCGGGCCTCGGGCGTGGGCCCACGTGGATCCAGGCAGCCCATGGGGGAAAACTAGGTCCCACGTGCGTTTCAAATCCGCCAGGCTGGGCAGCGCTCCGTCGGGGAAAGCAATTGCCTGCCAGATCATGTTACTCCACTGGGGCGCTGACCCCATCGCCTCGCGCAAAGCAGGCTCACCATGCAATGCAAGCTTGGCGCTCATACTGGCGCCTCTCGTCGCGGGCGCCAGGGAAGACATAGCCTGTCTACGAAGGGCGAGCAGCTCCTGATCGTCAACTCCGTTGATCTCGACGCCTCACTGAACCGCCATCTTGGTGCCCGTCGCGTAGACCCGACCGAGAAGGTCGCCTGCTTTCCGCGCCGATCGAAACTTGGACGCCTTGCTGATTCTCTGCTTGGACTTCTTCGGCCGGGTCCGCTTCTCCCTAGCCGCGCCAGGATGGGCGCGACGCCTGCCGCAAGCGAAATCCGTGCCAAGGCAGGAATTGGCCACTTTGGACTTGTGCTTGGACAGGCCGATCATCTCTGCAACTTCCTGGCCAAGGAGGTTGTCGCTGGCCGCGGCCGCTACTTTGTCATTGAGGGTCGCCTGCAGGCGCTCCGATACTGCTTGTTGAAACTGAACACCAGCTCGCGCAGCAACTCCGAGCACGATGTCACGATCGCCGCCGCTGACGTGGATGCCTGTATCATCAGTGCAGCTCTCGAAGTCAATCCCAGGATTGCGGCGATGAGCTGGTCGTACTCCGACAACGTGAAATCTCGAGCTGCAACGTCCGCAAATGCATAGCCTGCAGGAAGACATGCCTCGCAGAGAGGGCCGTGCCACTGTGATGTAGGCCAAGCCGTATGATACGCGGAGCTTGCCACGTGTTGAATACCATCTCGAGGATTGGGAGTGGCACCCCATTGTAGCCTATCCGGTCTCGAGACACGTCTGGGGGAATGCCTCCGTAGAATTTGCTAAAATCCACCAACAACAGGAGGATGTACTTGTCATCGCTTATCGCTGCCTCACTGCGAGCCGCCTGCGCCCGCGAGAGGTCAAGGGTGCCCCTGCCAGCACGCGCCCCCAAATAAGGGCGGCGCAGGGGGCGATGTAGCTCGGCAAGATCACGCCGCCGAAGGTGCTGCCAGACACGGCATAGGCCTGAGTACAGGATAGTCAGGCGGTGACCCTGGTCAGGTTTCGCCAACATCGGCATCGCGATGAAACATAGTTGCCGTGGTAGGATCCCAAGGCGCTCACCTCTTCAACAAGTGTAGACATCACATCAAGGCCAGCACCTGGTAGTAAACAAAAGTGCCGAGGATGGACACGATCAATACTGGATGCCGTGAGGTGCGGGGAACTGATGGCGACGTCGCGGATGGTCTGGCTGCTGGCTCGGGGTATCGCTGACCGATCATGAAGCCAAGCGCGGTTAGGAACCTGGCTAGCAAGCCAGAGCTTCTCATACTTCCGAACTTCTGCGTTAACAGTGTCATGCGCGCGTGCAGAAAGACCACCTTCGGAATGTGGGGCATCGGGTGTGGGGCATCGGGGGCCCTCGTAGAGCGATGAATGCCTTGGCTGCCATTTGATGCCGCTGTGTCACACCAATCCTGCCAGCGCTGTCGATCGTCCTTCACATCATTCTGCGAGTCGAACGTCATCTGATATGTCCTGACGAAGCTTCTCAAGGGCATCAGCTGCAGCATGGGCATCGCGATGAAGCCGTGGAGCAACTGTAGCAGCATGCAAATCGTCCTCTTCCACATCATGTGCCTGACAGTGGAGCGGTCGTGAGGCTGCCCCTGGCTTGGGGGCGGGGCTGTGGATTGCTCCCAGAGCTGCTCTCCCCCCCCCAAAGCTGCACGCCGCCCCTCCAGTCCACTGGAGATCCGTCCACGCAGCCCCACCAGCCGCGGCACGCTCTCCACCCCTCGTGCCATCAGCGGCCCGAGGGCCCGTGGCACTCGAGGGGCCCACGGGCACTCCAGACGACGAATCCTCATTTGCACTAGCGTCTGCAACCAGGAGGAGGAGGAGGAGGAGAAGGAGGAGGAGGAGGTGGAGGAGGAGGACGAGGAGGATTGGGGGGGAGGAGGATGAGGAAGAGAACGGGGAGTGGGAGGAGGGGGGGAAGCTGAGGAGAAGACGGAGGAGAGACTGGGGCAGGGGGGCGGGAAAAGGAGCGCCACTGTCGCCACGTGCGTGAGCTCTTGGCAGCAGTCCAGCGGAGCAACGCCTTCCCGAAGGAGGCGCCTCGGCCTTCGGGGGGTGCTGCAGATATCTTCGCCACTCTCGCGAGCGCACGGGATGCCTTTCGGTGGCAAATCGTGGGAGCTTGTGACACCCTCTCACTTCCGTCTTTAGCGTCCACTAGCGCCGATTTATGTCTGGGAGTCGATGAGATAGCGTCATTGTAGCGTCGATCAGCGTCGGTGTAGCATCGATTAGTATCGATTCGCAAGAGCCGACAAGATGGTGCGGGAGGCTCCCAAGAGTTGCCACCGAAGGAGGTCCAGCAGAGTTGCGTCTTATGGGTTCCCAGTGGGACCTCGCGTTTTCTGGGCGCCGCCAACTGCGCAGTGTCGCCAGTTTCGTGAGCTCCGGGGGGGCCCAGCGGACTGAGATCGGTGCGTCGGGAAGCCCTTCGTACTCACCCTCTCTACCTCGCTCTCATATCCTTTCATATCTTGGTCGCCGCCCTTCAGCATTCCCCGTGATTCGACCTGTTCTCGTTCACCTTCGTTTCGATGCATATACCATTCAGTGGGGGGGGGCGCTCACATGAGAGGAGGAGGAGGTGGAGGAGGAGGAGGAGGAGGAGGGGGAGGAGGAGACAGAGGAGGGCGCGGGCGAAGAGGGTCGGGACACCATAGCAGGAAGGGGACGAGAAGTCGGAGGGCGTGGGGGAGGCGGGCACGTCGTTCGCTTCTCTCGCGCCGAGCAGTGGCGCGCTTGCCGCGCTCATTCCGCAACCTCTGTGCCGCCGCGCGCGCGCGCCCAGGATGGCGAGCGTCCGATGTTCCGCGTCGTCGTGAAGGAGTGGCGGAACGTGGGCGACGATCCCACCGATTTGCATGTGGAGTGCCCCCCGCGCTCCATGTACAAACTGGGTCTGGCGCCAGCTGGGGGGCTGAGGTGGCCCACGACTGCTTCTGGCAAGCAGAGAACGGGGGGGGATGAGGGCTTCCCTCGTCGCCCGTGCTGGACCTGGCCGACAAGCTGGTCAGGTTCGACCCTGCGAAGGGGGGGCAGGACTGATTTTTGACTGGATTCGCCTTCGTCCCCCCCCCCTGGCCGATTTTCTCGGGGCCCCTCCTGCGCAGACCCCTGGCCGCTTCCGGCGTGGAGTTGTTTCCAGCCTGCTTGGTCCAGAACCCGGACAGCGAGAAAGGCTTGGAGGTTCCGCGCGCGTGCGTGCGCGGCCGTGCACGCACGCGAAAGCACGCGTCCATGCGCACGTCCCGAAGCGATGGTGTGCCCTCCGCTCTCCATGCATGCACACGTTGGGGTGCTTCAGCATTGCGGGCCACGAGCGGCGGGGAGCGCTCAGCTTGGTGTCGGAGAGGTGCCGTCCTCCGTCCGCGCAGCCGCTAGGTTTTTTCGGTGCCGTGTGTATGGGAGATTGCGTGGCGATGATCTTGCTAAGCGGAGTGAAGCACACACCGACTTCTGGGACACGGCTGCTCGGGGGTCATCAGCCATCCAGGCCGCCTTGCTTCGCGAGTTGTGTCATGAAAAGTAGCAAGTTCAGTCGGGTTCGAGTCGGCTGCTCTGCGTTGGGATACGGAGAACTTCGTTGATCTGGTTCATCCGTCGCTGTTGGTGCAGCTTGCGCTCAAGGGTGGTTATGCCTGTATGACTGTATGTTCGTGCATATTCTCGTGCATGCATGTCATCGTCTGTTCGAAGTTGGTGGCACCATCTCGGAGGTGATCACCACGGCCGTTCGATTATCGCTAGGCGTACACGGTCGATGCCATGGGTGAAAGCGTTTTTGCATGATGTGCTCGATCGTGCTCATCGGTGATTGCCTGCTGTGCATGGTCGATCGTTTTATTGCCCAGTACGACCAAGATGCGCGTCAAAAAGACTGTTACGTAGCACCTTTCAGATGCGGGTAAGATTGAGGGGCGGTGGGGTCGTCGGCAGTTTGCGAGACTCTGGAGAAGCCCGCCGCAGGCACCAAAGTTTCACACATTGTCAGAGTGAGGGGGCCGAACGGTCATTCATTGTCCCTAGGTGCGTGGCTGAAGTTGGGATCCGTGGTGAGGATTCTGCTTGTTGCGATGTTGCTGTTGTTGTTGTTCTGGTTGAATTTTCACTTCTGAAGAATATTGTTGATCCCCCCGTCCGGTGCACAGTGTATTTTTCGATTGAAGTGCCCCTCCCAGGGCTCGCACCCTGTTCTTATTAGAGGAAGTCTTGAGGCTCAAACTGTGTCGTTGGCCCCCGGTTTACAACAACAACGGCTCTCGCCTGATTCTTCTTGACAGTGTTATGAAGAATCGCGCTCTCGCTGGGGACCTCCTAGCAATTTACCACCGTATCGCGGCTCCCGCTTGATACTTCTTGACAATGTATTGCAGAATCGCGTTCTCGCTTGGAACTTCCTCGCAACTTACCACCGAACCGCTTCGCTTGATATTTCCTTTGAATATATTAAGATGCCGGTCCTCGACACTCAGGAATCGCGCTCCCGCTACGTATTGCCTGGCGGTTCAACCAGGACTCACGCTTCAACGACCCGCCCGCTCGACCCGCCCGTCGGGGCCTGCCCGCCCGACCAGCCTGTTAATGACTGCAGTCGCCGCTCGTTGCCCTTCGCCCGCCTTCGATACCACTCGCTGCCCTTACTGGTTCCGTAGTCGCCTTCGCTTGCTGCCGTTCTTGGCCCCGTTGCTGCCCTCAGTGGCGTCGTCGCTGCCCTTTATGGCCCCGCATTTTATGCCCTTCGTGGCTCACGCTCGCACGCGCCCGTCGTGGTCCCATATGCATGCCCTTCGTAGCCTCGCTGTCGCCCTTCGTGGCCCCTTCTTGGCCCAGGTGCTGCCCTCAGTGGCCTCCCGCTCGCTCGCGCCCTTCGTGGCCCCCGCTCGCTCGCGCCCGTCGTGGCCCCATATGCATGCCCTTTGTGGCCCCGCTGTCGCCCTTTGTGGCCCCCTCGCTGCCCTTCTTGGCCCCGGTGCTGCCCTCAGCGGCCCCGTCGCTGCCCTCTGTGGCCTCCGATTTTATGCCCTTCGTAGGCCACGCTGGCTTTTCTCACGATTTACTTTGGAATCGCGCTATCGCTCGAGACTTCCTCGCGATTCATGCAGGACCCACGCTTCAGCAGCTCGCCTGCTCGACCTCGTCGCCTGGGCCCGCCTTCCCGACCTGCCCGCCATGGGTCTGCCCACCCGATCTGCCCGTCTGGTTCTACCACTTGTTTTCTGCTTATTGTTGTTGTTGTTGATGTTGTTGTTGTTGTTGTTGTTGTTGTTGTTGTTGTTGTTGTTGTTGTTGTTGTTGTTGTTGTTGTTATTGTTGTTGTGGTTGAACTCTCATTTCTGAAGAATACTTCTTGTTGATCCCCCCCGTCCGATGCACATTGTTTTTTCGTTGAAGTGCCCTTCCCCGGGCTCGCATCCTGTTTTTATAAGGAAAAGTCTTGAGGGTCAAATTGTGTCGTTGGCCCCCTGTTTACAACAACAACGGCTCCCGCCTGGGACTTCCTGACAATTTAGCCAGGACCCCCGCTCTCGCTCGGGACCTCCTTAGAATTTATTTTCCGGGCGCTCTGTAGTCGCGCTCTCGCTGGAGACTTGCTTGCAATTTACTGAAGAATAGCGCCCTTGCGTTGGATTTTGTTGCAATTTATTCAAGCGCCGCGATCCCGACACCCAGGCACCCAGGAGTCGCGCTCACGCTTAGGACTCGCTCACAGATTACATAGGAATCGGGATCTCGCTGCCCTTCGTGGCCCCGTTGCAGCCATTCGTGGCCCCCTCGCTTTGTTTCGTTGCCCCGTTGCAGCCCTTCGTGGCCCCCTCGCTGCCCTTCGTGGCCCCGTTGCAGCCCCTCGTGGCCCCCTCGCTGCCCTTCGTGGCCCCGTCGCAGTCCTTCTTGGCCCCCTCGCTGCCCTCCGTGGCCCCGTTGCATCCCTTCGTGGCCCCCTCGCTGCCCTCCGTGGCCCCATGTATGTATACTCTTCGTGGCCCCCGCTCGTTCGCGCTCGTGGTGGCCCCATATGCATCTGTCCTACGTGGCCCAGTTGCTACCCTCAGTGGCCCCATCGTTGCCTTCTGTGGCCCCGCATTATCTGCCCTTCGTGGCCCCCGCTCGTTCGCGCTCTTCGTGGCCCCATACGCATTCCCTTCGTGTCCCCGCTGTTGCCCTTCGTGGCCTACTTCGTGTCCTTGTGGCCCTGCTGTCGTTCTCTTTCGCTCTCGCTGTCGCTCGTCGTCGTCGTCGCCGTCGCCGTCGTCGTCGCCGTCGTCGTCGACGTCGTCGTCGTCGTCGTCGTGGTCGGTCCCCTGTCCGTCCCTCTTGGGGTCGGGTCGCCGGTCCGCGGCCGCCCCGCCGATCAGCGGTGCCGCTGGCCAGGCCGACGGTCCGCGGCCGCCCCGCCGCTTGCCGGGGCCCGGTCTGCAGGAAAGAAAGGTATACCCCCCAAAAGGGGTTCGATCGAAGACGAAGAGGGCGGGTATCGAGGGTTTGGGGAATAGGCGTTTTTGGACACTCGAGCAGATACGGGCGAACAGTCTTAAAATGATTGTTGTTGTTGGTGTAAGTGTTAGTGTTAGTGTTCGTGTTCGTGTTAGTGTTGTTGTTGTCGTTGTTTGTGGTCGTCGTCCCACCCGCGACCCACCCCGCGACCCACCCCACGACCCACCCCGCGACCCGCCCTGCGACCCACCCCGCGACCCACCCCGCGACCCACCCCGCGACCCGCCCGCGACCCACCCCGCGAGCCACCCGCGACTCACCTCGCGACCCACCCCCGCCCCGACCCACCCGCGACCCATGTGCGACCCACCCGCGACCTACCCGCAGTGGTTAAACGAAAAGATCGGTGCCTGCGGCGGGCTGTGATTGGGATTGTGATTGTGCTTTTGTCGAGAGTCAGGCTCTTGGCTGTGGGCCATGACCATACATGGCCAGATTGAGGGCCAAGCTGCCTGCAACAGCGAAGCTTCGCCCTGCCAGCATGTGCCCTCGTGTTGGCGACCTGCTGCTGCCAACCATTTGTGAAAAGCGGCTTAAGTTTGGGCTCGATTTGCGTCCACCGTTCAATCATGTCTTCTGTTTGGGTTCAACGGGCCAGCTCCGCCGTTCAGCGCAGCGACGCCTGAGAGGAGACCGGCGTGCCTGCTCGCAGTGCAGATCTCGATCGGCCGTCTGGCACAGACGTCCATGCAGAGTCCACCGCGCACGCTCCGGATCCAGTGGGGTCTGTGGCTTACAGGAAACTGGTACTGAATGGGGACGGTTCTTGGACCCCAGGAGCCTTTCCCCACCGAGCGCGATCACCTACTCGCAAAGTGCCTACTCGCAAGCCTTCGAACAAAAAACACATGTCTGCATCGATGCCAATCCTAAAACCCCCCCTGGCGGATCCGGGCCATTTGCTAGTAGTCACTTTGCGAGTCGTGGAACGCGCTTGTTTATTTCCCCACGACCAGCTCTTCATCCTGACTTGTTTTTTGGGCGATCCCGAAGCTCGGGGAGGACCTATGTCCCTCGCGGCGAAGTCTGCCCCTGGAATGTACCGCCAGGGAGCGTCTACACTCGTGGGCGGCCAAGAGGGAGTGATGACTAGGGTGGGTGGGTATCATGGCGGGGGCCATGATAGCTCCCGAGATTTCGTGGGGGCGCTTGACCGCCCCCGATTCACCCGAGTCCTGCCCCAGGACCCCGTGGGCCATGACTTTCCGGGAGGGCTGGAAAATAGCACTTGGACTTTGGTACCTAGATTTCGTTCGAGGTCTTGAGCAGACCAGGTAGGTCTATGGGCCTGGAGTGCTCTGGAAGATTCGCGGAGCCGTGGGTGTGGCTTTCGGAAGGTCTTTGCGCTCTGGAAGGTCAGGGGAGCGGTGGGTGTGGCTTCCCGCCCGCGAGGTAGGGCAGACGTGCATGTCCCGCCCCGCTCCTCGGGGTGGTACATCTCCGCAGCGCCAGTGCCGACCGCTTGATATCACATAGGGGATGTCGGAGGCCTAGAGGTCCTAGACCCCCCAGAAAGGGTTGGAGTAGATGGGGTCGGTGGATCGCGCCACATCGCCGATGCATCGGCGATGAGTCTCGATGTGGGGCCTGATTTGTTCCACGCCGACGCCGCCGCTGCATCGCCAGCGTCACCGACGCATCTTGGATGAAGGCGCGTGGATTAGCGAAGGGTATCGCTTCCATAGAGAAGCGGCTAACTCCGCCACCAGTGCGGGCGGTATTAGCGCAGTTTTTCGGGGTACCTTCCCCGATCCATGGATCTGGCGACCGCGCACCATATCCACGTATCCCTAATCCATGTGAGCGTGCGTTCAACCCGTGGGATGTCGGACGGAGGCCCACATGTTGACACCAATGCCAATATCGGTGGTGTACCTCCGCCGAGGGACGGTGATCCCAATTTCGGCGATGATGGTGATATTCGGGCTTCCTAGCTGGCCGACTGACTACCACCAACACCAACGTCTAAGGTACGACTCCGAAGCGCCAGGGCCGACCGTCTGATATCACATGCGGTCCAGATGCTGAATCAGAGCGTGAATTACCTACCCCGCGTTCGGTTCCAGGCAAAACCAAGTCATACCACGCGCCTCCTCGCCAAGCGGCCTGACCAGTGCGGGCCGTAGTGTGGCATCGCTTGGCAGCTCTTGGAAGCGAGGGTGGTCAAAAGCGAGGCAAGTTCGTGTGCCCCCTGCTGCAGCCAGGACCGCTCCAGCCTCCGGAGGGGCTCGGCTCTCCGGGCCGCTCCTCAGGCGAATGCCGTCGAGCTCGTCTGCGGCCGAGGCCCGCCGTGGCCAGCAGGCGCCGGAGGCGCCGCCACGGGGGTCCAGCGCGGATCCGAGAACCCCGCGCGGACCTCCGAGTTTTTTCTGTTTGCGTCATTCTTCGTGCCCCTGATCCTGGATGACCTGGGAGGGGGTGGTGCAATAGATGTGGTGCAACAGATTCTGCGGCTCCAAGCGATTTTTGGGCGTGCGATACATGCCGGTGCGCGAATGTATTGCTGGGCTTTCGCGTACAATGCACTAGTTGCAATGCAATACGCCACAATTTTCTGCCGCACTGCATTTACGATACAATTGCCCCAAATCCTTGTCACCACCTCATTTCATCTGGACCCCACTCTGGGTCAACCGAACTCCTTTTCTTCGTCCTGCGCTTGCACAGTGGCGTCCCAGCAGTTGGGAAGCTGGCAGTTCTCATCATCGGGTGCCGCCTCCTGAAAACAAAGACCCTCGCCCTCTGTGGAGCCGGCCCACTGCTGGCCTTTGTCATATGCGATCTTGGCTGAGGACTCGAACTTGGCGAGCAATTCTTCTGAACGCAGGGTTCCCTTCGCGATGTCCTGCGTTCCTGTCTCCACGACCCTGTCCTGCAGCTTGAAGCTGAGGCCCCTCGGCTTACCTCTCCCGCCGAGGTATTGCGTGGACGTTGTCCACCGGGGCGGCTTCAAGTGGCGCACCTGGCGCCGCTTCTCAGATTTCGACCAGCTGCACGCCGCGCTTGCTGCAGATTCGGGCCGCGCGCCGCCCGCTCCCGCTCCTCGGTACTTTGTGGCCGGCGGGAAGCAACGGCAGCAGCAAGGGAGGGCCACGAGGGCAGGTGAGCGACGCAAGAGCACGGCGTCGTGTGCGCCGCCATTGGCGCGCAGGGTCGCGCGCAAGCGCCCTCGTCTCCAAAGCGGCGTGCCGCGCTGGCGGCCTGCGCACGCCAGCGCGGCAGCTCGCTGTGTCATCTCGCGGAAGGCCCGGTTCTTCTCGTCGCCCAGATGGGGTCCGAGTAGAAGATTGAAGGGCCGCGCCGCATCGCCGAGGCATCGGCGATACGACTCGATGTGGAGCCAGATGTTCTCCACGCCCGCGTCGCCAATGCATCGCCAGCGTTGCCGATGCATCGGCGATGCGGCGCGTTCCTCTGGCCCTGTCATTTCGGACGCCGTCTGGGATGCCCCTGAGGATGGCGGAGGACGTTGCCAGTTATCATCGTCGAAAGCAAGCAGGGGAGGGCGGAGGGCGCTGCAGATGGGTCATGGTGCACAGATCATGTCTTGTTTTCTCTGCCCCTTCCAACCTGGCGAGATTAGTCAGGGCACATGGGCGCACCAATGAGAAGCAGAAGTGCCGACCCCTCTGGGAGTACGAGTGGCTCTGGCAGTGTCGCCAGGCTGACGCCTGCGATTTGAGGCCCGAAATGTCCAAAGTCATCATCGGAGCGCCAAGTCATTCAAATTCATACTACGGGACGCAAGGCTATCGAAGTGTCCCGCCGTGAGCGTTCTCAAGATCTGCCTGGTTTGGGTGGGCTTCGCTTAGAATTCCGTCGCACTTTTTTCATTTCGGTCCCTGGATAGCTTGCTTCAGGTTCCGTCTGGCCTGGATAATTCTTGTATTTTGCTGAGGGCGCCGCCACAATCTGTCCAGCATGGGCTCTGGTTTGGACTTTGCTTGGCCTGTCTCGGGCAAAGCTGGAGGCGCGCCTGGCGTAGGGTGACCTCATTTCAAATCTACTTAGTTTGGGTGCTGGCTCGGTCTGCTTCAGGACTGGTTTCGGGCTGTGGGAAGGTTGCGGGTGGGAGTCGAAGGTAGATAGGTAACCCTCACACACCTGGTGGCTATATACACTCCAAGCCCGAGTGTTTTGTTACGCATTCCGAGTAGCAGCGTGCAGTCGTTCATTTTGTCGTTATTGGCACTCCAAGCCACTTGTCTTGTATCATATTCCGTAGTACAGAGCGCTGTCATTACGCACTTGCTGGCTCGACGTCACTCCTAAAACATTGCAGTTGGCACACGGGGCACATAGCGTTCGCATGTTGCACCACATATCTCAAACGCTATTCTCGAACCTGTCCCGTGCAAAGGCCAGGCATGCTAAATGAAAGGCGCCACCAAGCGAACCCGTATCCTTTTTTGCTCAGGATTGCTACGCGTTGAACGGCTTGCCGCTCCTGTACACCATGGCTAACGAGGCATACCGGCAACTGACGCGGTACGCCATCTCTACCGTGCTATCCTCGCAGGCTGGCGTGCGGGCGTTCGCTCCCCTGGCCATACTCTCGCTTATATCACTCACTCAGCCCGACTTGGTTGAGCTCGACTCCAGCATGCAGTGGGTGCAGCATCCCGCCACATGCTCCGTTGCTTGTGTCGTGGCGGCGGCAGAGATTATTGCCGAGCACGTCCCTGTGCTTGACCACGCGCTGCACGCGGCCATGATTGCCGTGGCACCCATGATGGGCATGGTCCTCTCAGTCGCTCAAAGGCTTGGCGACGAGGACGTGACCAGGTATGTTCAGGGTCCAATGGCATTGTTTGGAGGCGTGGTGGCCCTCTCCTTCCACCTGATGAAGCTGACGCTGCGCTACCTCGGACTGGGCTGCCTTAACCCAGTGATAGCGATGGTGGAGACTCTCGTTGTCTTCCTCGCGTCAGGTGGAGCCATCCTCCTCGCCCCTTTGGCACTTGCACTTGCACTGGTGGTGCTGCTTGTGCTGCTACGATCGGCGGTGCGCGCGCTTCGGTCCACTAGAAATGGCGTCGAAGTTGCACTCCTTGGCGAGTGTAGTACGCACGCGCGTCGCACTCTCAATTACATTCGCCGCGAGCACCTCGTCATCAGCATTGCACCAGCGCCCATCGGGGTGGCGGTAGAGGTGAAGGGATTAGAGCGTCCCGTGCGCGTGGTGTGGCTCGTAGGGTTGATGTTCGCGCAGCTCTATCTGGTCACCCGCCTCGTCCGCGTTCAGATTCCAGGGGCAATGAGAGGGGGAGATGGGCTCGAGGGGGGAGGCACGTCGACTTCTAATCGTCATTCATCGCCCATCGGGGCCCGGGCACCCCCATGCCCAGGAACTTGCGCTTTCGCCGTCGGGGGCTCGTTGCCGATCGATCGGGGCTGTATCGATGGTTGCAGGTCGACGCTCTCCCCCCAGAGCCAGTGCGCCCTCCATCGTTCCCCCTCAACTCTCGCCGCTCGGGCGCGTGCTCCTGGTCGCCCTCGCGCTCATCCCTTGCCGGCTCGTCCGGTAACAAGTCATGGGAGCCCTGTGTGTCCTTGGAGTTCTGCCACTGGAGTGCCCCGGCGTGCGCAAGCGTCCTCGGTCATCGGTGGGAGAGCGCAGGTCCAGCGTCGAGGAGCGACGGCCTTCGCGTCGACTCAGCGTCGGTTGGCGTCGTGTCGCTGGAGCCAGCAAGATGACTCGAGGGGCTCTCATGAGTTGCTGCAGAAGGCTCGCGAGCGGCTGCCTGCTCCGCTTCGCCGCGCGGCGCGACGCGGTCAGGCTCTTGGCAGCCAGGGCCGGGCGCGGCGGGGCCGCCGCGCAGCGCGGCGCGGGCTTCGCCGCCGCTGCCCCGCGGAGTCGTGCCGTCGCGGCGGGTCAGCCGTGCGCCGCGGGGCTCGCAGGGCTCGGGGCGGCTGCGGCGTTCGCGCTCGCCGCGGCGGCCCTGTCGGAGGGCACGGGCGGCAGCGGCGGGGGCGCCGTCGTGGTCGACTACGTCTGCTCGCTCGCGTTCTCGGCGTGTGTGTTCGAACCCCTCGAGCTGCTGGCGCTGCGCTGCTGCTGCGGGCGCTGCTGCCCGTGCTGCTTCGACGACGCCGAGCTCGAGGGCGGAGGCGTGGCGGCGGAAGAAGCGACGGCGGGCTGAGATGCGGCGCCCCGGACTTGGCAGAGCCAGCGGCCTCCACATTGGCGCAGCAAGGTGCGGTCAGAGGTGCCTCTGCGAGGCGTCCCAAAAAGCATGGAGGCTCCAGGGCCCGCGTCACCGTCGGCCGTGCGAAGAGCGTGAGGTGTCCCACGGCCGTGCGCCAACCACATCATGATGATTTCGTCTACGAGTTGCCCCACCGTTCCCGCGAGTCCGTCGCCACGCCTATGCACACGCCTCCATACCTCCAAGTGTATCGGGTAACGACGTATATGTATGTGTCGGGGGAGTATATGTATACATGTATCAATGTATAGACACATACATACACACATGCATTTCTATATACACATAGTTATGTATATAAAAATATGCGTTCCACCGTTATACAAGACATGTTTGAATACGTGTGTCTATATAGATATGAGCATCGCGGATATGTACACATATCTATATATATATACACACATTCGCCCCTTGTGATCATACCATGTGCCTTGGCTTCGTTGCTTTCAACTTTTTGAGTATGCCGTCCTCCCCCTCATTTGCTCTTTCCTCCCCGTCGCTCCTCCTCATCCTTGAATTTTCCTTCAGCGGGGCAGTGTAGCCTCGGCGGTCTGAGGGCGGCGGGGCAGCGCAAGGCTTTTTGTTCCTTCTCTCGCGCTGGGTCCAAGTCCTCCCCTGCCTTCAGGAGGGGGATGATGATGAGGAGGAGGGAGGGATGATGGAGAAGGGATAACCATATAATATGAGTGAGGAGGAAGAGGAACTAGATAAGACGAGTGCGATCTCGACGATGTTGACGATGATTATCGTGACGGTGATGATATGAGGAGGGGGAGTCCTTCATAAGGGATCCTTGATTGGAGCTCTTAATAAAACAAGAGACCCTCAGTAAGGAATATTTAAGCAAGGGATCCTCCATGAGGAATTTTAACCCAAGACTCCTTAACAAGAATATGTACCGAGGAATACTTCCTAAACACTATGTACGAAGGAATAGTAAGTAAGGAGACTTTACATAGGAATCCTTAAGAAGGACGCTTAACGGAGAACTCCGTCAACAAGAGAATCAACTAAGAACGCTTTCAAACAGGCATCTTGAAAACGGAATCCTTAGTACGGAGCCCTATGTAAGGAATTTGTCATAAGGAGTCGCCGAGGTATCTTTTACCAGGAATCCGAATTACAGAAGTACTACCCAGGACTATTTATTCCTGGGCCCTTCTTAAGGACAGTCTGCTGCGATAGTATGGTTCAGGGATCCTTAAGAAGGAATCCTTCATAAGGGATCGGTATTACGGAATCCCGAAAAATGTATGAACTAAGGTGTCTTCAATAAGGCATACTTGCTAGAGAATGGGTCGTAAGGACGCCAGAATAAGATATCTTGATTAAGGAATCCTTGACAAGGAATCTGTACCAAGGAATCCGTGCTACGGGATATTTGGCAAAGCGACCTTGATACGGAATCTGAATTACGAAATCCCGAACAAGGAACCTTTTTACATACGGATTCCTTCCTAAGGAATCGAAATCAGGGCATCCGTAATCAGTGATACTTTAGACGGAATAGTCAATGGGGAATCGTTCATAAAAAGGAATCTTGGCTATGGCATCCTTAACCAGAACCCCTTAGTAAGGGATATTTCCTCCAAATTCCTTCATGCGGAATCCTTGAACACGCATCTTAATTCAGGACCCCTAGAGAAGGATCTCCTCATGAGGAATAACTATGAAAGAATATTGATTCAGGAACCCTTGACACTTAATGCATTTTAGGAAGGAGTCCGGTTTAAGAAATCTGTAATTGGGAGTCGTTAAGGAATCTTTAATAAAGAATATAATGAACCCTTTTACGAAGGAAGGTGTATGAAGGACTCCTTATTAAAGAATGTGCAGTAAGGAAACCCTTTCTAAGGAGTGAGTCTGCACACATGAATCCACCATACGGAATATGAACGCAGGAACCCTTAATGGCCAGGCGTCGTCACCGTCGGTTCAAGACAACGCTGTGCATTTTAGTTGTGTTAATTGTTTTGGTCTGGGATGCAAGGGAACAGTTTTTTGCAGGCTCACAGGTAAGTGCTGCGAGGGACGCCGCGATGAGCACTGGAGCTTGCAAAACCTCAAAAAAGCAATGTTTCGTGGCTTCCCAAACAAAATCAACAAAACACAGGCTTCCCACCAAGGCCGCCAACTACTGCGTTTTTTGTTTGTTTGGTTGTGTTGATTTGGGATGCAAGGAAACATTGTATTTTTTTGTGTTGCAGGCTCAGAGAGAAGAGCTGCGACGGAGGCCGTGGCGAGCACTGGAGCTTGGAAAAACCACACAACTGCACATTTATCCGTGGCTTCGTACATAGGAAACGAACATACACCGAGGGCGCCAACTAGTGTGTAATTGTTTTTTGTTTGGTTTTTGCCGGCTCAGAGAGGAGTGTTGCGAGGGAGGCAGCTGCGAGCACCGGGGCCTGCCCCCCCCCCCCGAAGGACAATTGTATTTCGGTGCTTCGCAAACCCAAAAAACAAACAAACATACACAGTGTTTCCTTGTACTGACAGCGCCAAGCGCTGTCCGGTATGGGTTTTGTATGTTTTGCAAAAGAGAGGGGGAGGATGAGGAGGAGGAGGAGGAGGAGGAGGAGGAGGAGGAGGAGGAGGAGGAGGAGTAGGAGCAGGAGGAGGAGGAGGAGGAGAAGGAGAAGGAGGAGGAGAGGGTGAAGAGAAAGAGCAGAGAAGAAAACAAGGAAGAAGCAGACACGCTGACAGACTTATGATCACAGGGGGTGACAATACATATATCTATATATACATATCTATATACATATATACATACATTTGTGTATATATATACACATACACAGATCTCTCTCTCTATATATATATAGATGTATCGAAGACGCCTACGGCGAACCAACGCCGCCACCTGCCGTTTGGAAATGCACATGTGGCCGAGCGTTCTGGCAAAAGCTCTGCCTAGCTATCGGAACATGTGTTCCCCCAGTCGTTGTGGAAGCCTTTCGGGGAGCATTTGAAGGAAGGCGGGGCGGATCACGAGGAGAAGGAGGAGGAGGAGGAGGAGGAGGAGGAATGGGCATCTTCGGAACCTCAGGGGGCACTCTTGGGGCCTTCTGATGGCATCGTGGGAGCCTCTTGGAGGCTTCGTGTGGGGTCTCCTTGGGCTTCTTGGGGGCCTCTGGGGCCCCTCTGGGGGCCTTCTCGGGGACCGTGTTTGCCTTCTTAGGGCATCCCTGGCCCGTCTGACGCCGTCGAAAGCCGTCTTGGGGCCTCTCTGGGCCGACGTGGGCCCCCTTGGGGTGCTCCAGGTGAATGGCATTTTGGGCGTCTTGGAGGCCTCTTGGGGGCTCTCTCGGGGCCGTCTTGGGGGCCTCTTGGGCCTTTCTTGGGCATCTTGGGGCCTCTTGGCCGACTTTGAGGTGATCTTTTGGGGCTCCCTGGCCATCTCCGGCCGTCGGAAGGCCGAGAAGCAACACATATTGAAATCCTTCAGAAACCAGTGGGAAACCACTGGTTTGGGCCTCGTCGGGCCTCCTCTTTGAGGCCTCTTTGGGCAGTCTTGCACACCTCTTGGTGGGCCGTCTTGGAGCCATCTTGGAGCCATCTTGGGCCGTCTTTGCGGCCTCTTGGGCGGGCTTGGAGACATATCGGGCCTTCTTGGGCCGTCTTGGAGGCCATATTGAACCATCTCGGGCGAACGTGGAGGCCATTTTGGCCGTATTGGAGGCCATCTTGGGCCATCTTGGCCGTCTTAGAGGCGGCCAGGCCAATGGGAGACGAACTTTGGGAACCTCTCTGGGTGGCGGGCGCGCTGGGCCGAAGCCCCAGGTGTTCTTTTGGAAAAAGCAGAACCTTGCCGAGTATAGGATTTAGCACGGCGGGCACCCCTGTGGCAAGCCAACAGGGGGCCGCGAATATACATACATGTCTAGTGGCCTTCGGCCCACCCGCCACCGTGCCTGGGTTGTAGATCAGAGGCTTCTGGGATGCCTGCGGGGATCTCTTGGGAGGCCTCTCGGAAGCCTCTCGGATTCGGTTTTGGGGAATTTGGTGGCCTCTCGGGGGTTCTCTTGCGGGCCTCTTGGGTCGTCTTCGGGGCATCTTGGGCCGTGTGGGGTCGCTCTTAACGGGCCGCTAGGGCCCTCTTGGCTTGATCTTGGGGACATCTTGGGTCGTCTTGGAGCGTCGAATTCCCGAGCCAATGGAAAATCAATAATTTGTGCATCTTGGCGCCATCTTGGGGGTCCTCCTCCTCCTCCTCGTCCTCCTCCTCCTCCTCCTCCTCCTCCTCCTCCTCCTCCTCCTCCTCCTCCTCCTCCTACCCCTCCTCCTCCTCCTCCTACCCCTCCTCCTCATCCTCATGTTCTTCATCCTGGTCCTGCTCCTCCTTTCCTCCATTCTGGTCCTGCTCCTCCTTCCCTTCCCTTCCTACTCTGGTCCTCCTCCTCCCCTCCTCCCCGGACTCCCCAGGGGGCTGCCAGGGGCGGGGCCCTGGCGGACGGGTCGAGGCATAGAGGGTGAGGAGGCGCACGAGGACCTGCCCACCTCCTCCGCCGCGCTCCCCCGGTTGTGAGGATGCCTCGAGCGGCGACGGCGCGGCTGCGAGGATGTCTCGAGCGGGGCGCCGCGGCTGCGAGGATGTCCCGAGTGGGGGCGCCGCGGTTGTGGGGATGTCTCGAGCGGCGGCGCCGCGGCTGCGAGGACGTCTCGAGTCGCGGCGCTGCGGCTGTGAGGATGCCTCGAACGGCGGCCGCCCTTGTGTGAGGATGCCTCGGGCGGCGGCACCGCGGTTGCGAGGATGCCTCGAGCGGCGGTGCCGCGGTCGTGGGGATGTCTCGAGCGGCGGCGCGTCCCGGGGAGGGGGGGTACGTAAGGGAGGGGGGCGCGCATAACACAGCGCGGGGAGGACATGGCACAAGTCAGGCGGGGTGAGTTTGGGCAAGGTCTCGGGACCCGGGCAAGTTCCCGGGATTTGGGCGCGGAATGTTCGGGAAATCGCTGGCACATCCACAAAATGATGTGTCAAAATTGTTTTTGTTCTCGGAGGTTGTTTGGGAATTCTGTTTTTACACGTGTTTCTTCTAATCTGAATTGTGCCATCAAAATTGTTTTTTCGTTGCGACAGTTCGTTGGCGCTGAGTATACTTCGTCGGTCGGCCGTCGGGTGCGATGTCTGCGAGTAGTTTCTCTCGGCGTTGACACGGCGGCGACTCCAGCGCAGGCGTTCAAAGCTGGACGCTTGCCAGTGGGTGGAGATCGGCCGATATCGAAGGAATTGCGTTGTCAAGGAGTCACGATTGTTCAACGTTGAACGATCCGCACGGTGTCAGAATCCAACGCCGACGTCGTCGCGCCGTGAACCCGTTGTACGCCCACGGTATTGTTCGTATGGCGACCGTCTACGTGTGCTCTTCGGTGCCTATTCAAAGTGCCACGGTTTTCTTCTCAAGCTGTGCTTGCAAGAGCATCTGCGCACAGGCGCTGCGCAGAAACACAAACCCTCAGATCCGGGCGTCGTTCAACAAAAAGCAGGGCCGCCGACTTCGCTTGTTCTGGGCCCCGAGACCCTCACGGGTCTTGATAGAGTAATTTTAGTCGACAGATTTGGTGTCGTGATTTCTATACAATGGTTGTTTTGGTTGAGACGCCAGATCTCCAGGACGCTTCGTCCCTCCTCCTGCAATCAATTTCCAGATCCGTCAGCAGGTATTCCTTTTCGGCCCAGTCTGCCAAGGGCTGGCGTTTACCCGCCCGCCCGCCGCGCGTCCAGTCTGCGAGGGTGGCGCGGCAGCCGCACGACTGCCCAGCGAGGACAAACCACAACCACCCTTACCCCCATAATTTGCGTTTGCTGAGCAGTCGTGGTGCCCTGCTCGAGTCCTTGCTGAGGCGCATTTGGTAAAGGGGTTCGCCTGTCGGGGTCTATCATGAGGGTGGTTCTTCTGCCCTCTAGGCTGCGCCAGTGGAAAACAAGGATGGCGGTCGGGGAGGAGTGAAGCAGGGGACCACTTTCCCCTCCTGACCTCATCTGCCCTGATACGCCGGTTTTGAAACGCAACACAAGCCGTGTTCAAAACGTCCGCTCTAACACCTTGCGTGTTAGCTCAACGTTTTGGCCCACGTTTTGGTGAAAGTATCGCAACAGGCCTACGCTTTCAGTCTACGCGTTGAGCTCCGTGTCAACACGCTACGTGTTGCGTGTTGCGTATCGGGGCAGCTAAGTTCCCCTCCTTACCCTCCTCTCCTCCGCTCCCCTGTCAATCATTTCCCCTCCCCACCTTCCCCACCCCGCCCCCCTTGCATCTCGGAAGAGTGCAGACAGGGCCCATCTTCGATCGGTTGCGCCACTCCTGTTGTGTGAACCCCTTCTGACCTCTGTTCTGTGGCCAGTGTTCCTCCCACTCCCCTTGCCCCCGTTCCCAGGCGACATCAGTTTCCGACTGCCGGCTCCGCCGCAGAAGTCGCGCGGGAAGGAGGAACGGGAAGGGTCAATACACAGGACGAGAGGTCAGAGGGTCGCGCAGTGTATTTTCACGGAGGTCACGATGCTTGTATCGCGTGGCATTCGACCACTTCCGAATGCGCACATGACGTAGCTCTAGATTGTTCATGAGATGTGTTTGCCGCATGCACCAGTGTAAGCATACACATGAAACATTGATACTGTACATGCGTGTGCATGCACGCCAGATGACTGCGTGCACACGTACACGCATACATACGCATACATATGCACGTATACATGTACATACGCATACACCTACGCATACACACATACATTCTCTCAGGGGCACAATCCATACATGTATATACGCATACACATATACACATATATATATATATACATATACATATTTGTATATATATATACACAACACGAGTATACCCCGTTCGTGTGGCAACGCGTGTAAGGCTCTCAGCCTTGGGGCGGTCCGAGACGGTCGTGGGCACGCACGCGCGCGCGTGCGCCCGCGCACACACTTAAGCACGCAAGCCCGTCCACTACCATTGCGAAACACCACGCCCACAGGGGGCGAGGGGGGGGCACGGGGTGCACAGACGTTGGATCTTCTATACACGTGATTGCACGCTTGGTTGCATGCGTCCGTATGCGTTCCACCTTACTCATATAGATGTGTCGCATGATGTGTGGTGTTGTGACGCTTTGGATTGTGGTATGCTGTGTTCCAGTGCGGGCAGGCGCGCGTGTGTGCGCGTTCGTGCGTCTATCTTCCCCTCATTCCATCGGCGGGGTGTCCGAGAAATCATGGGGCCAGTCCCACCTAGGGGGGAGGGGAAGGGGCCCCGCACACCCTGCATCCAGGACCATATATACGTATAGAAACTGAAACTTATGCCGAAATGCTACGCTTGGGCTGCGTCGAAGGAACCACTCGGCTGTAAGGCACTCCGTTTTAAACCGTGCCAGCGTCCTTCAGGCACCCATTCGCATTACACCCACAGTGAACGATAAAACCAAACATGCGCCAAATTGCTTTGCAGAACGCACAAGACGAGAGCCACTAGTGCATGGACTCGTGAGGCCACCTCCAAACGCGCCCCGAAGCATCATGGGGACACCAAGGAGCTGCATCGTAAGATTCAGATCCTACAGTCAACCCCAGACGTGTGCCATCCGATCTTTCCTTCGGTGGCGCGTCCAGTAGCTCGGCCACAATACTCCCCACCGCCATGTTCGTATAGCCTTCAGTGTGGGTGTGTATAGACCTCGGTGCCCTTCATTCCACTTTCCCCTGAACCCCCTCACCACTGCCTGTTCTTGATGTCCCTTCTACTTGAGTAGCCTCATTGTGCCTTTTGTTGTCTCTCTCTCTCTCTCTCTCTCTTCGTGTCTCTCTCTCTCTCTCTCTATCTATATATACATGCATATACAATTGTACACGACATGTGTATATACGCATAAATATATATATATATATATGTGTATATATACACATACATACATATATGTAATTATATATATGTATATAAGTATATATGTGTGTGTACCACATCCAACATGTTTTTAGCCCGGGCGGGGGGACCCCCCCCAAAAAAAAACGGACTCCCGGGATCAGGGGCTTTGGGCCCCTCCGAATGGGCCTCGAAGCGGCCCCCCGGGCCTCGCAGGGCGTTTTGCCAAGCTTTCCCAGCACACCTAGGGCGACCAGGGGGGTCATCGGAGACGTCCCAGAGGACCCCAAAGACAGCACAAGAGCGCTCCAAGAGTGACCGACGTGATCTCAAGATGGCCCAAGAGGCCTCCATGACGGCCCCAAAGAGGCCTCCAAGAGCACTCCCAAGAAGGCCCCCAGAGGCAACAATCATTGATTTTCTGTTTTTTTGTGAATTTTGGGGTTCTCCTCTTTTCGGCTTCCCGACGCTCCAGGACGGCGGTCTTCTGGGCGTCCGAAGCCGCCTGGGAGGCTCCCAAATCGCCCCACAACCACCCGAAATGGCTTCCAGGCAGTCCAAGAGAGCCCCAAAACGGCGCAACACGGGTCCAAGATGGCCCTCAGAGAGCCCCATGGCGGCCCAAGATGGCCCCAAGACACCCTCCGAAGCATTTGAAATCGTGACCCGGTCGTTCAGGGAGACCGCGGTTGGAGGCAGGATGGCCCGAGGAAGCCCCCAGAGGCCCCCAGAATACGCCCAGGAGGCCTCCAGAAGGCTTTGAAAAAGCTTGAAACAACTTTTGTGAGGCCCCCAGAGGCTCTCCAAGGAGGAGCCTCCGCAAAAAAGAGCTGATGAGGATGGCGAAAATGAGGAATAAGAAGCATGGAGGAAGGATAACGAAGACCATTATTATAGCGGCGATGCCGGAAAAGGCAACAAGGAGTTATCGCTAAATTGTCGGCTTGACCTTCCTGTTATTTCGCTAGCGTACCAAACTTCAAGTACCAAGGTGCATGCGCGAAGCACCAACATGCAGTCTTGTGTATACATACATCATATACATATATATATATATATATATATATATATATATATAGCTATGTATACACACATATTTCGCGGGGGGACGGGCCACACAGCGTAGGGCGAGGGCAGATTGAAGGGTCTGGGGGGCGGGGCGGGGCGGACGAGGTGCCTGGTGGAGCAGCGCGGCCGCTCAAGGGGGCCGCCTGGGCGGAGGGGTGTTGGTGGGACGGGGACGGGGAAGCAGAGGATGCGGAAAGTGAAGAGGAAGGAGAAGCCACAGAGGATTGACGACAGGAGGCCAACGAAGAGTCGGAGGAGGCCGGCAGAGGCTGTTGGGATGGGGTGCAGAACTTCTGGGGAGGTCGTACCTCCCGCCTCAGCTGCAGGGCATCTCCAGCGCGGCCCCTATCGGCCCAGCGGGCGGAGGCGGAGGAGCAAGGCGAGGCTCTGTCGGGGATTCCCGGAGTTGTTGTTTGGCATCCGGGCGTTATCCTTCAGCTGTGCCTCGTCGAGAGGTGATAATGGTACATGCTAAGCTCCCCAATATTTTCAAGGCTTCCAGATGTTCCTCGGGGACTCTAGAAACGAGGATCGCCAGATACTCTGGAGTTCTCGGGGCGCAACCTGAGCCAACCGCATCCTGACATCATGATCTTTTGAGTTTCTGGGGCCTACACATACGCACCACCACCTCCACGGGTCTGTCTTCTGCAATCGAGGTTAGGTTGATTGGGCTGCTTGTGTAGCATTTGGTCGGAGAACGCTGTGCATCTCGCACTGTCAGCGCGCCAATGTCACAGTAACTTGCAGGCGCGCTTGTGCATGCGCAAGAAGCAACACGGTCAAATGGTATATACTTCGGGCTGGTTGATACAATTCTCGGTGGTCGGGTGTGTTCTCACACCGCCCGAGGTGGTCCTAGACAGGTCGGCCGTACGCATTCTCAACCGAATGTGGCCCGAGATGCCTGCTCGGCGCAGGTTGAGCGACATGCCTGCTTGGCGCAGGCTCGCAACATCGGCCTCTGTCGGAGCGTTGATGCGCATGCACTGCTCCTGGGCCCCGCGGCTTCTGGGGAGCCACGAGCCCTCTGGAGAGCGGTCGCCGGAGGCCCCCGAAGCTGTGGCCCGCGAGAGCCAGTTCAGAGGGGAGGAGTGTGAGGCGGAGGAGGATCACCGTTACCATTCTGGCTCGAGCCGCTTTGGGTCAAGCCGCCGTTCTCGCTCGAGAAGTGCTTCGGCGGCCCTCGTCCACAGGTTCCCCCTCCCACCCGCGCTCGCCGCGATGTGCAGGCTGGGCGCCGCGGCGACCCCCGGCGCGAGGCGCCCCGCCCGCGTAGGCGAGCGGCCCGCCGGCCCTGACGGACCAAGGCAGGGCGGCGCCCAGTCCCGGCAGTGGGCGAAGAGGGCCGCATTCCCCAAGATCAATCAGACCATCATCGCAGCCGCAGAGCATGATCTGCCCACCACGGTCGCGGTCGTCGAGCCCCTGATCCCGCAGATGAACTTGGTCAACATTTCCACGGCGCTGCACAGGCTGGCCCGGCTGTCCAGCAGCAGCCCGGAGTCATTGCACCAGCTCCGCGGGCACCCCGTGATGCCTGCGCTGCTGGCCGCGGCGGCCACGGCTCTGGACAGGGCGCGGGAGACCGGGGCACAGCCGAAGACCCAGGCCTTGAGCAATGTCACCTGGGCCATGGCGACAATGCAGACCCTTGACCTCCACCTGCTGACCAAGGTGGTCGCACTGTCCGAGGAGGTGATGCCCCTCTTCAAGGCCTTCGAGCTTTCTGGCCTGCTGTGGGGACTCGCGACGCTGGGACGCAGCGAGCCTGAGGTGCTGAGATTGGCGTCGCCGATCTTCGACCGCGCTGCGGGCCAGGTGTCGGGGGACTTCAGCTTCAGGTGCCTGGTGATGACGTCCTGGGCCTACGCCACGGCGGGCTGGGCAGACGCAGGCCTCTTCCAGCGCCTCGGTGACCTGATGCTGCCAGGCCTGCGGTCGGCCAGCGGGGCTGAGCTACAGAGCATCTCGTGGGCCTTCGAGGCCATTGGCGCGTACCACGGCGCGGTGCTGACCGAGGTGCGGTGGAGGCTCGGCGGTGGCGGCGAGGGCAGCGGCGCCACCGCGCCGCATACCGCCCTGCGGCGGGCCGCCTGGGCTCGCGGGGGCCCCGCCGATCAAGGAATTGCGCCCGCGAGGTCCCCAGCCCTCCGCCGCCTTGAGGTGGTGGAGGACCCCTTCGCGTGCCCCGAGGACGCCGCCGCGACAGCGCAGCTCCGCTCGTGCGCCGAGGCCGCCGCGGCCGTGGCGGCGCCGGAGCCCGCGGCGGGCGGCCGTGTCCAGCAGGCTGCTGGGCAGGGCTGGGTGTGCACAGTCAAGAACACCTTCGTCGAAGTCAGCGACGGCAGTGCCTCCGGCGACGAGTCGGAGGATGAGGCGCCGCTGGGGCCGTCGCTGGCCATCATCCCGCAGGGCATCATCGACCCCGACGAGCTCACGGCCTACCGCATGTCTTATCAAAAGTTCCGCTCGGGGAAATGCCGCGGCGCCAAGGGGGAGGTGTCACGCCTGGGGGCGGGGGCCTGAGAATGCGGCCGCCGCTGGCCCCGCTCGCTCGGGGCCTGGCGTCGGAATGGAGCAGGAGGCTCCCGCGCAGTGGTCGAGGAGACCAGGGACGTAGACTCCTTACGCATCTCGGCCTGGCTGAGCGGCATGGGCCACCGCCTGCTTCAAGGCGATGCGCGATGCAGATGCCCTTGCTTGTGGACTTCACAATCTTATACATCACACTCGAGAGAACCGCCAATCAGTGGATTCTGCCTGCCATTTGCGCATGCACTCCACTCGCCTAGTCTTCCAATCTCCTCTAGGACCCCCTCAGTGCAAGCACTGATTGGGGAAATTGCTTTTGCTGGTGGGTGTCACAATCTTATACAGGAGAAGCAGGCGCAGCTATGCGAGTTTCGCAGGAGGGCGATCCCCTCCCAGCGTGCCCGGATATTTGTGCATAGCTTTTCGGATGCAGCTGCTGGCGTTCACGTGGCATGACGCTGCAACTCGTGGCGCTGATTCGGCGCAGGTTTACGCCTGCGAGCTCGGCGCTCTGGCCTCTGGCTGGTAGCGCGTCCGTTCCTACAAACCCAGCATCACATTCAACTTAGACACATCATGGTGCTGAGCATTCGGCAGTGAACGCGCTTGCCTCTTAAACAGCGCAGCCGGATGAATGCGAAGGAGGAGATGACGTGGGGAGAGGGGGAGCATGCGGGAAGCACAAGGGGAAGCATGTACGTTGACTTTGGCACGCTGGAGTTCCAGAGCATGCAAAGGAGCACACAGCCCGATGCCGTGCCCCCAGCAAGTTTTGAGGTCCAAGGCCCCCGCCGTGCAAGGCCTCGGCTTCCCAGATCTGCAGTGGAGTGTCTCTGCTGCCCGTCAACCCGCTCAGAGTCTAAAGACTCCGATGCGCCAATTCGTCTCCTCGCCCTTCACTCGGCGTGTAGCCAGGGGTTCAGTTTACTTCTTTCCACCAAACACAGTCTGAAAGCACGGCCCCCCATTGGGGGATATTCGTAGGCTTTTGATTATGCAGCTAGGCCGGATTTCCGTGGCTTCTTGCCAGAGCAAGTGCGTGGTACCTTGCGTGGTGATAGCGGCGCCAAGCCTTGTACAGGACCCTTTCCGAGCAACCACGATTTGGGGAACTTCTCTTTCTTCCCACCCTCGATTTTATACTCTATATGTGTGAATATGTGTATGTATATTGATACATACATTCGCCTACTCTTCGCATCCTCGCTAGGACCATTTCAGTAATTGGGGAAGACGCTTTTGCTGGCGGGTGTCACAATATTATCCAGGAGAAGCAGGCGCAGCTATGCGAGTTCCGCAGGAAGGCGATACCCTCCCACGTGCCCGGATCTTTGTGCATAGCTTCTCGGATGCAGCTGCTGGCGTTCACGTGGTATGACACTGCAACTATTGGCACTGATTCGGCGCAGGTTTACGCCCGCCTGCGAGCTCGGCGCTCTGGCTGGTAGCGCGTCCGTTCCTACAAACCCAGCATCACATTCAACTTAGACACATCATGGTGCTGAGCATTCGGCAGTGAACGCGCTTGCCTCTTAAACAGCGCAGCCGGATGAATGCGAAGGAGGAGATGACGTGGGGAGAGGGGGAGCATGCGGGAAGCACAAGGGGAAGCATGTACGTTGACTTTGGCACGCTGGAGTTCCAGAGCATGCAAAGGAGCACACAGCCCGATGCCGTGCCCCCAGCAAGTTTTGAGGTCCAAGGCCCCCGCCGTGCAAGGCCTCGGCTTCCCAGATCTGCAGTGGAGGGTCTCTGCTGCCCGTCAACCCGCTCAGAGTCTAAAGACTCCGATGCGCCAATTCGTCTCTTCGCCCTTCACTCGGCGTGTAGCCGCCAGGGGGTCAGTTTACCTCTGTCCACAAGAAACAATCCGAAAGCATGGTTCAGCACTATCGGAGGTTGGGGGGTGAGATCGCAGTGGAACGGAGACCCCCAACCGGGAAATCGTTTCGTTTCGTTTGTGTCGTGCGTGAGGGCGAGGCGAAGCTGCGTGAGCGCGCGAGAGGACTGAACCCGCCGCTGCTAGGGCGAAATCAAGACAAATGATTCTCCCCCGCCCGCCCGTCCGGCGGTGGCTCGCGGTGTCCCGCGGTGTTCCGTGGTGTCCCGTGGTCTCCGCCGCTGCTAGGGCGAAGTCAAGACAAATGATTCTCCCCCGCCCGCCCGTCCGTCCGTCCGTCCGTCCGTCTGGCGGTGTCCCGCGGTGTCCCGCGGTGTCCCGCGGTGTCCCGTGGTGTCCCGTGGTGTCCCGTTGAGTGAGATCGATCGTGAGATTGATAGTGAGATCGATACTGAGATCGATAATGAGATCGATAGTGAGATCGATGTGGTGCCCCGAGGTGTCCCGTGGTGTCCCAAAAAGTGAGATCGCTAGTGAGATCGATAGTGAGATCGACAGGTGTCCCGTTGTGTCCCGTGGTGTCCCGTTGAGTGAGATCGATGGTGAGATCGATAGTGAGATCAATACTGAGATCGATGTTGTACCCCGAGGTGTCCCGTGGTGTCCCAAAAAGTGAGATCGATAGTGAGATCGACAGGTGTCCCGTGGTGTCCCGCGGTGTCCCGTCGAGTGAGATCGATAGTGAGATCGATAGTGAGATCGATGTGGTGCCCCGAGGTGTCCCGCGGTGTCCCGTGGTGTCCTATGGTGTCCTGTTGAGTGGGATCGATAGTGAGACCGATAGTGGGATCGAGAGGTGTCCCGCGGTGTCCCGTGGTGTCCCGTGGTGGCCCGTGGTGTCCCGTGGTGGCCCGTTGAGTGAGATCGATAGTGAGGTCGACAGTGAGATCGATAAGTTTCCCGTGGTGTCCTATGGTGTCCAGTTGAGTGAGATCGATAGTAAGATTGATTGAGTCAGATGTTGGTTCCTCCCTCTCCCCCCCTTGCAACCTCCTTATCACCCGAAGGGTGGTCGTATAGGTTTTGGCAGGCTATTGTTTCTGCAGCTGGTCAGGATGTCCGTGGCTCCTTGCCACAGCAAATGCGTGGTACCTCGGAGACGTGGTTGGTATGTGATAGCGACGCCGGGCCTTGTACATGACCCCTTCAGGGCAGGACAGGAGGAGAAGGTAGAGGAGGAGGAGGAGGAGGAGGAGGACAAGAGGAGAAGAGGAGAAGGGAGGAAGAGGACCAGCGCAATTCCAAGACGCATTAACCATGTTGGAATACACCCTCCCTCCAAGCTCCCTCTTCATAGGCCCCTACAAGGGTCCAACTCCACTGAGGAAAGTGCGCGGTTGGGGGACAACCGTGTGAACATCTTGACGCGTGCCAGAACACCATTCTCACGATTGACACGCCACGAGTCAACCTGACTGTTGCGTCTTGACGATCATGAGCCATGCTGGAACACCAGTCCTGGGACTTCGTGACCGCGAATCAACGCAATTGCTGCGCCATGACAGTCCTGAATCGCTCCAGAGCGCCATTTCTGGAATGTTAACCATGGGAGCCAACGAAGGTTGGCACCAATGTGCGCGGCGCTGAGGCGGGAACCGCAGTTTGAACACGAGCCGCCCTCGATGCGTGAAGTTCCTGCAAATTAGGAAAACGAATATGCGCGGCGCTAAGGCGGGAGCCACATGTTGAAAACGACTTGTCCTCAATCCGTGGAACGTTTGGTTTGACACGAATGTGCGCGGCGCTAAGGCGAGAGTCACACTTTGAAAACGACCTGTCCTCAATCCGCGAAGCTCTGGCAAATGCTTCAAGCGGATGTGTGCGGCGCTACGGCGAGTGCCACAAACGACTCGTAGGAGGAGGAGGAGGAGGAGGAGGAGGAGGAGGAGGAGGAGGAGGAGGAGGAGGAGGAGCAGGGGGAGCAGGAGCAGGAGGACGATCGGGGATCGAGGATCGAGGTGGAAGAGGAGAAGGATCGAGAAGGAGGAGGAGAAGGATCCAGGGGAGGATCGAGGAAGAGGAGGAGGAGGATCGAGGATCGAGCTGTTGGGACGTGTTCGGTATGTTGGGCCCACAGGCTGGGGCGCCCTCGTCGCCGCGGCTGGCTCCGACTTGGAATTCTGCGTGGCCCCTTCGCGCTCCAGGGCAGGTCTGGAGGGAGGGAGGGGGACGGGAGTGGGCACCTGTGCGGGAGAGGGAACCGCAGCAGGAGAAGGGCCCTCAGATCTGGAGTCATAAAGCAGTCGCGACCTTTTCTCCCATTCGGTGCGATCGAAACGGGTACGGAACGAATGGGTACGAAGACCGGCCGCAGTTCGTGCACAGTTTGAGCAGGGCTCGATGTCGGCGTCGTTGCGGACGTTGTCCATTTATGACAGAAGGCTGCCTGCCCAACAGCGGCCGCTGTCGGTTTTGCTGAACCTTTGTTGTTTGGCTTTGTACCCGTTTTTTCCGTACCCATGAATTTCGGGCGTTCAAGTGGAGCAAGACGAGGTTTTGTCGGGGATTCCCGGAGTTGTTGTGTGGCCCGTGGCGTTATCTTTCAGTAGCGCTTCGTCGAGAGATCGTTGTAAGAGAAGCAAGGAAGGATAATAATGATACATGCCAAGCTCTCCAATACTTTCAAAGTCTTCCAGATGTTCCTCGGGGACTAGAAACGAGGATCGCCAGATACTCCGGAGTTCTCGGGGCGCAACCTGAACCAACCGCATCCTGACATCATGATCTTCCGAGTTTCTGGGGACCACACATACGCACCACCACCTCCACGGGTCTGTCTTCTGCAATAGAGGTTAGGTTGATTGGGCTGCTTGTGTAGCATTAGGTCGGAGAACGCTGTGCATCTCGCTCTGTCAGCGCACCGATGTCACAGTATCATGCAGGCGCGTTTGTGCATGCGCAAGAAGCAACACGCTCACATGGTATATACTTCGGACTGGTTGATACAATTCTCGGTGGTCGGGTGCTTTCTCACACCGCCCAAGGTGGTCCTAGACAGGTCGGCCGTACACATTCTCAACCGAATGTGGCCAGACATGCCTGCCTGCTCGGCGCAGGTTGAACGACATGCCTGCTCGGTGCAGGCTGACAACGGCGGCCTCTGTCGGCGCGTCGGTGCGCATGCTCTGTTCCTTGTCTGTTACGGTCGGGCCGAGGTATTCGATCGAGATCGTTTCCAGGAGGGTACCCTGGTGTTCTTCGAGCTTCTTGGATGTTGTTGTGCCCCCTGGGGCGGGTACCCTTGGGTGTTCTGCTTGTTTTGGCCGGCGGAGGGTCCCACGTTCTTTAAGGATGTCCTTCTGGTGTGCCGCCGAGAAAAGCGGCGCAGCTGCGGGCCCCGCAGTTTCTGGGGAGCCACGAGCCCTCTGGAGAGCGGCCGCCCGAGGCCCCCGAAGCTGTGGCCCGCGAGAGCCAGTTCAGAGGGGAGGAGTGGGAGGCGGAGGAGGATCACCGTTACCATTCTGGCTCGAGCCGCTTTGGGTCAAGCCGCCGTTCTCGCTCGAGAAGTGCTTCGGCGGCCCTCATCCACAGGTTCCCCCTCCCACCCGCGCTCGCCGCAATGTGCAGGCTGGGCGCCGCGGCGACCCCCGGCGCGAGGCGCCCCGCGCGCGTAGGCGAGCGGCCCGCCGGCCCCGACGTACCAAGGCAGGGCGGCGCCCAGTCCCGGCAGTGGGCGAAGAGGGCCGCATTCCCCAAGATCAATCAGACCATCATCGCAGCCGCAGAGCATGATCTGCCCACCACGGTCGCGGTCGTCGAGCCCCTGATCCCGCAGATGAACTTGGTCAACATTTCCACGGCGCTGCACAGGCTGGCCCGGCTGTTCAGCAGCAGCCCGGAGTCATTGCACCAGCTCCGCGGGCACCCCGTGATGCCTGCGCTGCTGGCCGCGGCGGCCACGGCTCTGGACAGGGCGCGGGAGACCGGGGCACAGCCGAAGACCCAGGCCTTGAGCAATGTCACCTGGGCCATGGCGACAATGCAGACCCTTGACCTCCACCTGCTGACCAAGGTGGTCGCACTGTCCGAGGAGGTGATGCCCCTCTTCAAGGCCTTCGAGCTCTCTGGCCTGCTGTGGGGACTCGCGACGCTGGGACGCAGCGAGCCTGAGGTGCTGAGATTGGCGTCGCCGATCTTCGACCGCGCTGCGGGCCAGGTGTCGGGGGACTTCAGCTTCAGGTGCCTGGTGATGACGTCCTGGGCCTACGCCACGGCGGGCTGGGCAGACGCAGGCCTCTTCCAGCGCCTCGGTGACCTGATGCTGCCGGGCCTGCGGTCGGCCAGCGGGGCTGAGCTACAGAGCATCTCGTGGGCCTTCGAGGCCATTGGCGCGTACCACGGCGCGGTGCTGACCGAGGTGCGGTGGAGGCTCGGCGGTGGCCGCGTGGGCAGCGGCGCCACCGCGCCGCATACCGCCCTGCGCCGGGCCGCCTGGGCTCGCGGGGGCCCCGCCGATGAAGGAATTGCGCCCGCGAGGTCCCCAGCCCTCCGCCGCCTTGAGGTGGTGGAGGACCCCTTCGCGTGCCCCGAGGACGCCGCCGCGACAGCGCAGCTCCGCTCGTGCGCCGAGGCCGCCGCGGCCGTGGCGGCGCCGGAGCCCGCGGCGGGCGGCCGTGTCCAGCAGGCTGCTGGGCAGGGCTGGGTGTGCACAGTCAAGAACACCTTCGTCGAAGTCAGCGACGGCAGTGCCTCCGGCGACGAGTCGGAGGATGAGGCGCCGCTGGGGCCGTCGCTGGCCATCATCCCGCAGGGCATCATCGACCCCGACGAGCTCACGGCCTACCGCATGTCTTATCAAAAGTTCCGCTCGGGGAAATGCCGCGGCGCCAAGGGGGAGGTGTCACGCCTGGGGGCGGGGGCCTGAGAATGCGGCCGCCGCTGGCCCCGCTCGCTCGGGGCCTGGCGTCGGAATGGAGCAGGAGGCTCCCGCGCAGTGGTCGAGGAGACCAGGGACGTAGACTCCTTACGCATCTCGGCCTGGCTGAGCGGCATGGGCCACCGCCTGCTTCAAGGCGATGCGCGATGCAGATGCCCTTGCTGGTGGATATTACAATTTTATACATCACACCCGAGAGAACCCCCAATCAGTGGATTCTGCCTGCCATTTGCGCATGCACTCCACTCGCCTAGTCTTCCAATCTCCTCTAGGACCCCCTCAGTGCAAGCACTGATTGGGGAAATTGCTTTTGCTGGTGGGTGTCACAATCTTATACAGGATAAGCAGGCGCAGCTATGCGAGTTTCGCAGGAGGGCGATCCCCTCCCAGCGTGCCCGGATCTTTGTGCATAGCTTTTCGGATGCAGCTGCTGGCGCTCACATGGTATGACGCTGCAACTCGTGTCGCTGATTCGGCGCAGGTTTACGCCTGCGAGCTCGGCGCTCTGGCCTCTGGCTGGTAGCGTTTCCGTTCCTACAAACCCAGCATCACATTCAACTTAGACACATCATGGTGCTGAGCATTCGGCAGTGAACGCGCTTGCGTCTTAAACAGCGCAGCCGGATGAATGCGAAGGAGGAGATGACATGGGGAGAGGGGGAGCATGCGGGAAGCACAAGGGGAAGCATGTACGTTCACTTTGGCACGCTGGAGTTCCAGAGCATGCAAAGGAGCACACAGCCCGATGCCGTGCCGCAATCAAGTTTTGAGGTCCAAGGCCCCCGCCGTGCAAGGCCTTGGATTCCCAGATCTGCAGTGGAGGGTCTCTGCTGCCCGTCAACCCGCTCAGAGTCTAAAGACTCCGATGCGCCAATTCGTCTCCTCGCCCTTCACTCGGCGTGTAGCCAGGGGTTCAGTTTACTTCTTTCCACCAAACACAGTCTGAAAGCACGGCCCCCCATTGGGGGATATTCGTAGGCTTTTGATTATGCAGCTAGGCAGGATTTCCGTGGCTTCTTGCCAGAGCAAGTGCGTGGTACCTTGAAGACGGTGGTAATAGCGACGCCAAGCCTTGTACAGGACTCTTTCAGAGCAAACACGATGTGGGGAACTTCTCTCTCTTCCCACCCTCGACTTTATACTCTATGTGTGTATATATGTGTATGTAGATTTATATATACATTCGCCTACTCTTCGCATCCTCGCTAGGACCATTTCAGTACTTTGGGAAAACGCTTTTGCTGGCGGGTGTCACAATATTATCCAGGAGAAGCAGGCGCAGCTATGCGAGTTTCGCAGGAGAGCGATCCCCTCCCAGCGTGCCGGGATCTTTGTGCATAGCTTTTCGGATGCAGCTGCTGGCGTTCACGTGGTATGACATTGCAACTATTGGCACTGATTCGGCGCAGGTTTACGCCCGCCTGCGAGCTCTGGCCTCTGGCTGGTAGCGTTTCCGTTCCTACAAACCCAGCGTCACATTTAACTTAGACACAGTATGGTGCTGAGCATTCGGCAGTGAACGCGCTTGCCTCTTAAAAAGCGCAGCCGGATGAATGCGAAGGAGGAGATGACGTGGGGAGAGGGGGAGCATGCGGGAAGCACAAGGGGAAGCATGTACGTTCACTTTGGCACGCTGGAGTTCCAGAGCATGCAACGGAGCACACAGCCCGATGCCGTGCCCCAAGCAAGTTTTGAGGTCCAAGGCCCCCGCCGTGCAAGGCCTTGGATTCCCAGATCTGCAGTGGAGGGTCTCTGCTGCCCGTCAACCCGCTCAGAGTCTAAAGACTCCGATGCGCCAATTCGTCTCCTCGCCCTTCACTCGGCGTGCAGCCGCCAGGGATTCAGTTTACCTCTTTCCACACAAACAATCCGACAGCACGGTTCAGCACTGTCGGAGGTTGGGGGGTGAGATCGCAGTGGAACGGAGACCCCCAACCAGGAAATCGTTTCGTTTCGTTCGTGTCGTGCGTGCGGGCAAGGCGAAGCTGCGTGAGCGCGCGAGAGGACTGAACCCGCCGCTGCTAGGGCGAAGTCAAGACAAATGATTCTCCCCCGCCCGCCCGTCCGGCGGTGGCTCGCGGTGTCCCGCGGTGTTCCGTGGTGTCCCGTGGTCTCCGCCGCTGCTAGGGCGAAGTCAAGACAAATGATTCTCCCCCGCCCGCCCGTCCGTCCGTCCGTCCGTCCGTCTGGCGGTGGCCCGCGGTGTCCCGCGGTGTCCCGTGGTGTCCCGTGGTGTCCCGTTGAGTGAGATCGATCGTGAGATCGATCGTGAGATTGATAGTGAGATCGATACTGAGATCGCTAGTGAGATCGATGTGGTGCCCCGAGGTGTCCCGTGGTGTCCCAAAAAGTGAGATCGATAGTGAGATCGATAGTGAGATCGACAGGTGTCCCGTTGTGTCCCGTGGTGTCCCGTTGAGTGAGATCGATGGTGAGATCGATAGTGAGATCAATACTGAGATCGATGTTGTGCCCCGAGGTGTCCCGTGGTGTCCCGTGGTGTCCCAAAAAGTGAGGTCGATAGTGAGATCGATAGTGAGATCGACAGGTGTCCCGTGGTGTCCCGTGGTGTCCCGTCGAGTGAGATCGATAGTGAGATCGGTAGTGAGATCGATGTGGTGCCCCGAGGTGTCCCGCGGTGTCCCGTGGTGTCCTATGGTGTCTTGTTGAGTGGGATCGATAGTGAGACCGATAGTGGGATCGAGAGGTGTCCCGCGGTGTCCCGTGGTGTCCCGTGGTGGCCCGTGGTGTCCCGTGGTGGCCCGTTGAGTGAGATCGATAGTGAGGTCGACAGTGAGATCGATAAGTTTCCCGTGGTGTCCCATGGTGTCCTGTTGAGTGAGATCGATAGTAAGATTGATTGAGTCAGATGTTGGTTCCCCCCCTCTTCCCCCCTTGCAACCTCCTTATCACCCGAAGGGTGGTTGTATAGGTTTCGGCAGGCTATTGTTTCTGCAGCTGGTCAGGATGTCCGTGGCTCCTTGCCACAGCAAATGCGTGGTACCTTGGAGACGTGGTTGGTATATGATAGCGACGCCGGGCCTTGTACATGACCCCTTCAGAGCAGGACAGGAGGAGGAGGTAGAGGAGGAGGAGGAGGAGGAGGAGGAGGACAAGAGGAGAAGAGGAGAAGGGAGGAAGAGGACCAGTGCAATTCCAAGACGCATTGACCATGTTGGAATACACCCTCCCTCCAAGCTCCCTCTTCATGGGCCCCTACAAGGGTCCAACCCCACTGAGGGAAGTGCGCGGTTGGGGGACAACCGTGTGAACATCTTGACGCGTGCCAGAACACCATTCTCAGGATTGACACGCCACGAGTCAACCTGACTGTTGCGTCTTGACGATCATGAGCCATGCAGGAACACCATTCCTGGGACTTCGTTACCGCGAATCAACGTAACTGCTGCGCCATGACAGTCCTGAATCGCTCCAGAGCGCCACTTCTGGAATGTTAACCATGGGAGCCAACGAAGGTTGGCACGAATGTGCGCGGCGCTGAGGCGTGAACCGCAGTTTGAACACGAGCCGCCCTCGATCCGTGAAGCTCCTGCAAAGTAGAAAAACGAATATGCGCGGCGCTAATGCGGGAGCCACATGTTGAAAACGACTTGTCCTCAGTCCGTGGAACGTTTGGTTTGACACGAATGTGCGCAGCGCTAAGGCGAGAGTCACACTTTGAAAACGACCTGTCCTCAATCCGTGAAGCTCTGGCAAATGCTTCAAGCGGATGTGTGCGGCGCTACGGCGAGTGCCACAAACGACCTGGAGGAGAGGAGGAGGAGGAGGAGGAGGAGGAGCAGGGTGAGCAGGAGCAGGAGGACGATCGGGGATCGAGGATCGAGGTGGAAGAGGAGAAGGATCGAGAAGGAGGAGGAGAAGGATCCAGGGGAGGATCGAGGAAGAGGAGGAGGAGGATCGAGGATCGAGCTGTTGGGACGTGTTCGGCATCTTGGGCCCGCGGGCTGGGGCGCCCTCGTCGCCGCGGCTGGCTCCGACTTGACATTCGGCGTGGCCCCCTCGCGCCCCAGGGCAGGTCTGGAGGGAGGGAGGGGGACGGGAGTGGGCACCTGTGCGGGAGAGGGAACCGCAGCAGGAGAAGGGCCCTCCTCCTCCTCCTCCTCCTCCTCCTCCTCCTCCTCCTCCTCCTCCTCCTCCTCCTCCTCCTCCTCCCCCTCCCCCTCGCCCTCTCCGTCGGGGGGGGGGGGGACGAATGAGGAGGAGGGTACGGAACGAATGGGTACGAAGACCGGCCGCAGTTCCTGCACAGTTTGAGCAGGGCTCGATGTCGGCGTCGCTGCGGACGCTGTCCATGTATGACAGAAGGCTGCCTGCCCAACAGCGGCCGCTGTCGGTTTGGGGGAACTTCAGTTGTTTGGCATCGTACCTTTTTTTTTCACGTACCCATGAATCTCGGGCGTCCAAGTGGAGCAAGACGAGGTTTTGTCGGGGATTCCCGGAGTTGTTGTTTGGCCCGTGGCGTTATCTTTCAGTAGCGCTTCGTCGAGAGACCGTTGTAAGAGAAGCAAGGAAGGAAAATAATGATACATGCCAAGTTCTCCAATGCTTTCAAGTCTTCCAGATGTTCCTCGGGGACTAGAAACGAGGATCGCCAGATACTCCGGAGTTCTCGGGGCGCAACCTGAGCCAACCGCATCCTGACATCATGATCTTCCGAGTTTCTGGGGCCCACACATACGCACCACCACCTCCACGGGTCTGTCTTCTGCAACAGAGGTTAGGTTGATTGGGCTGCTTGTGTAACATGAGGTCGGAGAACGCGGTGCATCTCGCACTGTCAGCGCGCCAATGTCACAGTAACTTGCAGGCGCGCTCGTGCATGCGCAAGAAGCAACACGGTCAAATGGTATACACTTCGGGCTGGTTGATACAATTCTCGGTGGTCGGGTGTTTTCTCACACCGCCCTAGGTGGTCATAGACAGGTCGGCCGTACGCATTCTCAACCGAATGTGGCCCGACATGCCTGCTCGGCGCAGGTTGAACGACATGCCTGCTTGGCGCAGGCTCGCAACATCGGCCTCTGTCGGAGCGTTGACGCGCATGCACTGCTCCTGGGCCCCGCGGCTTCTGGGGAGCCACGAGCCCTCTGGAGAGCGGTCGCTCGAGGCCCCCGAAGCTGTGGCCCGCGAGAGCCAGTTCAGAGGGGAGGAGTGGGAGGCGGAGGAGGATCACCGTAACCATTCTGGCTCGAGCCGCTTTGGGTCAAGCCGCCGTTCTCGCTCGAGAAGTGCTTCGGCGGCCCTCGTCCACAGGTTCCCCCTCCCACCCGCGCTCGCCGCGATGTGCAGGCTGAGCGCCGCGGCGACCCCCGGCGCGAGGCGCCCCGCCCGCGTAGGCGAGCGGCCCGCCGGCCCCGACGGACCAAGGCAGGGCGGCGCCCAGTCCCGGCAGTGGGCGAAGAGGGCCGCATTCCCCAAGATCAATCAGACCATCATCGCAGCCGCAGAGCATGATCTGCCCACCACGGTCGCGGTCGTCGAGCCCCTGATCCCGCGGATGAACTTGGTCAACATTTCCACGGCGCTGCACAGGTTGGCCCGGCTGTCCAGCAGCAGCCCGGAGTCATTGCACCAGCTCCGCGGGCACCCCGTGATGCCTGCGCTGCTGGCCGCGGCGGCCACGGCTCTGGACAGGGCGCGGGAGACCGGGGCACAGCCGAAGACCCAGGCCTTGAGCAATGTCACCTGGGCCATGGCGACAATGCAGACCCTTGACCTCCACCTGCTGACCAAGGTGGTCGCACTGTCCGAGGAGGTGATGCCCCTCTTCAAGGCCTTCGAGCTCTCTGGCCTGCTGTGGGGACTCGCGACGCTGGGACGCAGCGAGCCTGAGGTGCTGAGATTGGCGTCGCCGATCTTCGACCGCGCTGCGGGCCAGGTGTCGGGGGACTTCAGCTTCAGGTGCCTGGTGATGACGTCCTGGGCCTACGCCACGGCGGGCTGGGCAGACGCAGGCCTCTTCCAGCGCCTCGGTGACCTGATGCTGCCGGGCCTGCGGTCGGCCAGCGGGGCTGAGCTACAGAGCATCTCGTGGGCCTTCGAGGCCATTGGCGCGTACCACGGCGCGGTGCTGACCGAGGTGCGGTGGAGGCTCGGCGGTGGCGGCGTGGGCAGCGGCGCCACCGCGCCGCATACCGCCCTGCGGCGGGCCGCCTGGGCTCGCGGGGGCCCCGCCGATCAAGGAATTGCGCCCGCGAGGTCCCCAGCCCTCCGCCGCCTTGAGGTGGTGGAGGACCCCTTCGCGTGCCCCGAGGACGCCGCCGCGACAGCGCAGCTCCGCTCGTGCGCCGAGGCCGCCGCGGCCGTGGCGGCGCCGGAGCCCGCGGCGGGCGGCCGTGTCCAGCAGGCTGCTGGGCAGGGCTGGGTGTGCACAGTCAAGAACACCTTCGTCGAAGTCAGCGACGGCAGTGCCTCCAGCGACGAGTCGGAGGATGAGGCGCCGCTGGGGCCGTCGCTGGCCATCATCCCGCAGGGCATCATCGACCCCGACGAGCTCACGGCCTACCGCATGTCCTATCAGAAGTTCCGCTCGGGGAAATGCCGCGGCGCCAAGGGGGAGGTGTCACGCCTGGGGGCGGGGGCCTGAGAATGCGGCCGCCGCTGGCCCCGCTCGCTCGGGGCCTGGCGTCGGAATGGAGCAGGAGGCTCCCGCGCAGTGGTCGAGGAGACCAGGGACGTTGACTCCTTACGCATCTCGGCCTGGCTGAGCTGCATGGGCCACCGCCTGCTTCAAGGCGATGCGCGATGCAGATGCCCTTGCTTGTGGACTTCACAATCTTATACATCACACCCGAGAGAACCGCCAATCAGTGGATTCTGCCTGCCATTTGCGCATGCACTCCACTCGCCTAGTCTTCCAATCTCCTCTAGGACCCCCTCAGTGCAAGCACTGATTGGGGAAATTGCTTTTGCTGGTGGGTGTCACAATCTTATACAGGAGAAGCAGGCGCAGCTATGCGAGTTTCGCAGGAGGGCGATCCCCTCCCAGCGTGCCCGGATCTTTGTGCATAGCTTTTCGGATGCAGCTGCTGGCGCTCACGTGGTATGACGCTGCAACTCGTGGCGCTGATTCGGCGCAGGTTTGCGCCTGCGAGCTCGGCGCTCTGGCCTCTGGCTGGTAGCGTTTCCGTTCCTACAAACCCAGCATCACATTCAACTTAGACACATCATGGTGCTGAGCATTCGGCAGTGAACGCGCTTGCGCCTTAAACAGCGCAGCCTGATGAATGCGAAGGAGGAGATGACATGGGGAGAGGGGGAGCATGCGGGAAGCACAAGGGGAAGCATGTACGTTCACTTTGGCACGCTGGAGTTCCAGAGCATGCAACGGAGCACACAGCCCGATGCCGTGCCCCAATCAAGTTTTGAGGTCCAAGGCCCCCGCCGTGCAAGGCCTTGGATTCCCAGATCTGCAGTGGAGGGTCTCTGCTGCCCGTCAACCCGCTCAGAGTCTAAAGACTCCGATGCGCCAATTCGTCTCCTCGCCCTTCACTCGGCGTGTAGCCAGGGGTTCAGTTTACTTCTTTCCACCAAACACAGTCTGAAAGCACGGCCCCCCATTGGGGGATATTCGTAGGCTTTTGATTATGCAGCTAGGCCGGATTTCCGTGGCTTCTTGCCAGAGCAAGTGCGTGGTACCTTGAAGACGTGGTGATGCGACGCCAAGCCTTGTACAGGACCCTTTTCGAGCAACCACGATTTGGGGAACTTCTCTCTTTTCCCACCCTCGATTTTATACTCTATATGTGTAAATATGTGTATGTATATTGATACATAAATTCGCCTACTCTTCGCATCCTCGCTAGGACCATTTCAGTAATTGGGGAAGACGCTTTTGCTGGCGGGTGTCACAATATTATCCAGGAGAAGCAGGCGCAGCTATGCGAGTTCCGCAGGAAGGCGATACCCTCCCACGTGCCCGGATCTTTGTGCATAGCTTCTCGGATGCAGCTGCTGGCGTTCACGTGGTATGACACTGCAACTATTGGCACTGACTCGGCGCAGGTTTACGCCCGCCTGCGAGCTCGGCGCTCTGGCTGGTAGCGCGTCCGTTCCTACAAACCCAGCATCACATTCAACTTAGACACATCATGGTGCTGAGCATTCGGCAGTGAACGCGCTTGCCTCTTAAACAGCGCAGCCGGATGAATGCGAAGGAGGAGATGACGTGGGGAGAGGGGGAGTATGCGGGAAGCATAAGGGGAAGCATGTACGTTCACTTTGGCACGCTGGAGTTCCAGAGCATGCAAAGGAGCACACAGCCCGATGCCGTGCCCCCAGCAAGTTTTGAGGTCCAAGGCCCCCGCCGTGCAAGGCCTCGGCTTCCCAGATCTGCAGTGGAGGGTCTCTGCTGCCCGTCAACCCGCTCAGAGTCTAAAGACTCCGATGCGCCAATTCGTCTCTTCGCCCTTCACTCGGCGTGTAGCCGCCAGGGGGTCAGTTTACCTCTGTCCACAAGAAACAATCCGAAAGCACGGTTCAGCACTATCGGAGGTTGGGGGGTGAGATCGCAGTGGAACGGAGACCCCCAACCGGGAAATCGTTTCGTTTCGTTTGTGTCGTGCGTGAGGGCGAGGCGAAGCTGCGTGAGCGCGCGAGAGGACTGAACCCGCCGCTGCTAGGGCGAAATCAAGACAAATGATTCTCCCCCGCCCGCCCGTCCGGCGGTGGCTCGCGGTGTCCCGCGGTGTTCCGTGGTGTCCCGTGGTCTCCGCCGCTGCTAGGGCGAAGTCAAGACAAATGATTCTCCCCCGCCCGCCCGTCCGTCCGTCCGTCCGTCCGTCTGGCGGTGTCCCGCGGTGTCCCGCGGTGTCCCGCGGTGTCCCGTGGTGTCCCGTGGTGTCCCGTTGAGTGAGATCGATCGTGAGATCGATCGTGAGATTGATAGTGAGATCGATACTGAGATCGATAATGAGATCGATAGTGAGATCGATGTGGTGCCCCGAGGTGTCCCGTGGTGTCCCAAAAAGTGAGATCGCTAGTGAGATCGATAGTGAGATCGACAGGTGTCCCGTTGTGTCCCGTGGTGTCCCGTTGAGTGAGATCGATGGTGAGATCGATAGTGAAATCAATACTGAGATCGATGTTGTACCCCGAGGTGTCCCGTGGTGTCCCGTGGTGTCCCAAAAAGTGAGATCGCTAGTGAGATCGATAGTGAGATCGACAGGTGTCCCGCGGTGTCCCGTCGAGTGAGATCGATAGTGAGATCGATAGTGAGATCGATGTGGTGCCCCGAGGTGTCCCGCGGTGTCCCGTGGTGTCCTAGGGTGTCTTGTTGAGTGGGATCGATAGTGAGACCGATAGTGGGATCGAGAGGTGTCCCGCGGTGTCCCGTGGTGTCCCGTGGTGGCCCGTGGTGTCCCGTGGTGGCCCGTTGAGTGAGATCGATAGTGAGGTCGACAGTGAGATCGATAAGTTTCCCGTGGTGTCCTATGGTGTCCAGTTGAGTGAGATCGATAGTAAGATTGATTGAGTCAGATGTTGGTTCCCCCCTCTCCCCCCCCTTGCAACCTCCTTATCACCCGAAGGGTGGTCGTATAGGTTTTGGCAGGCTATTGTTTCTGCAGCTGGTCAGGATGTCCGCGGCTCCTTGCCACAGCAAATGCGTGGTACCTCGGAGACGTGGTTGGTATGTGATAGCGACGCCGGGCCTTGTACATGACCCCTTCAGGGCAGGACAGGAGGAGAAGGTAGAGGAGGAGGAGGAGGAGGAGGAGGACAAGAGGAGAAGAGGAGAAGGGAGGAAGAGGACCAGCGCAATTCCAAGACGCATTAACCATGTTGGAATACACCCTCCCTCCAAGCTCCCTCTTCATAGGCCCCTACAAGGGTCCAACTCCACTGAGGAAAGTGCGCGGTTGGGGGACAACCGTGTGAACATCTTGACGCGTGCCAGAATACCATTCTCACGATTGACACGCCACGAGTCAACCTGACTGTTGCGTCTCGACGATCATGAGCCATGCTGGAGCACCAGTCCTGGGACTTCGTTACCGCGAATCAACGCAATTGCTGCGCCATGGCAGTCCTGAATCGCTCCAGAGCGCCATTTCTGGAATGTTAACCATGGGAGCCAACGAAGGTTGGCACCAATGTGCGCGGCGCTGAGGCGGGAACCGCAGTTTGAACACGAGCCGCCCTCGATGCGTGAAGCTCCTGCAAATTAGAAAAACGAATATGCGCGGCGCTAAGGCGGGAGCCACATGTTGAAAACGACTTGTCCTCAATCCGTGGAACGTTTGGTTTGACACGAATGTGCGCGGCGCTAAGGCGAGAGTCACACTTTGAAAACGACCTGTCCTCAATCCGTGAAGCTCTGGCAAATGCTTCAAGCGGATGTGTGCGGCGCTACGGCGAGTGCCACAAACGACTCGTAGGAGGAGGAGGAGGAGGAGGAGGAGGAGGAGGAGGAGGAGGAGGAGGAGCAGGGGGAGCAGGAGCAGGAGGACGATCGGGGATCGAGGATCGAGGTGGAAGAGGAGAAGGATCGAGAGGGAGGAGGAGAAGGATCCAGGGGAGGATCGAGGAAGAGGAGGAGGAGGATCGAGGATCGAGCTGTTGGGACGTGTTCGGTATGTTGGGCCCACAGGCTGGGGCGCCCTCGTCGCCGCGGCTGGCTCCGACTTGGAATTCTGCGTGGCCCCTTCGCGCTCCAGGGCAGGTCTGGAGGGAGGGAGGGGGACGGGAGTGGGCACCTGTGCGGGAGAGGGAACCGCAGCAGGAGAAGGGCCCTCAGATCTGGAGTCATAAAGCAGTCGCGACCTTTTCTCCCATTCGGTGCGATCGAAACGGGTACGGAACGAATGGTACGAAGACCGGCCGCAGTTCGTGCACAGTTTGAGCAGGGCTCGATGTCGGCGTCGTTGCGGACGTTGTCCATTTATGACAGAAGGCTGCCTGCCCAACAGCGGCCGCTGTCGGTTTAGCTGAACCTTTGTTGTTTGGCTTTGTACCCGTTTTTTCCGTACCCATGAATTTCGGGCGTTCAAGTGGAGCAAGACGAGGTTTTGTCGGGGATTCCCGGAGTTGTTGTGTGGCCCGTGGCGTTATCTTTCAGTAGCGCTTCGTCGAGAGACCGTTGTAAGAGAAGCAAGGAAGGATAATAATGATACATGCCAAGCTCTCCAATGCTTTCAAGTCTTCCAGATGTTCCTCGGGGACTAGAAACGAGGATCGCCAGATATTCCGGAGTTCTCGGGGCGCAACCTGAACCAACCGCATCCTGACATCATGATCTTCCGAGTTTCTGGGGACCACACATACGCACCACCACCTCCACGGGTCTGTCTTCTGCAATAGAGGTTAGGTTGATTGGGCTGCTTGTGTAGCATTAGGTCGGAGAACGCTGTGCATCTCGCTCTGTCAGCGCACCGATGTCACAGTATCATGCAGGCGCGTTTGTGCATGCGCAAGAAGCAACACGCTCACATGGTATATACTTCGGACTGGTTGATACAATTCTCGGTGGTCGGGTGCTTTCTCACACCGCCCAAGGTGGTCCTAGACAGGTCGGCCGTACACATTCTCAACCGAATGTGGCCAGACATGCCTGCCTGCTCGGCGCAGGTTGAACGACATGCCTGCTCGGTGCAGGCTGACAACGGCGGCCTCTGTCGGCGCGTCGGTGCGCATGCTCTGTTCCTTGTCTGTTACGGTCGGACCGAGGTATTCGATCGAGATCGTTTCCAGGAGGGTACCCTGGTGTTCTTCGAGCTTCTTGGATGTTGTTGTGCCCCCTGGGGCGGGTACCCTTGGGTGTTCTGCTTGTTTTGGCTGGCGGAGGGTCCCACGTTCTTTAAGGATGTCCTTCTGGTGTGCCGCCGAGAAAAGCGGCGCAGCTGCGGGCCCCGCAGTTTCTGGGGAGCCACGAGCCCTCTGGAGAGCGGCCGCCCGAGGCCCCCGAAGCTGTGGCCCGCGAGAGCCAGTTCAGAGGGGAGGAGTGGGAGGCGGAGGAGGATCACCGTTACCATTCTGGCTCGAGCCGCTTTGGGTCAAGCCGCCGTTCTCGCTCGAGAAGTGCTTCGGCGGCCCTCATCCACAGGTTCCCCCTCCCACCCGCGCTCGCCGCAATGTGCAGGCTGGGCGCCGCGGCGACCCCCGGCGCGAGGCGCCCCGCGCGCGTAGGCGAGCGGCCCGCCGGCCCCGACGTACCAAGGCAGGGCGGCGCCCAGTCCCGGCAGTGGGCGAAGAGGGCCGCATTCCCCAAGATCAATCAGACCATCATCGCAGCCGCAGAGCATGATCTGCCCACCACGGTCGCGGTCGTCGAGCCCCTGATCCCGCAGATGAACTTGGTCAACATTTCCACGGCGCTGCACAGGCTGGCCCGGCTGTTCAGCAGCAGCCCGGAGTCATTGCACCAGCTCCGCGGGCACCCCGTGATGCCTGCGCTGCTGGCCGCGGCGGCCACGGCTCTGGACAGGGCGCGGGAGACCGGGGCACAGCCGAAGACCCAGGCCTTGAGCAATGTCACCTGGGCCATGGCGACAATGCAGACCCTTGACCTCCACCTGCTGACCAAGGTGGTCGCACTGTCCGAGGAGGTGATGCCCCTCTTCAAGGCCTTCGAGCTCTCTGGCCTGCTGTGGGGACTCGCGACGCTGGGACGCAGCGAGCCTGAGGTGCTGAGATTGGCGTCGCCGATCTTCGACCGCGCTGCGGGCCAGGTGTCGGGGGACTTCAGCTTCAGGTGCCTGGTGATGACGTCCTGGGCCTACGCCACGGCGGGCTGGGCAGACGCAGGCCTCTTCCAGCGCCTCGGTGACCTGATGCTGCCGGGCCTGCGGTCGGCCAGCGGGGCTGAGCTACAGAGCATCTCGTGGGCCTTCGAGGCCATTGGCGCGTACCACGGCGCGGTGCTGACCGAGGTGCGGTGGAGGCTCGGCGGTGGCCGCGTGGGCAGCGGCGCCACCGCGCCGCATACCGCCCTGCGCCGGGCCGCCTGGGCTCGCGGGGGCCCCGCCGATGAAGGAATTGCGCCCGCGAGGTCCCCAGCCCTCCGCCGCCTTGAGGTGGTGGAGGACCCCTTCGCGTGCCCCGAGGACGCCGCCGCGACAGCGCAGCTCCGCTCGTGCGCCGAGGCCGCCGCGGCCGTGGCGGCGCCGGAGCCCGCGGCGGGCGGCCGTGTCCAGCAGGCTGCTGGGCAGGGCTGGGTGTGCACAGTCAAGAACACCTTCGTCGAAGTCAGCGACGGCAGTGCCTCCGGCGACGAGTCGGAGGATGAGGCGCCGCTGGGGCCGTCGCTGGCCATCATCCCGCAGGGCATCATCGACCCCGACGAGCTCACGGCCTACCGCATGTCTTATCAAAAGTTCCGCTCGGGGAAATGCCGCGGCGCCAAGGGGGAGGTGTCACGCCTGGGGGCGGGGGCCTGAGAATGCGGCCGCCGCTGGCCCCGCTCGCTCGGGGCCTGGCGTCGGAATGGAGCAGGAGGCTCCCGCGCAGTGGTCGAGGAGACCAGGGACGTAGACTCCTTACGCATCTCGGCCTGGCTGAGCGGCATGGGCCACCGCCTGCTTCAAGGCGATGCGCGATGCAGATGCCCTTGCTGGTGGATATTACAATTTTATACATCACACCCGAGAGAACCCCCAATCAGTGGATTCTGCCTGCCATTTGCGCATGCACTCCACTCGCCTAGTCTTCCAATCTCCTCTAGGACCCCCTCAGTGCAAGCACTGATTGGGGAAATTGCTTTTGCTGGTGGGTGTCACAATCTTATACAGGATAAGCAGGCGCAGCTATGCGAGTTTCGCAGGAGGGCGATCCCCTCCCAGCGTGCCCGGATCTTTGTGCATAGCTTTTCGGATGCAGCTGCTGGCGCTCACGTGGTATGACGCTGCAACTCGTGGCGCTGATTCGGCGCAGGTTTACGCCTGCGAGCTCGGCGCTCTGGCCTCTGGCTGGTAGCGTTTCCGTTCCTACAAACCCAGCATCACATTCAACTTAGACACATCATGGTGCTGAGCATTCGGCAGTGAACGCGCTTGCGTCTTAAACAGCGCAGCCGGATGAATGCGAAGGAGGAGATGACATGGGGAGAGGGGGAGCATGCGGGAAGCACAAGGGGAAGCATGTACGTTCACTTTGGCACGCTGGAGTTCCAGAGCATGCAAAGGAGCACACAGCCCGATGCCGTGCCGCAATCAAGTTTTGAGGTCCAAGGCCCCCGCCGTGCAAGGCCTTGGATTCCCAGATCTGCAGTGGAGGGTCTCTGCTGCCCGTCAACCCGCTCAGAGTCTAAAGACTCCGATGCGCCAATTCGTCTCCTCGCCCTTCACTCGGCGTGTAGCCAGGGGTTCAGTTTACTTCTTTCCACCAAACACAGTCTGAAAGCACGGCCCCCCATTGGGGGATATTCGTAGGCTTTTGATTATGCAGCTAGGCAGGATTTCCGTGGCTTCTTGCCAGAGCAAGTGCGTGGTACCTTGAAGACGGTGGTAATAGCGACGCCAAGCCTTGTACAGGACTCTTTCAGAGCAAACACGATGTGGGGAACTTCTCTCTCTTCCCACCCTCGACTTTATACTCTATGTGTGTATATATGTGTATGTAGATTTATATATACATTCGCCTACTCTTCGCATCCTCGCTAGGACCATTTCAGTACTTTGGGAAAACGCTTTTGCTGGCGGGTGTCACAATATTATCCAGGAGAAGCAGGCGCAGCTATGCGAGTTTCGCAGGAGAGCGATCCCCTCCCAGCGTGCCGGGATCTTTGTGCATAGCTTTTCGGATGCAGCTGCTGGCGTTCACGTGGTATGACATTGCAACTATTGGCACTGATTCGGCGCAGGTTTACGCCCGCCTGCGAGCTCTGGCCTCTGGCTGGTAGCGTTTCCGTTCCTACAAACCCAGCGTCACATTTAACTTAGACACAGTATGGTGCTGAGCATTCGGCAGTGAACGCGCTTGCCTCTTAAAAAGCGCAGCCGGATGAATGCGAAGGAGGAGATGACGTGGGGAGAGGGGGAGCATGCGGGAAGCACAAGGGGAAGCATGTACGTTCACTTTGGCACGCTGGAGTTCCAGAGCATGCAACGGAGCACACAGCCCGATGCCGTGCCCCAAGCAAGTTTTGAGGTCCAAGGCCCCCGCCGTGCAAGGCCTTGGATTCCCAGATCTGCAGTGGAGGGTCTCTGCTGCCCGTCAACCCGCTCAGAGTCTAAAGACTCCGATGCGCCAATTCGTCTCCTCGCCCTTCACTCGGCGTGCAGCCGCCAGGGATTCAGTTTACCTCTTTCCACACAAACAATCCGACAGCACGGTTCAGCACTGTCGGAGGTTGGGGGGTGAGATCGCAGTGGAACGGAGACCCCCAACCAGGAAATCGTTTCGTTTCGTTCGTGTCGTGCGTGCGGGCAAGGCGAAGCTGCGTGAGCGCGCGAGAGGACTGAACCCGCCGCTGCTAGGGCGAAGTCAAGACAAATGATTCTCCCCCGCCCGCCCGTCCGGCGGTGGCTCGCGGTGTCCCGCGGTGTTCCGTGGTGTCCCGTGGTCTCCGCCGCTGCTAGGGCGAAGTCAAGACAAATGATTCTCCCCCGCCCGCCCGTCCGTCCGTCCGTCCGTCCGTCGGCGGTGGCCCGCGGTGTCCCGCGGTGTCCCGTGGTGTCCCGTGGTGTCCCGTTGAGTGAGATCGATCGTGAGATCGATCGTGAGATTGATAGTGAGATCGATACTGAGATCGATAGTGAGATCGATGTGGTGCCCCGAGGTGTCCCGTGGTGTCCCAAAAAGTGAGATCGATAGTGAGATCGATAGTGAGATCGACAGGTGTCCCGTTGTGTCCCGTGGTGTCCCGTTGAGTGAGATCGATGGTGAGATCGATAGTGAGATCAATACTGAGATCGATGTTGTGCCCCGAGGTGTCCCGTGGTGTCCCGTGGTGTCCCAAAAAGTGAGGTCGATAGTGAGATCGATAGTGAGATCGACAGGTGTCCCGTGGTGTCCCGTGGTGTCCCGTCGAGTGAGATCGATAGTGAGATCGGTAGTGAGATCGATGTGGTGCCCCGAGGTGTCCCGCGGTGTCCCGTGGTGTCCTATGGTGTCTTGTTGAGTGGGATCGATAGTGAGACCGATAGTGGGATCGAGAGGTGTCCCGCGGTGTCCCGTGGTGTCCCGTGGTGGCCCGTGGTGTCCCGTGGTGGCCCGTTGAGTGAGATCGATAGTGAGGTCGACAGTGAGATCGATAAGTTTCCCGTGGTGTCCCATGGTGTCCTGTTGAGTGAGATCGATAGTAAGATTGATTGAGTCAGATGTTGGTTCCCCCCCTCTTCCCCCCTTGCAACCTCCTTATCACCCGAAGGGTGGTTGTATAGGTTTCGGCAGGCTATTGTTTCTGCAGCTGGTCAGGATGTCCGTGGCTCCTTGCCACAGCAAATGCGTGGTACCTTGGAGACGTGGTTGGTATATGATAGCGACGCCGGGCCTTGTACATGACCCCTTCAGAGCAGGACAGGAGGAGGAGGTAGAGGAGGAGGAGGAGGAGGAGGAGGAGGACAAGAGGAGAAGAGGAGAAGGGAGGAAGAGGACCAGTGCAATTCCAAGACGCATTGACCATGTTGGAATACACCCTCCCTCCAAGCTCCCTCTTCATGGGCCCCTACAAGGGTCCAACCCCACTGAGGGAAGTGCGCGGTTGGGGGACAACCGTGTGAACATCTTGACGCGTGCCAGAACACCATTCTCAGGATTGACACGCCACGAGTCAACCTGACTGTTGCGTCTTGACGATCATGAGCCATGCAGGAACACCATTCCTGGGACTTCGTTACCGCGAATCAACGTAACTGCTGCGCCATGACAGTCCTGAATCGCTCCAGAGCGCCACTTCTGGAATGTTAACCATGGGGGCCAACGAAGGTTGGCACGAATGTGCGCGGCGCTGAGGCGTGAACCGCAGTTTGAACACGAGCCGCCCTCGATCCGTGAAGCTCCTGCAAAGTAGAAAAACGAATATGCGCGGCGCTAATGCGGGAGCCACGTGTTGAAAACGACTTGTCCTCAGTCCGTGGAACGTTTGGTTTGACACGAATGTGCGCAGCGCTAAGGCGAGAGTCACACTTTGAAAACGACCTGTCCTCAATCCGTGAAGCTCTGGCAAATGCTTCAAGCGGATGTGTGCGGCGCTACGGCGAGTGCCACAAACGACCTGGAGGAGAGGAGGAGGAGGAGGAGGAGGAGGAGCAGGGTGAGCAGGAGCAGGAGGACGATCGGGGAGAGGATCGAGGTGGAAGAGGAGAAGGATCGAGAAGGAGGAGGAGAAGGATCCAGGGGAGGATCGAGGAAGAGGAGGAGGAGGATCGAGGATCGAGCTGTTGGGACGTGTTCGGCATCTTGGGCCCGCGGGCTGGGGCGCCCTCGTCGCCGCGGCTGGCTCCGACTTGACATTCGGCGTGGCCCCCTCGCGCCCCAGGGCAGGTCTGGAGGGAGGGAGGGGGACGGGAGTGGGCACCTGTGCGGGAGAGGGAACCGCAGCAGGAGAAGGGCCCTCCTCCTCCTCCTCCTCCTCCTCCTCCTCCTCCTCCTCCTCCTCCTCCTCCTCCTCCTCCTCCTCCCCCTCCCCCTCGCCCTCTCCGTCGGGGGGGGGGGGGACGAATGAGGAGGAGGGTACGGAACGAATGGGTACGAAGACCGGCCGCAGTTCCTGCACAGTTTGAGCAGGGCTCGATGTCGGCGTCGCTGCGGACGCTGTCCATGTATGACAGAAGGCTGCCTGCCCAACAGCGGCCGCTGTCGGTTTGGGGGAACTTCAGTTGTTTGGCATCGTACCTTTTTTTTTCACGTACCCATGAATCTCGGGCGTCCAAGTGGAGCAAGACGAGGTTTTGTCGGGGATTCCCGGAGTTGTTGTTTGGCCCGTGGCGTTATCTTTCAGTAGCGCTTCGTCGAGAGACCGTTGTAAGAGAAGCAAGGAAGGAAAATAATGATACATGCCAAGTTCTCCAATGCTTTCAAGTCTTCCAGATGTTCCTCGGGGACTAGAAACGAGGATCGCCAGATACTCCGGAGTTCTCGGGGCGCAACCTGAGCCAACCGCATCCTGACATCATGATCTTCCGAGTTTCTGGGGCCCACACATACGCACCACCACCTCCACGGGTCTGTCTTCTGCAACAGAGGTTAGGTTGATTGGGCTGCTTGTGTAACATGAGGTCGGAGAACGCGGTGCATCTCGCACTGTCAGCGCGCCAATGTCACAGTAACTTGCAGGCGCGCTCGTGCATGCGCAAGAAGCAACACGGTCAAATGGTATACACTTCGGGCTGGTTGATACAATTCTCGGTGGTCGGGTGTTTTCTCACACCGCCCTAGGTGGTCATAGACAGGTCGGCCGTACGCATTCTCAACCGAATGTGGCCCGACATGCCTGCTCGGCGCAGGTTGAACGACATGCCTGCTTGGCGCAGGCTCGCAACATCGGCCTCTGTCGGAGCGTTGACGCGCATGCACTGCTCCTGGGCCCCGCGGCTTCTGGGGAGCCACGAGCCCTCTGGAGAGCGGTCGCTCGAGGCCCCCGAAGCTGTGGCCCGCGAGAGCCAGTTCAGAGGGGAGGAGTGGGAGGCGGAGGAGGATCACCGTAACCATTCTGGCTCGAGCCGCTTTGGGTCAAGCCGCCGTTCTCGCTCGAGAAGTGCTTCGGCGGCCCTCGTCCACAGGTTCCCCCTCCCACCCGCGCTCGCCGCGATGTGCAGGCTGAGCGCCGCGGCGACCCCCGGCGCGAGGCGCCCCGCCCGCGTAGGCGAGCGGCCCGCCGGCCCCGACGGACCAAGGCAGGGCGGCGCCCAGTCCCGGCAGTGGGCGAAGAGGGCCGCATTCCCCAAGATCAATCAGACCATCATCGCAGCCGCAGAGCATGATCTGCCCACCACGGTCGCGGTCGTCGAGCCCCTGATCCCGCGGATGAACTTGGTCAACATTTCCACGGCGCTGCACAGGTTGGCCCGGCTGTCCAGCAGCAGCCCGGAGTCATTGCACCAGCTCCGCGGGCACCCCGTGATGCCTGCGCTGCTGGCCGCGGCGGCCACGGCTCTGGACAGGGCGCGGGAGACCGGGGCACAGCCGAAGACCCAGGCCTTGAGCAATGTCACCTGGGCCATGGCGACAATGCAGACCCTTGACCTCCACCTGCTGACCAAGGTGGTCGCACTGTCCGAGGAGGTGATGCCCCTCTTCAAGGCCTTCGAGCTCTCTGGCCTGCTGTGGGGACTCGCGACGCTGGGACGCAGCGAGCCTGAGGTGCTGAGATTGGCGTCGCCGATCTTCGACCGCGCTGCGGGCCAGGTGTCGGGGGACTTCAGCTTCAGGTGCCTGGTGATGACGTCCTGGGCCTACGCCACGGCGGGCTGGGCAGACGCAGGCCTCTTCCAGCGCCTCGGTGACCTGATGCTGCCGGGCCTGCGGTCGGCCAGCGGGGCTGAGCTACAGAGCATCTCGTGGGCCTTCGAGGCCATTGGCGCGTACCACGGCGCGGTGCTGACCGAGGTGCGGTGGAGGCTCGGCGGTGGCGGCGTGGGCAGCGGCGCCACCGCGCCGCATACCGCCCTGCGGCGGGCCGCCTGGGCTCGCGGGGGCCCCGCCGATCAAGGAATTGCGCCCGCGAGGTCCCCAGCCCTCCGCCGCCTTGAGGTGGTGGAGGACCCCTTCGCGTGCCCCGAGGACGCCGCCGCGACAGCGCAGCTCCGCTCGTGCGCCGAGGCCGCCGCGGCCGTGGCGGCGCCGGAGCCCGCGGCGGGCGGCCGTGTCCAGCAGGCTGCTGGGCAGGGCTGGGTGTGCACAGTCAAGAACACCTTCGTCGAAGTCAGCGACGGCAGTGCCTCCAGCGACGAGTCGGAGGATGAGGCGCCGCTGGGGCCGTCGCTGGCCATCATCCCGCAGGGCATCATCGACCCCGACGAGCTCACGGCCTACCGCATGTCCTATCAGAAGTTCCGCTCGGGGAAATGCCGCGGCGCCAAGGGGGAGGTGTCACGCCTGGGGGCGGGGGCCTGAGAATGCGGCCGCCGCTGGCCCCGCTCGCTCGGGGCCTGGCGTCGGAATGGAGCAGGAGGCTCCCGCGCAGTGGTCGAGGAGACCAGGGACGTTGACTCCTTACGCATCTCGGCCTGGCTGAGCTGCATGGGCCACCGCCTGCTTCAAGGCGATGCGCGATGCAGATGCCCTTGCTTGTGGACTTCACAATCTTATACATCACACCCGAGAGAACCGCCAATCAGTGGATTCTGCCTGCCATTTGCGCATGCACTCCACTCGCCTAGTCTTCCAATCTCCTCTAGGACCCCCTCAGTGCAAGCACTGATTGGGGAAATTGCTTTTGCTGGTGGGTGTCACAATCTTATACAGGAGAAGCAGGCGCAGCTATGCGAGTTTCGCAGGAGGGCGATCCCCTCCCAGCGTGCCCGGATCTTTGTGCATAGCTTTTCGGATGCAGCTGCTGGCGCTCACGTGGTATGACGCTGCAACTCGTGGCGCTGATTCGGCGCAGGTTTGCGCCTGCGAGCTCGGCGCTCTGGCCTCTGGCTGGTAGCGTTTCCGTTCCTACAAACCCAGCATCACATTCAACTTAGACACATCATGGTGCTGAGCATTCGGCAGTGAACGCGCTTGCGCCTTAAACAGCGCAGCCTGATGAATGCGAAGGAGGAGATGACATGGGGAGAGGGGGAGCATGCGGGAAGCACAAGGGGAAGCATGTACGTTCACTTTGGCACGCTGGAGTTCCAGAGCATGCAACGGAGCACACAGCCCGATGCCGTGCCCCAATCAAGTTTTGAGGTCCAAGGCCCCCGCCGTGCAAGGCCTTGGATTCCCAGATCTGCAGTGGAGGGTCTCTGCTGCCCGTCAACCCGCTCAGAGTCTAAAGACTCCGATGCGCCAATTCGTCTCCTCGCCCTTCACTCGGCGTGTAGCCAGGGGTTCAGTTTACTTCTTTCCACCAAACACAGTCTGAAAGCACGGCCCCCCATTGGGGGATATTCGTAGGCTTTTGATTATGCAGCTAGGCCGGATTTCCGTGGCTTCTTGCCAGAGCAAGTGCGTGGTACCTTGAAGACGTGGTGATGCGACGCCAAGCCTTGTACAGGACCCTTTTCGAGCAACCACGATTTGGGGAACTTCTCTCTTTTCCCACCCTCGATTTTATACTCTATATGTGTAAATATGTGTATGTATATTGATACATAAATTCGCCTACTCTTCGCATCCTCGCTAGGACCATTTCAGTAATTGGGGAAGACGCTTTTGCTGGCGGGTGTCACAATATTATCCAGGAGAAGCAGGCGCAGCTATGCGAGTTCCGCAGGAAGGCGATACCCTCCCACGTGCCCGGATCTTTGTGCATAGCTTCTCGGATGCAGCTGCTGGCGTTCACGTGGTATGACACTGCAACTATTGGCACTGACTCGGCGCAGGTTTACGCCCGCCTGCGAGCTCGGCGCTCTGGCTGGTAGCGCGTCCGTTCCTACAAACCCAGCATCACATTCAACTTACATCACATCAACTTAGACACATCATGGTGCTGAGCATTCGGCAGTGAACGCGCTTGCCTCTTAAACAGCGCAGCCGGATGAATGCGAAGGAGGAGATGACGTGGGGAGAGGGGGAGTATGCGGGAAGCATAAGGGGAAGCATGTACGTTCACTTTGGCACGCTGGAGTTCCAGAGCATGCAAAGGAGCACACAGCCCGATGCCGTGCCCCCAGCAAGTTTTGAGGTCCAAGGCCCCCGCCGTGCAAGGCCTCGGCTTCCCAGATCTGCAGTGGAGGGTCTCTGCTGCCCGTCAACCCGCTCAGAGTCTAAAGACTCCGATGCGCCAATTCGTCTCTTCGCCCTTCACTCGGCGTGTAGCCGCCAGGGGGTCAGTTTACCTCTGTCCACAAGAAACAATCCGAAAGCACGGTTCAGCACTATCGGAGGTTGGGGGGTGAGATCGCAGTGGAACGGAGACCCCCAACCGGGAAATCGTTTCGTTTCGTTTGTGTCGTGCGTGAGGGCGAGGCGAAGCTGCGTGAGCGCAGGAGAGGACTGAACCCGCCGCTGCTAGGGCGAAATCAAGACAAATGATTCTCCCCCGCCCGCCCGTCCGGCGGTGGCTCGCGGTGTCCCGCGGTGTTCCGTGGTGTCCCGTGGTCTCCGCCGCTGCTAGGGCGAAGTCAAGACAAATGATTCTCCCCCGCCCGCCCGTCCGTCCGTCCGTCCGTCCGTCTGGCGGTGTCCCGCGGTGTCCCGCGGTGTCCCGCGGTGTCCCGTGGTGTCCCGTGGTGTCCCGTTGAGTGAGATCGATCGTGAGATCGATCGTGAGATTGATAGTGAGATCGATACTGAGATCGATAATGAGATCGATAGTGAGATCGATGTGGTGCCCCGAGGTGTCCCGTGGTGTCCCAAAAAGTGAGATCGCTAGTGAGATCGATAGTGAGATCGACAGGTGTCCCGTTGTGTCCCGTGGTGTCCCGTTGAGTGAGATCGATGGTGAGATCGATAGTGAAATCAATACTGAGATCGATGTTGTACCCCGAGGTGTCCCGTGGTGTCCCGTGGTGTCCCAAAAAGTGAGATCGCTAGTGAGATCGATAGTGAGATCGACAGGTGTCCCGCGGTGTCCCGTCGAGTGAGATCGATAGTGAGATCGATAGTGAGATCGATGTGGTGCCCCGAGGTGTCCCGCGGTGTCCCGTGGTGTCCTAGGGTGTCTTGTTGAGTGGGATCGATAGTGAGACCGATAGTGGGATCGAGAGGTGTCCCGCGGTGTCCCGTGGTGTCCCGTGGTGGCCCGTGGTGTCCCGTGGTGGCCCGTTGAGTGAGATCGATAGTGAGGTCGACAGTGAGATCGATAAGTTTCCCGTGGTGTCCTATGGTGTCCAGTTGAGTGAGATCGATAGTAAGATTGATTGAGTCAGATGTTGGTTCCCCCCTCTCCCCCCCCTTGCAACCTCCTTATCACCCGAAGGGTGGTCGTATAGGTTTTGGCAGGCTATTGTTTCTGCAGCTGGTCAGGATGTCCGCGGCTCCTTGCCACAGCAAATGCGTGGTACCTCGGAGACGTGGTTGGTATGTGATAGCGACGCCGGGCCTTGTACATGACCCCTTCAGGGCAGGACAGGAGGAGAAGGTAGAGGAGGAGGAGGAGGAGGAGGAGGAGGACAAGAGGAGAAGAGGAGAAGGGAGGAAGAGGACCAGCGCAATTCCAAGACGCATTAACCATGTTGGAATACACCCTCCCTCCAAGCTCCCTCTTCATAGGCCCCTACAAGGGTCCAACTCCACTGAGGAAAGTGCGCGGTTGGGGGACAACCGTGTGAACATCTTGACGCGTGCCAGAATACCATTCTCACGATTGACACGCCACGAGTCAACCTGACTGTTGCGTCTCGACGATCATGAGCCATGCTGGAGCACCAGTCCTGGGACTTCGTTACCGCGAATCAACGCAATTGCTGCGCCATGGCAGTCCTGAATCGCTCCAGAGCGCCATTTCTGGAATGTTAACCATGGGAGCCAACGAAGGTTGGCACCAATGTGCGCGGCGCTGAGGCGGGAACCGCAGTTTGAACACGAGCCGCCCTCGATGCGTGAAGCTCCTGCAAATTAGAAAAACGAATATGCGCGGCGCTAAGGCGGGAGCCACATGTTGAAAACGACTTGTCCTCAATCCGTGGAACGTTTGGTTTGACACGAATGTGCGCGGCGCTAAGGCGAGAGTCACACTTTGAAAACGACCTGTCCTCAATCCGTGAAGCTCTGGCAAATGCTTCAAGCGGATGTGTGCGGCGCTACGGCGAGTGCCACAAACGACGTCGTAGGAGGAGGAGGAGGAGGAGGAGGAGGAGGAGGAGGAGGAGGAGGAGGAGCAGGGGGAGCAGGAGCAGGAGGACGATCGGGGATCGAGGATCGAGGTGGAAGAGGAGAAGGATCGAGAGGGAGGAGGAGAAGGATCCAGGGGAGGATCGAGGAAGAGGAGGAGGAGGATCGAGGATCGAGCTGTTGGGACGTGTTCGGTATGTTGGGCCCACAGGCTGGGGCGCCCTCGTCGCCGCGGCTGGCTCCGACTTGGAATTCTGCGTGGCCCCTTCGCGCTCCAGGGCAGGTCTGGAGGGAGGGAGGGGGACGGGAGTGGGCACCTGTGCGGGAGAGGGAACCGCAGCAGGAGAAGGGCCCTCAGATCTGGAGTCATAAAGCAGTCGCGACCTTTTCTCCCATTCGGTGCGATCGAAACGGGTACGGAACGAATGGTACGAAGACCGGCCGCAGTTCGTGCACAGTTTGAGCAGGGCTCGATGTCGGCGTCGTTGCGGACGTTGTCCATTTATGACAGAAGGCTGCCTGCCCAACAGCGGCCGCTGTCGGTTTAGCTGAACCTTTGTTGTTTGGCTTTGTACCCGTTTTTTCCGTACCCATGAATTTCGGGCGTTCAAGTGGAGCAAGACGAGGTTTTGTCGGGGATTCCCGGAGTTGTTGTGTGGCCCGTGGCGTTATCTTTCAGTAGCGCTTCGTCGAGAGACCGTTGTAAGAGAAGCAAGGAAGGATAATAATGATACATGCCAAGCTCTCCAATGCTTTCAAGTCTTCCAGATGTTCCTCGGGGACTAGAAACGAGGATCGCCAGATATTCCGGAGTTCTCGGGGCGCAACCTGAACCAACCGCATCCTGACATCATGATCTTCCGAGTTTCTGGGGACCACACATACGCACCACCACCTCCACGGGTCTGTCTTCTGCAATAGAGGTTAGGTTGATTGGGCTGCTTGTGTAGCATTAGGTCGGAGAACGCTGTGCATCTCGCTCTGTCAGCGCACCGATGTCACAGTATCATGCAGGCGCGTTTGTGCATGCGCAAGAAGCAACACGCTCACATGGTATATACTTCGGACTGGTTGATACAATTCTCGGTGGTCGGGTGCTTTCTCACACCGCCCAAGGTGGTCCTAGACAGGTCGGCCGTACACATTCTCAACCGAATGTGGCCAGACATGCCTGCCTGCTCGGCGCAGGTTGAACGACATGCCTGCTCGGTGCAGGCTGACAACGGCGGCCTCTGTCGGCGCGTCGGTGCGCATGCTCTGTTCCTTGTCTGTTACGGTCGGACCGAGGTATTCGATCGAGATCGTTTCCAGGAGGGTACCCTGGTGTTCTTCGAGCTTCTTGGATGTTGTTGTGCCCCCTGGGGCGGGTACCCTTGGGTGTTCTGCTTGTTTTGGCTGGCGGAGGGTCCCACGTTCTTTAAGGATGTCCTTCTGGTGTGCCGCCGAGAAAAGCGGCGCAGCTGCGGGCCCCGCAGCTTCTGGGGAGCCACGAGCCCTCTGGAGAGCGGCCGCCCGAGGCCCCCGAAGCTGTGGCCCGCGAGAGCCAGTTCAGAGGGGAGGAGTGGGAGGCGGAGGAGGATCACCGTTACCATTCTGGCTCGAGCCGCTTTGGGTCAAGCCGCCGTTCTCGCTCGAGAAGTGCTTCGGCGGCCCTCATCCACAGGTTCCCCCTCCCACCCGCGCTCGCCGCAATGTGCAGGCTGGGCGCCGCGGCGACACCCGGCGCGAGGCGCCCCGCGCGCGTAGGCGAGCGGCCCGCCGGCCCCGACGTACCAAGGCAGGGCGGCGCCCAGTCCCGGCAGTGGGCGAAGAGGGCCGCATTCCCCAAGATCAATCAGACCATCATCGCAGCCGCAGAGCATGATCTGCCCACCACGGTCGCGGTCGTCGAGCCCCTGATCCCGCAGATGAACTTGGTCAACATTTCCACGGCGCTGCACAGGCTGGCCCGGCTGTCCAGCAGCAGCCCGGAGTCATTGCACCAGCTCCGCGGGCACCCCGTGATGCCTGCGCTGCTGGCCGCGGCGGCCACGGCTCTGGACAGGGCGCGGGAGACCGGGGCACAGCCGAAGACCCAGGCCTTGAGCAATGTCACCTGGGCCATGGCGACAATGCAGACCCTTGACCTCCACCTGCTGACCAAGGTGGTCGCACTGTCCGAGGAGGTGATGCCCCTCTTCAAGGCCTTCGAGCTCTCTGGTCTGCTGTGGGGACTCGCGACGCTGGGACGCAGCGAGCCTGAGGTGCTGAGATTGGCGTCGCCGATCTTCGACCGCGCTGCGGGCCAGGTGTCGGGGGACTTCAGCTTCAGGTGCCTGGTGATGACGTCCTGGGCCTACGCCACGGCGGGCTGGGCAGACGCAGGCCTCTTCCAGCGCCTCGGTGACCTGATGCTGCCGGGCCTGCGGTCGGCCAGCGGGGCTGAGCTACAGAGCATCTCGTGGGCCTTCGAGGCCATTGGCGCGTACCACGGCGCGGTGCTGACCGAGGTGCGGTGGAGGCTCGGCGGTGGCCGCGTGGGCAGCGGCGCCACCGCGCCGCATACCGCCCTGCGCCGGGCCGCCTGGGCTCGCGGGGGCCCCGCCGATGAAGGAATTGCGCCCGCGAGGTCCCCAGCCCTCCGCCGCCTTGAGGTGGTGGAGGACCCCTTCGCGTGCCCCGAGGACGCCGCCGCGACAGCGCAGCTCCGCTCGTGCGCCGAGGCCGCCGCGGCCGTGGCGGCGCCGGAGCCCGCGGCGGGCGGCCGTGTCCAGCAGGCTGCTGGGCAGGGCTGGGTGTGCACAGTCAAGAACACCTTCGTCGAAGTCAGCGACGGCAGTGCCTCCGGCGACGAGTCGGAGGATGAGGCGCCGCTGGGGCCGTCGCTGGCCATCATCCCGCAGGGCATCATCGACCCCGACGAGCTCACGGCCTACCGCATGTCTTATCAAAAGTTCCGCTCGGGGAAATGCCGCGGCGCCAAGGGGGAGGTGTCACGCCTGGGGGCGGGGGCCTGAGAATGCGGCCGCCGCTGGCCCCGCTCGCTCGGGGCCTGGCGTCGGAATGGAGCAGGAGGCTCCCGCGCAGTGGTCGAGGAGACCAGGGACGTAGACTCCTTACGCATCTCGGCCTGGCTGAGCGGCATGGGCCACCGCCTGCTTCAAGGCGATGCGCGATGCAGATGCCCTTGCTGGTGGATATTACAATTTTATACATCACACCCGAGAGAACCCCCAATCAGTGGATTCTGCCTGCCATTTGCGCATGCACTCCACTCGCCTAGTCTTCCAATCTCCTCTAGGACCCCCTCAGTGCAAGCACTGATTGGGGAAATTGCTTTTGCTGGTGGGTGTCACAATCTTATACAGGAGAAGCAGGCGCAGCTATGCGAGTTTCGCAGGAGGGCGATCCCCTCCCAGCGTGCCCGGATCTTTGTGCATAGCTTTTCGGATGCAGCTGCTGGCGCTCACGTGGTATGACGCTGCAACTCGTGGCGCTGATTCGGCGCAGGTTTACGCCTGCGAGCTCGGCGCTCTGGCCTCTGGCTGGTAGCGTTTCCGTTCCTACAAACCCAGCATCACATTCAACTTAGACACATCATGGTGCTGAGCATTCGGCAGTGAACGCGCTTGCGTCTTAAACAGCGCAGCCGGATGAATGCGAAGGAGGAGATGACATGGGGAGAGGGGGAGCATGCGGGAAGCACAAGGGGAAGCATGTACGTTCACGTTGGCACGCTGGAGTTCCAGAGCATGCAAAGGAGCACACAGCCCGATGCCGTGCCGCAATCAAGTTTTGAGGTCCAAGGCCCCCGCCGTGCAAGGCCTTGGATTCCCAGATCTGCAGTGGAGGGTCTCTGCTGCCCGTCAACCCGCTCAGAGTCTAAAGACTCCGATGCGCCAATTCGTCTCCTCGCCCTTCACTCGGCGTGTAGCCAGGGGTTCAGTTTACTTCTTTCCACCAAACACAGTCTGAAAGCACGGCCCCCCATTGGGGGATATTCGTAGGCTTTTGATTATGCAGCTAGGCAGGATTTCCGTGGCTTCTTGCCAGAGCAAGTGCGTGGTACCTTGAAGACGGTGGTAATAGCGACGCCAAGCCTTGTACAGGACTCTTTCAGAGCAAACACGATGTGGGGAACTTCTCTCTCTTCCCACCCTCGACTTTATACTCTATGTGTGTATATATGTGTATGTAGATTTATATATACATTCGCCTACTCTTCGCATCCTCGCTAGGACCATTTCAGTACTTTGGGAAAACGCTTTTGCTGGCGGGTGTCACAATATTATCCAGGAGAAGCAGGCGCAGCTATGCGAGTTTCGCAGGAGAGCGATCCCCTCCCAGCGTGCCGGGATCTTTGTGCATAGCTTTTCGGATGCAGCTGCTGGCGTTCACGTGGTATGACATTGCAACTATTGGCACTGATTCGGCGCAGGTTTACGCCCGCCTGCGAGCTCTGGCCTCTGGCTGGTAGCGTTTCCGTTCCTACAAACCCAGCGTCACATTCAACTTAGACACAGTATGGTGCTGAGCATTCGGCAGTGAACGCGCTTGCGTCTTAAAAAGCGCAGCCGGATGAATGCGAAGGAGGAGATGACGTGGGGAGAGGGGGAGCATGCGGGAAGCACAAGGGGAAGCATGTACGTTCACTTTGGCACGCTGGAGTTCCAGAGCATGCAACGGAGCACACAGCCCGATGCCGTGCCCCAAGCAAGTTTTGAGGTCCAAGGCCCCCGCCGTGCAAGGCCTTGGATTCCCAGATCTGCAGTGGAGGGTCTCTGCTGCCCGTCAACCCGCTCAGAGTCTAAAGACTCCGATGCGCCAATTCGTCTCCTCGCCCTTCACTCGGCGTGCAGCCGCCAGGGATTCAGTTTACCTCTTTCCACACAAACAATCCGACAGCACGGTTCAGCACTGTCGGAGGTTGGGGGGTGAGATCGCAGTGGAACGGAGACCCCCAACCAGGAAATCGTTTCGTTTCGTTCGTGTCGTGCGTGCGGGCAAGGCGAAGCTGCGTGAGCGCGCGAGAGGACTGAACCCGCCGCTGCTAGGGCGAAGTCAAGACAAATGATTCTCCCCCGCCCGCCCGTCCGGCGGTGGCTCGCGGTGTCCCGCGGTGTTCCGTGGTGTCCCGTGGTCTCCGCCGCTGCTAGGGCGAAGTCAAGACAAATGATTCTCCCCCGCCCGCCCGTCCGTCCGTCCGTCCGTCCGTCTGGCGGTGGCCCGCGGTGTCCCGCGGTGTCCCGTGGTGTCCCGTGGTGTCCCGTTGAGTGAGATCGATCGTGAGATCGATCGTGAGATTGATAGTGAGATCGATACTGAGATCGCTAGTGAGATCGATGTGGTGCCCCGAGGTGTCCCGTGGTGTCCCAAAAAGTGAGATCGATAGTGAGATCGATAGTGAGATCGACAGGTGTCCCGTTGTGTCCCGTGGTGTCCCGTTGAGTGAGATCGATGGTGAGATCGATAGTGAGATCAATACTGAGATCGATGTTGTGCCCCGAGGTGTCCCGTGGTGTCCCGTGGTGTCCCAAAAAGTGAGATCGATAGTGAGATCGATAGTGAGATCGACAGGTGTCCCGTGATGTCCCGTGGTGTCCCGTCGAGTGAGATCGATAGTGAGATCGGTAGTGAGATCGATGTGGTGCCCCGAGGTGTCCCGCGGTGTCCCGTGGTGTCCTATGGTGTCTTGTTGAGTGGGATCGATAGTGAGACCGATAGTGGGATCGAGAGGTGTCCCGCGGTGTCCCGTGGTGTCCCGTGGTGGCCCGTGGTGTCCCGTGGTGGCCCGTTGAGTGAGATCGATAGTGAGGTCGACAGTGAGATCGATAAGTTTCCCGTGGTGTCCCATGGTGTCCTGTTGAGTGAGATCGATAGTAAGATTGATTGAGTCAGATGTTGGTTCCCCCCCTCTTCCCCCCTTGCAACCTCCTTATCACCCGAAGGGTGGTTGTATAGGTTTCGGCAGGCTATTGTTTCTGCAGCTGGTCAGGATGTCCGTGGCTCCTTGCCACAGCAAATGCGTGGTACCTTGGAGACGTGGTTGGTATATGATAGCGACGCCGGGCCTTGTACATGACCCCTTCAGAGCAGGACAGGAGGAGGAGGTAGAGGAGGAGGAGGAGGAGGACAAGAGGAGAAGAGGAGAAGGGAGGAAGAGGACCAGTGCAATTCCAAGACGCATTGACCATGTTGGAATACACCCTCCCTCCAAGCTCCCTCTTCATGGGCCCCTACAAGGGTCCAACCCCACTGAGGGAAGTGCGCGGTTGGGGGACAACCGTGTGAACATCTTGACGCGTGCCAGAACACCATTCTCAGGATTGACACGCCACGAGTCAACCTGACTGTTGCGTCTTGACGATCATGAGCCATGCAGGAACACCATTCCTGGGACTTCGTTACCGCGAATCAACGTAACTGCTGCGCCATGACAGTCCTGAATCGCTCCAGAGCGCCACTTCTGGAATGTTAACCATGGGGGCCAACGAAGGTTGGCACGAATGTGCGCGGCGCTGAGGCGTGAACCGCAGTTTGAACACGAGCCGCCCTCGATCCGTGAAGCTCCTGCAAAGTAGAAAAACGAATATGCGCGGCGCTAATGCGGGAGCCACGTGTTGAAAACGACTTGTCCTCAGTCCGTGGAACGTTTGGTTTGACACGAATGTGCGCAGCGCTAAGGCGAGAGTCACACTTTGAAAACGACCTGTCCTCAATCCGTGAAGCTCTGGCAAATGCTTCAAGCGGATGTGTGCGGCGCTACGGCGAGTGCCACAAACGACCTGGAGGAGAGGAGGAGGAGGAGGAGGAGGAGGAGCAGGGTGAGCAGGAGCAGGAGGACGATCGGGGATCGAGGATCGAGGTGGAAGAGGAGAAGGATCGAGAAGGAGGAGGAGAAGGATCCAGGGGAGGATCGAGGAAGAGGAGGAGGAGGATCGAGGATCGAGCTGTTGGGACGTGTTCGGCATCTTGGGCCCGCGGGCTGGGGCGCCCTCGTCGCCGCGGCTGGCTCCGACTTGACATTCGGCGTGGCCCCCTCGCGCCCCAGGGCAGGTCTGGAGGGAGGGAGGGGGACGGGAGTGGGCACCTGTGCGGGAGAGGGAACCGCAGCAGGAGAAGGGCCCTCCTCCTCCTCCTCCTCCTCCTCCTCCTCCTCCTCCTCCTCCTCCTCCTCCTCCTCCTCCTCCTCCCCCTCCCCCTCGCCCTCTCCGTCGGGGGGGGGGGGGACGAATGAGGAGGAGGGTACGGAACGAATGGGTACGAAGACCGGCCGCAGTTCCTGCACAGTTTGAGCAGGGCTCGATGTCGGCGTCGCTGCGGACGCTGTCCATGTATGACAGAAGGCTGCCTGCCCAACAGCGGCCGCTGTCGGTTTGGGGGAACTTCAGTTGTTTGGCATCGTACCTTTTTTTCTCACGTACCCATGAATCTCGGGCGTCCAAGTGGAGCAAGACGAGGTTTTGTCGGGGATTCCCGGAGTTGTTGTTTGGCCCGTGGCGTTATCTTTCAGTAGCGCTTCGTCGAGAGACCGTTGTAAGAGAAGCAAGGAAGGAAAATAATGATACATGCCAAGTTCTCCAATGCTTTCAAGTCTTCCAGATGTTCCTCGGGGACTAGAAACGAGGATCGCCAGATACTCCGGAGTTCTCGGGGCGCAACCTGAGCCAACCGCATCCTGACATCATGATCTTCCGAGTTTCTGGGGCCCACACATACGCACCACCACCTCCACGGGTCTGTCTTCTGCAATAGAGGTTAGGTTGATTGGGCTGCTTGTGTAGCATTAGGTCGGAGAACGCTGTGCATCTCGCTCTGTCAGCGCACCGATGTCACAGTATCATGCAGGCGCGTTTGTGCATGCGCAAGAAGCAACACGTTCACATGGTATATACTTCGGACTGGTTGATACAATTCTCGGTGGTCGGGTGTGTTCTCACACCGCCCGAGGTGTTCATAGACAGGCCGGCCGTACGCATTCTCAACCGAATGTTGCCAGACATGCTTGCCTGCTCGGCGCAGGTTGAACGACATGCCTGCTCGGCGCAGGCTGACAACGGCGGCCTCTGTCGGCGCGTTGGTGCGCACGCACTGTTCCTTGTCTGTTACGGTCGGACCGAGGTGTTCGATCGAGATCGTTTCCAGGAGGGTACCCTGGTGTTCTTCGAGCTTCTTGGATGTTGGTGTGCCCCCTGGGGCGGGTACCCTTTGGTGTTCTGCTTGTTTTGGCCGGCGGAGGGTCTCACGTTCTTAAAGGATGTCTTCTGGCCCAGATCCGACTGTGCCGCCCAGAAAAGCGGTGCAGCTGCGGGCCCCGCAGCTTCTGGGGAGCCACGAGCCCTCTGGAGAGCGGCCGCCCGAGGCCCCCGAAGCTGTGGCCCGCGAGAGCCAGTTCAGAGGGGAGGAGTGGGAGGCGGAGGAGGATCATCGTAACCATTCTGGCTCGAGCCGTTTTGGGTCAAGCCGCCGTTCTCGCTCGAGAAGTGCTTCGGCGGCCCTCGTCCACAGGTTCCCCCCCCCCGCGCTCGCCGCGATGTGCAGGCTGGGCGCCGCGGCGACCCCCGGCGCGAGGCGCCCCGCCCGCGTAGGCGAGCGGCCCGCCGGCCCCGACGGACCAAGGCAGGGCGGCGCCCAGTCCCGGCAGTGGGCGAAGAGGGCCGCATTCCCCAAGATCAATCAGACCATCATCGCAGCCGCAGAGCATGATCTGCCCACCACGGTCGCGGTCGTCGAGCCCCTGATCCCGCAGATGAACTTGGTCAACATTTCCACGGCGCTGCACAGGCTGGCCCGGCTGTCCAGCAGCAGCCCGGAGTCATTGCACCAGCTCCGCGGGCACCCCGTGATGCCTGCGCTGCTGGCCGCGGCGGCCACGGCTCTGGACAGGGCGCGGGAGACCGGGGCACAGCCGAAGACCCAGGCCTTGAGCAATGTCACCTGGGCCATGGCGACAATGCAGACCCTTGACCTCCACCTGCTGACCAAGGTGGTCGCACTGTCCGAGGAGGTGATGCCCCTCTTCAAGGCCTTCGAGCTCTCTGGCCTGCTGTGGGGACTCGCGACGCTGGGACGCAGCGAGCCTGAGGTGCTGAGATTGGCGTCGCCGATCTTCGACCGCGCTGCGGGCCAGGTGTCGGGGGACTTCAGCTTCAGGTGCCTGGTGATGACGTCCTGGGCCTACGCCACGGCGGGCTGGGCAGACGCAGGCCTCTTCCAGCGCCTCGGTGACCTGATGCTGCCGGGCCTGCGGTCGGCCAGCGGGGCTGAGCTACAGAGCATCTCGTGGGCCTTCGAGGCCATTGGCGCGTACCACGGCGCGGTGCTGACCGAGGTGCGGTGGAGGCTCGGCGGTGGCGGCGTGGGCAGCGGCGCCACCGCGCCGCATACCGCCCTGCGGCGGGCCGCCTGGGCTCGCGGGGGCCCCGCCGATCAAGGAATTGCGCCCGCGAGGTCCCCAGCCCTCCGCCGCCTTGAGGTGGTGGAGGACCCCTTCGCGTGCCCCGAGGACGCCGCCGCGACAGCGCAGCTCCGCTCGTGCGCCGAGGCCGCCGCGGCCGTGGCGGCGCCGGAGCCCGCGGCGGGCGGCCGTGTCCAGCAGGCTGCTGGGCAGGGCTGGGTGTGCACAGTCAAGAACACCTTCGTCGAAGTCAGCGACGGCAGTGCCTCCGGCGACGAGTCGGAGGATGAGGCGCCGCTGGGGCCGTCGCTGGCCATCATCCCGCAGGGCATCATCGACCCCGACGAGCTCACGGCCTACCGCATGTCCTATCAGAAGTTCCGCTCGGGGAAATGCCGCGGCGCCAAGGGGGAGGTGTCACGCCTGGGGGCGGGGGCCTGAGAATGCGGCCGCCGCTGGCCCCGCTCGCTCGGGGCCTGGCGTCGGAATGGAGCAGGAGGCTCCCGCGCAGTGGTCGAGGAGACCAGGGACGTTGACTCCTTACGCATCTCGGCCTGGCTGAGCGGCATGGGCCACCGCCTGCTTCAAGGCGATGCGCGATGCAGATGCCCTTGCTTGTGGACTTCACAATCTTATACATCACACCCGAGAGAACCGCCAATCAGTGGATTCTGCCTGCCATTTGCGCATGCACTCCACTCGCCTAGTCTTCCAATCTCCTCTAGGACCCCCTCAGTGCAAGCACTGATTGGGGAAATTGCTTTTGCTGGTGGGTGTCACAATCTTATACAGGAGAAGCAGCCGCAGCTATGCGAGTTTCGCAGGAGGGCGATCCCCTCCCAGCGTGCCCGGATCTTTGTGCATAGCTTTTCGGATGCAGTTGCTGGCGCTCACGTGGTATGACGCTGCAACTCGTGGCGCTGATTCGGCGCAGGTTTACGCCTGCGAGCTCGGCGCTCTGGCCTCTGGCTGGTAGCGCGTCCGTTCCTACAAACCCAGCATCACATTCAACTTAGACACATCATGGTGCTGAGCATTCTGCAGTGAACGCGCTTGCCTCTTAAACAGCGCAGCCGGATGAATGCGAAGGAGGAGATGACATGGGGAGAGGGGGAGCATGCGGGAAGCACAAGGGGAAGCATGTACGTTCACTTTGGCACGCTGGAGTTCCAGAGCATGCAAAGGAGCACACAGCCCGATGCCGTGCCCCAATCAAGTTTTGAGGTCCAAGGCCCCCGCCGTGCAAGGCCTTGGATTCCCAGGTCTGCAGTGGAGGGTCTCTGCTGCCCGTCAACCCGCTCAGAGTCTAAAGACTCCGATGCGCCAATTCGTCTCCTCGCCCTTCACTCGGCGTGTAGCCAGGGGTTCAGTTTACTTCTTTCCACCAAACACAGTCTGAAAGCACGGCCCCCCATTGGGGGATATTCGTAGGCTTTTGATTATGCAGCTAGGCCGGATTTCCGTGTCTCCTTGCCAGAGCAAGTGCGTGGTACCTTGAAGACGTGGTGATAGCGACGCCAAGCCTTGTACAGGACCCTTTCCGAGCAACCACGATTTGGGGAACTTCTCTCTCTTCCCACCCTCGATGTTATATTCTATATGTGTAAATATGTGTATGTATATTGATACATACATTCGCCTACTCTTCGCATCCTCGCTAGGACCATTTCAGTAATTGGGGAAGACGCTTTTGCTGGCGGGTGTCACAATATTATCCAGGAGAAGCAGGCGCAGCTATGCGAGTTCCGCAGGAAGGCGATACCCTCCCACGTGCCCGGATCTTTGTGCATAGCTTCTCGGATGCAGCTGCTGGCGTTCACGTGGTATGACACTGCAACTATTGGCACTGATTCGGCGCAGGTTTACGCCCGCCTGCGAGCTCGGCGCTCTGGCTGGTAGCGCGTCCGTTCCTACAAACCCGGCATCACATTCAACTTAGACACATCATGGTGCTGAGCATTCGGCAGTGAACGCGCTTGCCTCTTAAGCAGCGCAGCCAGATGAATGCGAAGGAGGAGATTACATGGGGAGAGGAGGAGCATGCGGGAAGCACAAGGGGAAGCATGTACGTTCACTTTGGCACGCTGGAGTTCCAGAGCATGCAAAGGAGCACACAGCCCGATGCCGTGCCCCCAGCAAGTTTTGAGGTCCAAGGCCCCCGCCGTGCAAGGCCTCGGCTTCCCAGATCTGCAGTGGAAGGTCTCTGCGGCCCGTCAACCCGCTCAGAGTCTAAAGACTCCGATGCGCCAATTCGTCTCTTCGCCCTTCACTCGGCGTGTAGCCGCTAGGGGGTCAGTTTACCTCTGTCCACAAGAAACAATCCGAAAGCACGGTTCAGCACTATCGGAGGTTGGGGGGTGAGATCGCAGTGGAACGGAGACCCCCAACCGGGAAATCGTTTCGTTTCGTTTGTGTCGTGCGTGAGGGCGAGGCGAAGCTGCGTGAGCGCGCGAGAGGACTGAACCCGCCGCTGCTAGGGCGAAATCAAGACAAATGATTCTCCCCCGCCCGCCCGTCCGGCGGTGGCTCGCGGTGTCCCGCGGTGTTCCGTGGTGTCCCGTGGTCTCCGCCGCTGCTAGGGCGAAGTCAAGACAAATGATTCTCCCCCGCCCGCCCGTCCGTCCGTCCGTCCGTCCGTCTGGCGGTGTCCCGCGGTGTCCCGCGGTGTCCCGCGGTGTCCTGTGGTGTCCCGTGGTGTCCCGTTGAGTGAGATCGATCGTGAGATCGATCGTGAGATTGATAGTGAGATCGATACTGAGATCGATAATGAGATCGATAGTGAGATCGATGTGGTGCCCCGAGGTGTCCCGTGGTGTCCCAAAAAGTGAGATCGCTAGTGAGATCGATAGTGAGATCGACAGGTGTCCCGTGGTGTCCCGCGGTGTCCCGTCGAGTGAGATCGATAGTGAGATCGATAGTGAGATCGATGTGGTGCCCCGAGGTGTCCCGCGGTGTCCCGTGGTGTCCTATGGTGTCCTGTTGAGTGGGATCGATAGTGAGACCGATAGTGGGATCGAGAGGTGTCCCGCGGTGTCCCGTGGTGTCCCGTGGTGGCCCGTGGTGTCCCGTGGTGGCCCGTTGAGTGAGATCGATAGTGAGGTCGACAGTGAGATCGATAAGTTTCCCGTGGTGTCCTATGGTGTCCAGTTGAGTGAGATCGATAGTAAGATTGATTGAGTCAGATGTTGGTTCCCCCCTCTCCCCCCCTTGCAACCTCCTTATCACCCGAAGGGTGGTCGTATAGGTTTTGGCAGGCTATTGTTTCTGCAGCTGGTCAGGATGTCCGTGGCTCCTTGCCACAGCAAATGCGTGGTACCTCGGAGACGTGGTTGGTATGTGATAGCGACGCCGGGCCTTGTACATGACCCCTTCAGGGCAGGACAGGAGGAGAAGGTAGAGGAGGAGGAGGAGGAGGAGGAGGACAAGAGGAGAAGAGGAGAAGGGAGGAAGAGGACCAGCGCAATTCCAAGACGCATTAACCATGTTGGAATACACCCTCCCTCCAAGCTCCCTCTTCACAGGCCCCTACAAGGGTCCAACTCCACTGAGGAAAGTGCGCGGTTGGGGGACAACCGTGTGAACATCTTGACGCGTGCCAGAACACCATTCTCACGATTGACACGCCACGAGTCAATCTGACTGTTGCGTCTTGACGATCATAAGCCATGCTGGAACACCAGTCCTGGGACTTCGATACCGCGAATCAACGCAATTGCTGCGCCATGACAGTCCTGAATCGCTCCAGAGCGCCATTTCTGGAATGTTAACCATGGGAGCCAACGAAGGCTGGCACCAATGTGCGCGGCGCTGAGGCGGGAACCGCAGTTTGAACACGAGCCGCCCTCGATGCGTGAAGCTCCTGCAAATTGGAAAAACGAATATGCGCGGCGCTAAGGCGGGAGCCACATGTTGAAAACGACTTGTCCTCAATCCGTGGAACGTTTGGTTTGACACGAATGTGCGCGGCGCTAAGGCGAGAGTCACACTTTGAAAACGACCTGTCCTCAATCCGTGAAGCTCTGGCAAATGCTTCAAGCGGATGTGTGCGGCGCTACGGCGAGTGCCACAAACGACTCGTAGGAGGAGGAGGAGGAGGAGGAGGAGGAGGAGGAGGAGGAGGAGGAGCAGGGGGAGCAGGAGCAGGAGGACGATCGGGGATCGAGGATCGAGGTGGAAGAGGAGAAGGATCGAGAAGGAGGAGGAGAAGGATCCAGGGGAGGATCGAGGAAGAGGAGGAGGAGGATCGAGGATCGAGCTGTTGGGACGTGTTCGGTATGTTGGGCCCACAGGCTGGGGCGCCCTCGTCGCCGCGGCTGGCTCCGACTTGGAATTCTGCGTGGCCCCTTCGCGCTCCAGGGCAGGTCTGGAGGGAACCGCAGCAGGAGAAGGGCCCTCAGATCTGGAGTCATAAAGCAGTCGCGACCTTTTCTCCCATTCGGTGCGATCGAAACGGGTACGGAACGAATGGGTACGAAGACCGGCCGCAGTTCGTGCACAGTTTGAGCAGGGCTCGATGTCGGCGTCGTTGCGGACGTTGTCCATTTATGACAGAAGGCTGCCTGCCCAACAGCGGCCGCTGTCGGTTTTGCTGAACCTTTGTTGTTTGGCTTTGTACCCGTTTTTTCCGTACCCATGAATTTCGGGCGTTCAAGTGGAGCAAGGCGAGGTTTTGTCGGGGATTCCCGGAGTTGTTGTTTGGCCCGTGGCGTTATCTTTCAGTAGCGTTTCGTCGGGAGACCGTTGTAAGAGAAGCAAGGAAGGATAATAATGATACATGCCAAGCTCTCCAATGCTTTCAAGTCTTCCAGATGTTCCTCGGGGACTAGAAACGAGGATCGCCAGATACTCCGGAGTTCTCGGGGCGCAACCTGAGCCAACCGCATCCTGACATCATGATCTTCCGAGTTTCTGGGGCCCACACATACGCACCACCACCTCCACGGGTCTGTCTTCTGCAATAGAGGTTAGGTTGATTGGGCTGCTTGTGTAGCATTAGGTCGGAGAACGCTGTGCATCTCGCTCTGTCAGCGCACCGATGTCACAGTATCATGCAGGCGCGTTTGTGCATGCGCAAGAAGCAACACGCTCACATGGTATATACTTCGGACTGGTTGATACAATTCTCGGTGGTCGGGTGCTTTCTCACACCGCCCAAGGTGGTCCTAGACAGGTCGGCCGTACGCATTCTCAACCGAATGTGGCCAGACATGCCTGCCTGCTCGGCGCAGGTTGAACGACATGCCTGCTCGGCGCAGGCTGACAACGGCGGCCTCTGTCGGCGCGTCGGTGCGCATGCTCTGTTCCTTGTCTGTTACGGTCGGACCGAGGTAGTCGATCGAGATCGTTTCCAGGAGGGTACCCTGGTGTTCTTCGAGCTTCTTGGATGTTGTTGTGCCCCCTGGGGCGGGTACCTCTGGGTGTTCTGCTTGTTTTGGCCGGCGGAGGGTCCCACGTTCTTTAAGGATGTCCTTCTGGTGTGCCGCCGAGAAAAGCGGTGCAGCTGCGGGCCCCGCAGCTTCTGGGGAGCCACGAGCCCTCTGGAGAGCGGCCGCCCGAGGCCCCCGAAGCTGTGGCCCGCGAGAGCCAGTTCAGAGGGGAGGAGTGGGAGGCGGAGGAGGATCACCGTTACCATTCTGGCTCGAGCCGCTTTGGGTCAAGCCGCCGTTCTCGCTCGAGAAGTGCTTCGGCGGCCCTCGTCCACAGGTTCCCCCTCCCACCCGCGCTCGCCGCAATGTGCAGGCTGGGCGCCGCGGCGACCCCCGGCGCGAGGCGCCCCGCCCGCGTAGGCGAGCGGCCCGCCGGCCCCGACGGACCAAGGCAGGGCGGCGCCCAGTCCCGGCAGTGGGCGAAGAGGGCCGCATTCCCCAAGATCAATCAGACCATCATCGCAGCCGCAGAGCATGATCTGCACACCACGGTCGCGGTCGTCGAGCCCCTGATCCCGCAGATGAACTTGGTCAACATTTCCACGGCGCTGCACAGGCTGGCCCGGCTGTCCAGCAGCAGCCCGGAGTCATTGCACCAGCTCCGCGGGCACCCCGTGATGCCTGCGCTGCTGGCCGCGGCGGCCACGGCTCTGGACAGGGCGCGGGAGACCGGGGCACAGCCGAAGACCCAGGCCTTGAGCAATGTCACCTGGGCCATGGCGACAATGCAGACCCTTGACCTCCACCTGCTGACCAAGGTGGTCGCACTGTCCGAGGAGGTGATGCCCCTCTTCAAGGCCTTCGAGCTCTCTGGCCTGCTGTGGGGACTCGCGACGCTGGGACGCAGCGAGCCTGAGGTGCTGAGATTGGCGTCGCCGATCTTCGAACGCGCTGCGGGCCAGGTGTCGGGGGACTTCAGCTTCAGGTGCCTGGTGATGACGTCCTGGGCCTACGCCACGGCGGGCTGGGCAGACGCAGGCCTCTTCCAGCGCCTCGGTGACCTGATGCTGCCGGGCCTGCGGTCGGCCAGCGGGGCTGAGCTACAGAGCATCTCGTGGGCCTTCGAGGCCATTGGCGCATACCACGGCGCGGTGCTGACCGAGGTGCGGTGGAGGCTCGGCGGTGGCCGCGTGGGCAGCGGCGCCACCGCGCCGCATACCGCCCTGCGCCGGGCCGCCTGGGCTCGCGGGGGCCCCGCCGATCAAGGAATTGCGCCCGCGAGGTCCCCAGCCCTCCGCCGCCTTGAGGTGGTGGAGGACCCCTTCGCGTGCCCAGAGGACGCCGCCGCGACAGCGCAGCTCCGCTCGTGCGCCGAAGCCGCCGCGGCCGTGGCGGCGCCGGAGCCCGCGGCGGGCGGCCGTGTCCAGCAGGCTGCTGGGCAGGGCTGGGTGTGCACAGTCAAGAACACCTTCGTCGAAGTCAGCGACGGCAGTGCCTCCGGCGACGAGTCGGAGGATGAGGCGCCGCTGGGGCCGTCGCTGGCCATCATCCCGCAGGGCATCATCGACCCCGACGAGCTCACGGCCTACCGCGTGTCCTATCAGAAGTTCCGCTCGGGGAAATGCCGCGGCGCCAAGGGGGAGGTGTCACGCCTGGGGGCGGGGGCCTGAGAATGCGGCCGCCGCTGGCCCCGCTCGCTCGGGGCCTGGCGTCGGAATGGAGCAGGAGGCTCCCGCGCAGTGGTCGAGGAGACCAGGGTACGCATCTCGGCCTGGCGATACGCGATGCAGATGCCCTTGCTGGTGGATATTGCAATTTTATACATCACACCCGAGAGAACCCCCAATTAGTGAATTTTGCCAGCCATTCTCGCGTTGACTCCACCCGCCTACTCTTTCAATCTCCGCTAGGACCCCCTCAGTGCAAGCACCGATTGGGGAAATTGCTTTTGCTGGTGGTTTTCACAATCTTATACATGAGAAGCAGGCGCAGCTATGCGAGCTTCGCAGGAGGGCGATCCCCTCCCAGCGTGCCCGGATCTTTGTGCATAGTTTTTCGGATGCAGTTGCTGGCGTTCACGTGGTATGACACTGCAACTATTGGCGCTGTTTCGGCGCAGGTTTACGCCTGCAAGCTCGGCCCTCTGGCCTCTGGCTGGTAGCGTTTCCGTTCCTGCAAACCCAGCATCCTATTCAACTTCTATACATCATGGTGCTGTGCATTCAGCAGTGAACGCGCTTGCCTCTTAATGCAAACACGGAGATGACGTGGGGAGGGGGAGCATGTGGGAAGCACAAGGGGAAGCATGTACGTTCACTTTGGCACGCTGGAGTTCCAGAGCATGCAATGGAGCACACAGCCCGATGCCGTGCCCCAATCAACTTTTGATTTCCGAGACCCCCGCCGTGCAAGGCTTCGGATTCCCAGATCTACAGTGGAGGGTCTCTGCTGCCCGTCAACCCGCTCAGAGTCTAAAGACTCCGATGTGCCAATTCGTCTCCTCGCCCTTCACTCGGCGTGTAGCCAGGGGCTCAGTTTGCCTCCTCCACCAACACAGTCTGAAAGCACGGCTCACCATTTGGGGATATCCGTCGGCTATTGATTATGCAGCTGGTCCGGATTTCCGTGGCTTCTTGCCACAGCAAGTGCGTGGTACTTCGGAGACGTGGCATTGATTGTGTGATAGCGACGCCGAGCCTTGTACAGGACCCCTTCAGAGCAAGCACTGTTTGGGGAACTACTCTCTCTCTCTCTCTCTCTCCCCACCCTCGACATCATAATCCATGTATATCCGTAAGGGCTTCGCCCCATGCCGCCCGCCCCCTGTCTCGGATAATGGGAGATGCAAAAGCTAAAGCATGAGGTCTGGGCGCCGCCGTGAAGCAGTGTCGGAACCTGTTTATTTTCCGACCCTGACCCTATGGATCTACGTCACAGGTGCCACCGAATTTCAGAAATGTTGCAAATCCATTGTGTTTTTGGACCCTGACCCTACGGATCTGCGTGAGGGGTGCCGCCGGATTTCAGAAATGTGGCAAATCCCATGTGTTTTTGGACCCTGACCCTGCCGATCTGCTTGAGGGATGCCGCCGAATCCCACCAGCCCTCTGGGCGTCGGTGGTTTAGGGCGTTTCCTCTTCCACTCCTCCGTCCCCTTCGGGGAGGGGTTTACCCCTTTCCCTACCCCTCCCCATGGACCTGGAGGGGGGGGACCTGGAGGGGGGGGGGGGGGGCGCGAGGTGTCAGAGCGTCCAAAACGGCCTCGACGAGGAAGCCGACATCATTGATGATGCTATGGTTTTGGCCTCATTTTGGCCTCCTGGGCGGGCGAGGCTAATTCATGCTCCGCACTTCTTTGATATATCTCCTCCAAGATGGCCCCAGGAAGCGCCCAGGAGGCCCCAAGAGGTCCCAAGATGGCCCCAAGATGGCCCCAAGAGGCCCCCAAGAGGCCCCCAGGAGGCCCCCAAGAGACCCCCAAGAGGCCCCAAGAGACCCCCCAGAGGCACCCAAGATGCTCCAAGAGGCCTCGGCGAGAATGCCAAAGCGGCCTCGGCGAGGAAGCCAACATCATTGGTTTTACTAAGGTTTGGGCCCCAGTGTGGCCTCCTGGGGGGCGACGCTAATTAATGCTCCCCTCTTGTTTGATCGATCTCCTTCAAGATGGCCCCAAGAAGCGCCAAGGAGGTCCCAAGAGGTCCCAGGATGGCCCCAAGAGGCCCCCAAGTTGCCCCCAGGAGGCCCCCAAGAGACCCCCAAGAGGCCCCAAGAGACCCCCCAGAGGCACCCAAGATGCTCCAAGAGGCCTCGGCGAGAATGCCAAAACGGCCTCGGCGAGAAAGCCACAATCATTGGTTTTACTAGGGTTTTGGCTCCATTTTGGCCTCCTGGGGGGCGACGCTAATTAATACCCCCCTCTTGTTTGATCGATCTCCTCCAAGATGGCCCCAAGAAGCGCCCAGGAGGCCCCAAGAGGTCCCAAGATAGCCCCAAGATGGCCCCAAGAGGCCCCCAATAGGCCCCCAGGAGGCCCCCAAGAGACCCCCAAGAGGCCCTAAGAGACCCCCCAGAGGCACACAAGATGCTCCAAGAGGCCTCGGCGAGAATGCCAAATCATTGATGTCACGAAGGTTTTAGCCACATGTTGGCCCCTTGGGGGGGAGCACTGATTAAGATGACTCCAAGAGCGCCTGGGAGAGCCCAAGATGACCTCCAAGATGGCTCCAGATATCCCAAGATCTCTCATAATGGCTTCCTCTGTGTGCTGCCCACTTCCCTGATCCAGTCAATTCCTCTGGGCATCGTTTCTGGATGGGCTGGTGGGGATCCGCGAAGCGTCAATAATTTCGCACATGTGGCAAATCCTCTGTGTTTTTGCACCCTGACCCTGCCGATCTGCGTGAGGGGTGCCGCCGGATTTCAGACACGTGGCAAATCCCACATGTTTTTGCACTTCGACCCCGCCGATATGCGTGAGGGGTGCCACCGAATGTCAGAAATGTGGCAAATCCCTTATGCGTTTGCACCCTGACCCCGCCGATCTGCGTGAGGAGCGCCACCGAATTTCAGGAATTTAGCAAATCCTTATGTTTTTGCACCCTGACCCCGCCGATCTGCGTGCGGGGTGCCACCGAATGCCACACACGTGGCAAATCCCATATGTTTTTAGGACCCTGACCCCGCCGATTTGCGTGAGGGGTGTCAATTCTTACCCACATCAGCAATTCAGAGCGCACGCTCAGGGCGTGGTAAATATGTTCGTTTTGGGCCTCCCCCCCTCGCGCGGTCCATCAACAAGGAGCAGTAAGCAGCAATAAGCATAACTGTAACAAGGAACAGTAAGCAGCAAGAAGCAGAACTGTAACAGTGGAAACTGGAAGCTGCAACTGGTATAGGAAACTGCGAACTTTCGTCCTACAGCCTGGTGGCCTCACAAGGGGGCCGGCGGATATCAATATATACATTCCATACTCATTGCATCCCCGCTTGGGCCCCATTCAGTGATTGGGGAGATCGCTTTCGCTGGCGGTTGTCACAATATTATCCAGGAGAAGCAGGCGCAGCTATGCCAGCTTCGCAGGAAGGCGATACCCTCCTCGCGTGCCCGGATCTTTGTGCATAGCTTTTCGGATGCAGCTGTTGGCGTTCACGTGGTATGACATTGTATCTACTGGCGTTGATTCGGCGCAGGCTTTCGCCCGCCTGCGAGCTCGGCCCTCTGGCTGGTAGCGTTTCTGTTCCTACGAACCCAGCATCATATTCAACTTATATACATCATGGTGCTGCGCATTCAGCAGTGAACGCGCTTGCCTCTTGAACAGCGCAGCCGGATGAATGCGAAGGAGGAGATGACGTGGTGAGAGGGGGAGCATGTGGGAAGCACTAGGGGAAGCATGTACGTTCATTTTGGCACGCTGGAGTTCCAGAGCATGCAAGGGAGCACGCAGCCCGATGCCGTGCCCCGATCAAGTTTTGAGGTCCAAGTCCCCCTGCCGTGCAAGGCCTCGGGTTCCAAGATCTGCAGTGGAGGGTCTTTGCTGCCCGTCAACCGGCTCAGAGTCTAAAGATTCCGATTCGCCAATTCGTCTCCTCGCCCTTCACTCGGCGTGTAGCCGCCAGGGGGTCAGTTTACCTACTCCACAAAAAACAATCCCAAAGCACGGTTCACCATCATATCGGCAGGCTATTGATTCTGCAGCTGGTCAGGATTCCCGTGGTGTCTTGCCACAGCGAGTGCGTGATACCTCGGAGACGTGGTTGGTACGTGATAGCGACGCCGAGCCTTGTACATGACCCCTTCAGAACAGGATAGGAGGAGGAGGAGGATGAGGACAAGAGGGGAAGAGGCGAAGAAGGAAGGAAGAGGACCATTGCAAACCCAAGACGCACTAACCATGTTGCAATACACCCTCCCTCCAAGCTCCCTCTTGATAGGCCCCTACAAGGGACTCCACTGAAGGAAGTGCGCCGTTGGGGGACAACCGTGCGAAAATCTTGACGCATGCCAGAACACCATTCTCAGGACTTGCACGCCACGAGTCAGCCTGACTGTTGCGTCTTGACGATAATGAACCGCGCTGGAGCACCATTCCTGGGACTTCGACACCGCGAATCAACGTAACTGCTGCGCCTTGACAGTCCTGAATGGCTCCAGAGCGCCATTGCTGGACAGTTAACCATGGGAGCCAACGAAGGTTGGCACGAATGTGCGCGGCGCTACGGCGGGAACCACATTTTGAACACGAGCCGCCCTCGATCCGTGAAGCTCCTGCAAATTAGAAAAACGAATGCACGATGCGCTAAGGCGGGAGCCACATGTTGAAAACGACTTGTCCTCAATCCGTGGAACGTTTGGTTTGACACGAATGTGCGCAGCGCTAAGGCGAGAGTCACACATTGAAAACGACCTGTCCTGAATCCGTGAAGCTCTGGCAAATGCTTCAAGCGGATGTGTGTGGCGCTACGGCGAGAGCCACAAATGACCTGGAGGAGGAGGAGGAGGAGGAGGAGGAGGAAGAGGAGGAGGAGGAGGAGGAGGAGGCGGAGGAGGAGGATCGGGGATCGAGGATCGAGGAGGAGGAGGATCGAGAAGGGGGAGGGGGATCCAGGGGAGGATCGAGGATCGAGCTGTTTGGACGTGTTCGGTATGCTGGGCCCGCGGGCTGGAGCGCCCTCGTCGCCACGGCTGGCTCCGACTTGAAATTCTGCGTGGCCCCTTCGCGCTCCAGGGCAGGTCCTGAGGGAGGGAGGGGGACGGGAGTGGGCATCCGTGCGGGAGAGGGAACCGCAGCAAGAGAAGGGCCCTCAGATCTGGAGTCGTTGAGCCGTCGCGACCTTTTCTCCCATCCGGTGCGATCGAAACGGGTACGGAACGAATGGGTACGAAGACCGGCCGCAGTTCCTGCACATTTTGAGCAGGGTTCGATGTCGGCGTCGCTGCGGACGTTTTCCAAGTATGACAGAAGGCTGCCTGCCCATGAGCGGCCGCTGTCGGTTTGGGAGAACCTCTGTTGTTTGGCATTGTAAATGATTCACGTACCCATGTACTTCGAGCGTCCAAGTTCACGATTCGGGCCCAGGTCCTCACGGACCGATCCGACATGGGAAATACCGGATATAGAGTTGTCGGTCCAGACCGTTTTGTGATTATGTGATGTTGTATGGCGTTTGATATAGGGGAAGGTTGGCGAGTCGGACGAGAAACCCGTGGAATGACAAATAGCGTTATGGTTGGTTGCGATGGCGCGGAGAAAATAGCATGTGCAGCACCTCAGGGCCTGGGGATCGTAGTTATGGCCGCGGTCGGCATCGAGATCATGATAAGGCTATGCTCGAACATATTATGGTCAGTGATGCCTTGCCCCAGGATCTGGTCGCCTCAAAACGAAGACTAGTTTCGGGGTTGTGTGGCCTCCTCTGGTGCTGCAGCCGACGCCACGACTACGGGTACCACCTTCCAGTACTTTCCCCTTGATGCCTGTCAGGTTCTAGGCCATTGGGCAGCTCACGACGCCAAGGAACAGCTCGCCCGATGAGGTGCTCCCGCCGTTCTGACTTGAAGAGCTGCCCTCTAGCTTCAGGGCGCTTCGCTAATTGATTGGATTAGGCGGCCTTCTTGTAGCAGCACTGGCGCCCTCTTGTGGCGTAGCTGGTGGGTCTGTGTGGGGGCGCTTGGGAGGCCCGCTGGGGGGGGCGTCTGGGAATCGCAAGGGGCATTCTTTGCAGGGCCCGTGCCCAGACGGAGGCCGAAGATGGTCGAACAACCCTTCTGAAGGCCCTCTTTCTCCTTTTCTTCCGCCTCCTCCTTCGCCTTCTCCTGATTCTCCTCCTCTGCTGTTCCTTCCACCTCCTGCTCTTCCTCCTCCTCCTCCTTCTCCTCCGTCTCCTCCTTCCCCCTCCGTAGCCGTTTTGGCTCAAGACTGATGCTTTGGCGGGCTGAGCCCGCATAGGCAAGACTGGATACCGCTAGCCCGCGGCAGTGCCAGAGCGTTTTCGCTCGACGTTTCTTTAGCCAGCACCGCAGGGGTTCTCTGGCGGCCCATTCCCTCATCAAGACGACGCCATGGCGCCTGCGCCGTGGTCAAAGGAGGAGCCCAAGGCAGATTGGATGTGCAAGTTCTGTACGTTTCGTCGCACTGGGCCTCCTCTTATCAATTACGGCATCAATGAGAAGTGTTCCAAGTGTAAGTTGCACAAAGGAGCGTGCTTCAAGTGCAATGTGCCCGCAGATCTTCCGAGCCGTAACAAACGTCGTGCTGACCAAGGAGCTGGGCCAGACTCAGGCTCCGCGTCAGCCTTGGCCAGTATGGAGAAGCGCCTGCAACTCCTGGAGGCCGAGAACGTGCGGCTCAAGACGGGTGGAGGATTTGCTGAGCTTGAGCATGAGTCTAACGAGTCAGATGAGCTTCGTGAAGAGATCGATGGACTGGTCAAGCATGTGCAATGGTTGGAGTCTATTCGGCAGGGATGGACATCTCAGCCACTTCAACAAGCACGTGTGCAACTTGAGGCAGCTCGTCGGAAGCTATATGAAAACAAGCCCCTTCCAGCGAAGCTTACTGCACTTTCGCGCCGAGCTGAACAAGCCCGTAGCAAGTTGCACAAGGCTGAGCAGGAGAAGAGTGAGGCAGACAAGGCCGTGGTCAAGGCCCAGGAGGCCGCAGCTGCCGCCAACACGTTGGTGGTCGAGCGCAAGAAGGCGGTCGAGGACCTGGACCAGGAGCTGCGCTCGCTGTCGTCTCAGGAGCCCGCTCCAGCGTCCCAGGCCTTGGACCTCACGGGGCCAGATCTCAAGGTCGACGAGTCCAAGCTGCTGGCCGAGCTGCGCAGCATGGGTGGCGTCGCCGACGCGGAGGCGTTGGCACCTATGTTGGCGGAGGCGCTCAAGTCTCGTGCTGCTGAGTTCTTGGAGGAGCCGCCTGAGAAGAAGCCTCGTGTCCAGGCAATTGGCGTCGCGGGCAGTGGAGGGAAACCTTCTCGGCAGACCGATGACATGGAGCTGGGGGATCTTCGCGCTGACATCGGTGAGCTGGCCCCGGCGAATGCCGAAGAGGGAGAGCTACGTGCCGAGGCGAAGCTATTGGCAGCAGGCGGATTCCTTCCTCGGCGTCTACATAACCTTAATTATTGATTGCCCCCGCATGCTGGACAACGGCATGATTATCGGGGGCACCTTCATCGGCAACTACGTCACCAAAGTGAAGAGCAAAACCTTTACATATTGGAGTTTAGGTTTTCAGAAGTGCTCGACGGCTTCGTCAGTCCGAGTGCCTCAAGTTGGAGGCTCCAGCATCGCGTCACCCCAAGGCCCTGGGTCTCTGGACGCCTGGAAAGGTGCGCTGCCGCGCTGGGGCCTCGACTTCCCCTCGTCGCAATTGCCCGACAAGGATCGGCAAAATTTTCAGCCGGGACACGTGCCTCACAGTGCCTGGGTCCGTTCTCACGCCTGCAAGTATGGTGGCCAAAGCTGCCCTGACTATTCAGAGTTACAGCTGTGCAACTTCCACCAGCAGGACATCGAGACCCCCAGCACCGCTGCTCCTTCTTCTTTCGGAGTGCTTGGTGATGAGTCGGTTGTGCCGCGGTCGTCGCCGGCTACGAGTTCGGCTCGAGATGCTGCGCGACCACTTCGATGGGCAGCAGATTTCGAGGCTCCTTCAACACGCACGCATCAGTCAGAGTTCACGCTCGTCACTTACAACGGGAACACGTGGGCTACCTCTCAGACTTTCTTGGAATGGCTGGTGTTTGACAAACAATTGCAACCTGATCTTTTACACGTGCAAGAACATCGCGTTCGGGGAGGTGATCAATTAAAGGGTGCGCAGAGTTGGGCTCACGCTCGAGGTTATCGGTTTCTTGCCAACGGCTGCCACATCACCGGAAGCACGGCGACATCTACCTCGGGCGGCGTTGGAGTTCTCAGCCTCAGTAACTTACCGAGCGCCCCTATCAGCCAAATGGGGAGTACGATAAGTCGCGCTTGTTTTGTTCAGCGAACGGCGGTTGGCAGCATGCAGATATTGTTCGTTTCTGTATATGGCATCACCAGCGTTGGCCAGTCAGGTAACCTGGAGCTCTTCGCGTCTCTTGTTCAGATCTTGCGCGAGTCCGGTCTCCCATGTGTGGTGGTTGGTGACTGGAATGTGGATTCTGAATGCTTTGGGCGTGATACCTTTTCTTCGGGCTGGCTTCTTAGGTCACTTACATGCTGAGCTCGTCCACGGAGGGCGACCAACTTGCAACGACTCGCACTACGATTACTACATCGTCAGCGACATCCTGCTTCCCTTCATCAGGAGCGTGGGTGTGATCGACGACACTCCTGTGGGTCCTCACAGGGCCGCGGTGCTGCGTCTGTCTGGGCCCGGCGGTTCCAACTTCGTGTACCGTAGAGTGCAGCAGGAGAAGTTTGCGATGCCCTCCTCAGGGCAACCTTTCGTGCCTGGCGACGTGTCAACTTGGCCAGGCTTTGAGCTGGAGGAAAATCGATCTCTCGACAGCCTTGCTCGCAGGTGGTTTTCCTTGGCCGAACTCTACCTCAGCTTCTTTTTGGCCCCCCCCGTCGCCGAGAGACCGAGGTTTTGCGGTCGCTCTGCTGGGCGCAGGCTCGAGAAAGTTCCCTCGGCCTGTGAATGGGGTAAGAGCCTCCGCCGAAAAGCGAGCCCCACCACCCAGCGTTGGCTTTCCGTTAGACGTCTCACCATGCAGTGGCTGAGAGCGGAAGGTAAAGAATCCGAACCCCAGCTAGCCCAGCAATCTAGCGCCTTGCGCGTGCTGTCAGATTATTCGGAGGTTTGGGATGGTTTGGAGTGGGTGGGGGAGGACGGCATCTCTGTGAATTCGCTCGGTGACTTCTTGACAGGTTTGAAAGATCCCGACAAGCGTGCCCAGGTCTGTAAATGTCTCCACGACCAGGTGCTGTCGCACACTGCAGCCGATGCAGCCGCCGCCAAGCAGGCTTGGAAAGAATCTTCGGAGTTGGCTTTTTTTCCTACGGGGCCAGCTTGGCCCGCCGGTTCTCCAAGGGCCCTAAAGGGGCCACGGCCGCGGACCCGGCCCAAGGTTTGCCTGTTGTCGGGCGCGAAGTCCTGCAAGACATGTTAGAGGAGTGGACTAGTCTTTGGGTCGTCCCAGCCAGGTCTGATGAGCCCCACCCCTTGGATTGGGATGTAGCCCATGCGGAGCCCCTGCCCCCGTTCACGGTCGACGATGTGAAGGCGGTGCTCAGCTCCTTTAAGAGCAAGACGGCGCTGGGCTGGGATTGCTTCCATCCGAGGTGTGTTGAAAGACTCCCGTCAGTCCTCGTCTCGGCCCTCGCGCTTCTCCTCCTCGCTTGGAAAAAGAATCCAGAGCTCACAGACGTTCGGCTGGCCCTCAGTGTGTTTCTGCCGAATGTTGCGGGAGGTGTTAGGCCCATCGGCCTGCCCCCCTTTTTTCGCCCGTTTATGGTCCCGCCTCAAGCACCGTGTGGTCGCCCAATGGGAAGCTACCCTACCGGGCTCCTTTTTTCTGGGGAGGGTCCTCGGAGACCTCGTGCGACAAGTCGGCGTGGATCCACAGTGTGCTTGCCAGCGCAGCCCCAGAGTTTAATTTTGTTAGCGCTAGTGCGTTTATAGACCTCAGGAAGTTTTATGAAATGGTGTCGCTCGCGGAGTTGTCGTGCGCAGCTCGGGGCACTGGTTTCCCTGTGAATCTTCTGAAGACGCTTTGCGCTTTGTATAGGGGGCCCAGGCGGGCCTCCTACCAGAACTCGACCTCCCACGAGATTTTCGCCAACGGGACAATTGTCGCAGGGCGTTCGTGCGCCGCGGGGTTTACGAAGCTCATGGCGGTGACGGTCCTTCGACACGCGGGGGTTCGGTGCAGCTCGCTCAGGGTTAAACACTTGATCGACGATGTCAGTCTACACTCGGTCGGGGGCCCGCAGACGGTTGCTAGGGAGCTCAGTTTCGCTTTCAAGGAGACGGTGGGCCTGCTCCAGGCCCGAGGGCTGCCGCTTTCGTGGGACAAGGTGGGCTTTTTGTGCAGTGACGCTGAGACTTTCAGCCTGATCGAGGACGACGTTGCCGATGCATGGCCTGCTGGAGTTCCCTTCCCAGGACGGGGTCAATATCATCGGGGCCTCGAGGGTGATGCTGTTGATGAGCGTTATAGGCGTATAGGCACACAGCTCACTCGCATCCGAGATGCAATGGCAAAGGGGGACAGGTTCTTTGCTCTCAAAGGTCTTGGTAGGCAACGCTCAGCTGTCCACCGCTCGGGGGTCCTCTCAAAGGCTCTGTGGGGGTGCTCCATCGCAGGGGTGCCCAATAGCAGGATCCAGCAGCTCAGGATGTCCTTCTTAAACGCAGGTGCTCGGTTCAAGCCTGGTTCGTCGGTGGGCCTCTCGCTCATGTGTGCAGGGAACGGATGGCACAATGATAATTTGGTTATTGCCGCGTCAGATGCCATGCACACTTACCTTGTTATCATGTCCACTGGGACGATTACTTCTTCTCTGGTCTCGGCGCTGATGGTTTCGGCACTCCCATTGTTGGAGGATCCGCAGGCCTGGCTGAAATGCAAGAACCCCATTGCTGCGTTAATGCTCATCCGTTTCAGGATCTGTTGGAAGCTGCTGGACCCTTTCGCTCTTCTTGGCGATGAAGGTGTCTCTTGGGATCTGTAGTTCTATTCGGCCAACTGGATATCTCACATTATGAAGCTGGGAGTGCGGAGGCAGATTGACCGTGGCGCGCTTGCTGCCATGCAGGGTTCGGGCTCAACCAGGACGGGCCCGATCTCTTGGCATCCGATACCAGAGGCCCTCCACGGCACGCGACTCTCGCCTCATCAGCGTCGCTCACTTCGCGGTGTGATTACTGGCGGCCACTGGACGCAGGTCAGGATTGCTCGTGCCTTTGCTGGACACTCGTCACTATGTATCAGGTGCCAGTCGGCGCCTGGCACCCTGTTCCATCGTTTCTTCGTGTGTGACGCCTTTGCGGCTCAGAGGCGACTGCTCATCCCCTTGGAGGTTCGAAGGGCAGCGCAGAGGATGCTTAGTGAACCTGAGGATAGACAGGATCGATTCGCGCGCGGACTTCTTCCACACCCAGGGCAAGTATTCCATGGCGCGGGCCGTTCCAGCCAGCACGATCTGATTGATGTGGATCGACGTGGGATCACGTCTGTAAATGGCGGATTTGTGTTTGTGGACGGCAGCGCCTTCTCGACTCGTGTGCCTGAGTTGCGTTCAGCAGGCTGGGCCGTCACGGTTTATGATGCTGAGCGGCGCAGAGTTGCGCGATATCACGGCGCCGTCCCACGGCGTGAAGGGCCCAGTCAAGTGGCCCGCGACGGCGAGGACTATGCGCTCATGAAGGATAGCCAGCTGGTCGTGGGCTCTTATCAAGTCAAGTCAGATGGCAAGGGCTCGGTTGTTTGCTGTCACAGACTTGAGGCGGCAAGCGGGCCAGGCGACCTGAGAGCACATATGTGGAAGCGCACTAAGATGAACGACGATTTCTGCCGCGCTCCCGTTTCGCACGTAAAGGCGCACACGAGCATGGCAGACGTCAGGGAAGGAGTCATCAGCCAGTTCGATCGGGCTGGACATGCGGAGGCTGATGAGTTGGCCAAGGCCGGGGCCTCTTTCCATCGAGCTTCGGATGTTCAGGAGCGATTCGTTCGTGGCGCCATGCGCCTCCACAAGAAGCTGCTGTGTTACATTGCCCAGTTCGAGGTGTGGTTCCACGAGCAGGGTGACGATTTCAAATATTGTTTCCCGAGCCTCAGGAGGATGATCTGGCCACTCCTCAGCAGCAGGCGGCGGCGAAGGGGCCTCTTTTGCCGTGGCCCTGGTTGGTGCAGAAGCACGCTTTGCTGGAGTACCCAGTGGTTGGACACGACCGCTCGCTGATCTTTCGTACCCGCTGCTGCAAGTACTCTGATACGGGCAGCCTCAACCATCGTGGGCTAGACAGCGTTTGTTGCGGCAGAGAAGGTGGCAGCGGCAGGATTGTGGAGAACACGAGGCACTTCAGCAATCTTAGACATCCACAGTCGCTGCATAAAGATATTTCTCTTATGGAAGCCCGGGGGCCTTCCGCCAGAGCCCGAGCCCTGGTGTGCAAGTCAAAAGGTTGGCGTGGCCCGCTGAGTGACATGCCTGAGGTCGACCATAGGCCGAAAGGCAAAGTCCGAGCTGAACCCCAGCGATATCTGGACACCAGTTTGATTTTGAAAGACCATGGTCTTTTATACCCTGAAGCTTTGGAGTTGGGTGCTCCACGCGAGTCAGACAGCGATGACGATGTGGGCCCAGACATGGTTTAGTGGTCGGTTCGGCGCTTCGCTGTCATCGGCGGCCTTGCCTCAATGTTCTGGGCCTGTGTGCCCTGCACCTTTGACAGTGACATTCTGCTCCCACCATCGGCGGCTGCGCCTTAATGTTCTGGCCTTCGTGACTTGCACCTTTGGTGGGAGCTGGGTCGTTCCGATCACTTTATATTCCAGTATTGCTGATTTCAGTCTTTTGTGGTGGTTGATCCTAGATCGCCAGCACCTGAACTTGTTTTGCTTTTCCGTCGTCCGTGTGATCGACGAGTGGATCGGCCTCCTGCTGTGGATGCCGTTCTTCGAGATGTTCGGCACCCTGCTGGACTTCGGGCACCTGGCGCGCTCGCTGGGCCTCGATGGTTTCGGCCTCGAGAGGGTGAGCACGGGCCTGGCGAAGGCTCCGTGCGTCCTGGCGGGCGCGCCGCCCGTTCCCCTCTTGGCCGCCAAGGGCTGGTCCCTAGGCCTCGGCGGCTGCAAGGCGGTTCCTGGCCCTTCGGGCTCCGTCTTTGCAGCAGGCTGAGGCCTAGGGGTCGGTCTTTGCGGGCCTTCGGCCCGCGGCCCGTCCGACCGCCTCTCGGCTTCTGCTCGCTCGCTCGCTCGCTCCTCCCCTCCCTCTGCAGCGTCGTGGCCTCGCGCGATCCCCTCGGCCTGGGTCAGGGGCTGCCACCCGCAGGCCGCTGGGGTGCATAGCACCACTGACACCCGCAGGGCGCTCGTCTCGGAAGGCCCTTAGTCTCGACATCCACGATCTCAGACCCAGTCAGGCTGGGCACCAGGAAGACCACGGACATGCCGATCATCTCAAGGACGTGTTCAGCAAGCTCCAGCATGCAAGCGGACTTGTCAAAGTAGCCGTACGAGTAGCAACCAGACCAGCCACCACGATCGCCGCCAAAGACGAACACGACACCGTCCTGCTGCAACAGTCCTGCCACGAAGAAGGTTGGTACGCTCAGGGGCGGGTCGGTCAATGCCGCGCGGCTCTTTTCTCCACCCCTCTGGGTGGGACGTTGCACACGATGCACATGAAGTTAAACAATCCCAATGGTGCACCAAAGTGATATTGAACACGCAACGACCGTCGAGAAATCCGCATAGCCCAGCACACCAGCCAGCTCCACGAGAGAGGAGCCCACGAGCTCCAGCGAAGAACAGGCAATCGGAGACTGCGCGAGAAACATGCCGAGCACTGCCAGGGCCCCCAGGTGCAGAGCGGTGAGGAGGAGCACCACGAAGCCCGCGGAGACATTGACGTCCAGGCTCGGCAGATGGCTGCCCTCCTCCTGCGGACGCTGCCGAGCAACTCCTCGGACGTGAGCCGGTCGGCAGTGCTCGGCCGTGCGGCGCCCGAGGTGCAGTGGCCTCCCCATACGGCGCTGGGGGAGCAACAGCCGCCGCAATGAGCGCGAGGGCAGGCTGGTGGTGCTGCTGCTGCTGCTGCTGCTGCTGCTGCTGCTGCTGCTGCTGCGGGTGGAACGTACATCTCGACGATCAAGGATGCATGGTCCGCCACTCGAGCGGGCATCTCCGAGGGCGACAGTTCGAAGGACCCCTCGCCTGGCGGCGAGCTCTCCATGGAGGGCTGCGACCTGAACATCGGAACCCTCGAGCTTGACCCGCAACGTCGACCGAAAATCGTGCTGGCCCCGGCGCCCACGCTGCTGATCGTGCTGGCCCTGGCGCCCAGGATGCTGAGACTTCGGCTCCGTGAGCGTCTTGACGTCCCCCACCAGGCACCTCCGGTCTGGGTGGGCAGTCCAGCTCCTGGCTTCAGACGCCCCCTGGCCTGGCCTCTCGGCCAGCTGCTCACCGTCCGAGCCGAGGGAGCACAGCTTCTGCGTCGCACTGCCGACGTTGCACTCCCCGCCGAAGCCCGCCACGACTGCGTCCGCGGCCTCTTGTCGATGATCCTCAGAACGCGTGTTAGCCTTCAGTCGGGCCTGAATATTCAAAAATAGTTAAACATAGTCTGGGGACGATTCTCCGATAATTTTCAGACTGTTTTGAATTTTGTTTGACTATGGTCAATGTTTCATCCAAAATCCGCCTGTAGGGGGAGATGCCCGACCTAATGTTAGCCCGAGCGTGCGTGTTTACCCTGTCCGAGCCCGCCGACAGAGCGCAGCCTGTGTCTGCACTCGTGGTACTCCCATCGTCGTGTCGGCGGGCCTCGGTGGACAACGCACACGTTGGCGCCAGTGATCGCTTTCTTGTTCATTGTTTTGCCGATCGGCGCGGGCCCTCGCGCCTCTTCTCGCCCCCCCCCATGGGGTTAGACCTTGGCTGTTTTTGGGCGCCTGTTTCCAGCAGGTGGAGTCTCCCCCAAGGGACGCACTGCTGCAAACAGACGGTCGCATCAAGCAGAGGTCCGGAGCCAGAACCCCGCTCCCAGCCAGAACCACCGCCCCCCCATCCGCCCAATGTCGAAACGCCGAATAGGAAAACGGTCACCTACAGTCGAGGCTGATTAGTAGGCCGACCCTGCCAAATCAAGGGCGCCTTAGTGTCCGTCCTGTGCCTCGCGCCCCATGCCTTCCACATTCCTGTGGCACTGTGGCTCTCGGAAGGGTCTTGTGTCCTCTCGCGTGTCCTCTCCGATCAGTCCCGACTGCAACACGCGCTCTGAGGATCAGCGATCGTGTGCCACCTTCACCGCGCCGCGGGGCTCCGCTGCCGCAGGCGCTGCTGCGCCGCACCGCGCGCCGCAGCCGAGACCCACGCGCGGGGCGCGCCGGGAGGTGCCAGAAGGTGCCAAGACTCGAGCAGGTTACCAGCCTCGAACTTATCCCTATCCCTAAGATTGACACGCCAAACGGCGATGACAATCTTAGGGATGCGCCCTCAAAAAATAAGGGAATCCCTGAGATTGGCATCGTGATGAGGAGATGCCCAGCATAGGGATAGGGATATGTTCCAGGCTGGTAAGCAGGGGATCCACTGCAGAGCTGATCTACCCCGCAGTTGAGTTTTGCTCGCCGGATCTGCGAAACAGAGCGTGTCGTGCTCCCAGGTCTACGACCACGATACGCACGCTTTGCAGACTCGACGAACGGGTCGAGTTTGGGGCACGTCGATCCTGCAGGCGATCTCCGACTCGAGAGACGGCCGCCGCCCCCTGCCGAAGGCCGCGAGGGCGGCAGGCGGCCAGGCGGCAGCATCGACGGGCAAGCCCCTCCGCGCGCGCCGACAAGGTGCGGAGCCGTGCGCACGAGTGCCTCGAGCCCGGTGGCCACGGAAACTCGGGGAGGCCCTCGGGCCCAGCACAACCGAGAGGCGGGTAGCTGGGGAGGCTCGGTGTGGAGCCCGATTTGCTTCACGTCGACGCCGCCGATGCATCGCCGACGTCGATGGTGCATCGCCGGTGCACCGCCGATGCATCGCTGATGCGGCGCGATCCTCCGACCCCATCTACTCCGACCCCATCTAGGAGGCCTCTATTCTAGAAGAGCTCGGAGCCTGGGGAGCCAGGGAGGTCTGGAGGGGTCTCAGGACAGCTCGGGCGGCACTGCCCTGCTCTGGGGGCTCTTGGCTCCCAAGCCGCAGCACGCGCCACATTGCGTGGGATAGTTGGTGTTTCGCGTGCACGGAGGCCTGCGTTTTGCCTCTTGCGTGTTGTGAGGCGAGGGTCGGGGGGTGGTGATAGATTGCGAGGCATTGCCAGTAAGGAGGCGTTCAAGAGGGTTTGGGACGTGGGGGGGGGGTTGGAGGCTACCTGTTCCGGCGCATGGAGAAGGATGGGATGAAGAAAGAGAAGGGATTGCGAGGAGGAGGAGGTGGCGGATGAGGAGGAGGATGAGGAGGAGCAGGAGGCGGAGGAGGAGGAGGAGGTGGAGGAGGAGGAGGAGGAGAGGTTGGTGAGGCCCCCAGGTCTGCAGGCATGTTGAGGCCTCGGGCAGGCCTCCCTCGACAGCGGAGGAGCTACATAGCCTAGCTGGCTACCGACGGCGGCTTCCGCAGCACGCTCCCCGGAGGAGGGGGGCCCCCCCCGGGGCGCGGGGGTGAGAAGACTCGCCACCTTGCGCTCCGGAGACGGGCACCCGACTCCACCCAGGGACAAATGCGAGGATGGGGAAGGCATGGGAGGGGGACCCAAAGGGAACCCACCTCGACAGGGACCCCCGCCCGACCCCCAGCCGCCTCATGTCAGCGCAGCACGCAGCTGCGAGACCTTCGGAGGACGGAGGGGGAGGGGGTCACCCAGGGAGAAGGGAAATTGCAATCCTGTCTCAGCACGGTCGGGTGGCCCAGAACTCGGTCGCGCAACTCTCGATGTGGGCTCCCAGGAGGCTTGCCTCTGCGTGGCCGGCGCCCCCTGGACGCACACTCAGGAGAGCTCGCGCGCACGCTTCCCGCGACTCAGGGGGTTATGCGTTCCTCGCCGGCCAGAACCTACGCCTCTGCGAGTTCGTGCCCGGACAGCGAGAGAGCACGTGGCAGGAAGGGAGAGGGGAGGGGAGGGAGAGACGAAGGGAAGCCCGAAAAGGACCCCCGAGAGGCATGACGGGCCGCCGAGGAACGACCAAAAACCCGAGTCAAGCGCTGAACGCTTCGCCCGCTAAGCGTTCGGCGTTCGGCATTTCCAGTAAGGAGGCGTTCAAGAGGATTTGGGACGTGGGGGTGATTGGGGGCTAATTACCTGTTCCGGCGCATGGAGAAGGACGGGGATGAAGTGAGAAAAGGGATTGCGAAGAGGAGGAGGAGGAGGAGGAGGAGGAGGAGGAGGAGGAGGAGGAGGGAAGGACGGGCCCCGCCGTGCCCCGCTGGGACTCCGGGGCCCCCCTTGTCTCGGCCCCCCTCGCTCAGACCCCATCACTATATCTAAGTCGGGCGTGTCCCCCTACAGGGGGATTTTGGGCGAAAAATGAAAAATACTCCAAAACTACCCCCCAAATGTTCGGAAATAGTGAAACAAATCGTCCCCTGACTATTTTTTACTATTTTTGAATACTCCCTCTGTAAAGGGACACGCCCGACTTAGCACTGTCTTGCGGAGCTGTGTTCTAGAGCTCGGAGCCCTGCATGTTCGTGGCTCTTGGCTCGTCGTCGTTCTTGCCTTGGCCGATCCCCCCCTCACGCCGATCGCCCGGACCCTTTTCTTTCCGCCGTTCGCGGTCGTCGTCCGCGGCCAGCTCTCTCCCCTCTCGCCTTTGCCCCTGCCCCATGCGTCCCCCCATGGCCTCTCCCCTGCCAGCTTCCCAGGGCCCCCTGGCCCCCCTGGGCCCCCCGGGCCCCCCTCGCCCGGATCCCTTGCTTGTTTCGTGGTCCGTGGTTCGTCGCCGTGCGTGGCCCGTCGTGGCTCTCTCTCCCCCTTGGCCCCCCCTCCGTGGCCTCGCCCCCCGGGGGACTCCTGAGCCCCGGCCTCCCCCCCCCCCCCTGGCACGGGCCCTCTTCGTCGCCTTTCCACCTGGCCGATGGCTCTCTCCCTCCCGCCCCCCCCCCCCCTCGGCCCAGAGCACCCTAGTCTGCACAGTTGCGTTCTGCAGCTCAGGGCCCAGTGTATTCACTGTTTGTGGTCGTCGTTCGCTCGCTCGTGGTCGCCCCCCCCCGCTCTGCTCCCCCATGGCCTGAGACGGCCCCAGGATGGCCCTGGGAGACCCCACCCCTCCTCACCCCTGGAGACTCGATCGCCTCCAGACATACATCTCACAGAACGAGCCCTTCTCTCACAGTGGGCTTGTTGGAGGGAGCCCTTCTCCCACAGAGGGGGGGCCAAAAGACACATTGTCACCTTATTCCGGCTTTTGGATTACTCCTGTCCCTCGCTTGTGCCGTTTCGACTGGATCTCGAATTGTTCCAGTTTTCGGCGTCCCGCCTGCTCTTTGACCGGGTCGTGGGGCAAATGTTGGAATGCTTCAGGCACGGACATTTGAGCACGGCCACGATGACAACGACAACGGCAATCCGAAGGTTGAGGGTGACACTGACAACAGCGGTAACGATGGTGATGATGATGCGCACGATCATACACTCCTGGCGGCTATGGCAGATATGATACCACGCAGAATTGGAGGCGAAAGAAGAAGGCGAGGGGTGAGAGGAAGGGCGAGGGAGAAAGGGACGAGGCAAGAGGGAACGAGCGTGGTGGAATCCGAAACATGGGGAGGAGGGAGCGCAGCAGACGAAGAAAGGACGGAGCAAGGCAGCTTGGCGCCGATACGCTGAGGGTGAGCGCGCCTTGGGAAAGGCACGTGGCCAGATCTGGTGTGCTACTGGTGGGCCTGTTTTCCACCACCACCACCACCACCACCACTACCATAAGTTGGAGGTGGGAAGGAGGAGGAGGACGAGGAGGAGGAGAAGGAGGTGCAGGATGAGGAGGATGATGAGGAGGAGGAGGAGAAGGAGGAGGAGGAGGAGGACCCCCTATCCCCCTCCAACTTGTGGTGGTGGTGGAAAGCAAGCCCATCAGCTACGGCAGGGCGTTCACCGTCGTCCGTTCGGCCCGTACCCCTCGTCGAGGAGCAGGTCTCGATCGTCGTCTTCTGCACCATCCTCACAAAAAAAAGCGCCACAGCATGGGCCTCGCCCTCGAGAGATCGAAGGGGCTCACATCTCTTCCCGGGCGGAAGGCTGGCGGACGTGACACGAGGGCGCCTCTGCCCGCAGAAGCTCGGTGGGACGCGGCGGAAGCAAAGCGTAGTCCCCCGAGAGATCTGTTTGTTTGTTTTAATTGGCCAGGGTTTCAGGAGCCGGTGCATCTCCTCTCGTCTCGACGTCGCCCTGTCAGAAAAGACGGTTGTCGTGTTGGGGGGACGGGGTTGGGAGACGCGGTCATGTCATCCATGCTGCCGCGTTTGTGGAAGGCGCTCATTGCACAGCCGTGCCCCGTATCTTCCCTCCAAACACGAGAACTGTCTTTTTCAGCTTGGGACGCTCAGCGACGGGACGAGGACGAGGACGAGTAGGAGGAGGAGGAGGAGGAGGAGGAGGAGGAGGAGGAGGAGGAGGAGGAGGTGGAGCACTGTACGTAAGCCCAAGACGCCTCGAAACCACAAGAGGAGAAGAAAAACAGTGTCAGCACAAGACGCCGCGAATCCATGCGAGGAGGAGGAGGATGAGGAGGAGGAGGTGGAGGAGGAGTAGGAGGAGGAGGAGGAGGACGACGAGGAGGAGGAGGAGGAGGAGGAGGAGGAGCGCGCGATCGTTTTTGTCGAGAGGGGCGGCTGGCTCGCTAAGGCGTGTTCTGCGACCACCGGCACCGGGAGCTGCAGGAGCCCGCCGCCCTCTGCGGGTGCCCACCGCAGGTCCGATCGACGATGTTCGGCTCGCCCTCGCCACCGTTGGCGTGAGCTGGAGCCGCGGAGGAGGAGGAGGAGGAGGAGGTGACGTAGTAGGAGGAGGAGGAGGAGGAGGAGGGGACGTAGTAGGAGGAGGAGAGGACGATGAAGAGGAGGAGGAGGAGGAGGAGGAGGAGGAGGAGGAGGAGGAGGAGGAGGAGGATCGCCCAGTGGTCCGCCGAGGTGGCTCCCCCCGCCTGGTCTGACCAGGCCCCTCGGAGGGCAAGGATCCTCCGAAGTCCGCGCGCCCGGCCGACGTGGCCCTCCTGCGGCCATCCACTGAGCAGGGCCGAGGGTCAAAGAGAGAGCACCTTCCTCTGCAGGGCCGAGCATGTGACGTCGAGGTGGTCAAGCGCCTCGCCGGTGAAGCCGACGAAGGTGTGCAACGTCCACCCCTTAGCGGGCCCTGGAAACGACAGGGCCGTTTTTTACCGGTTCCGTTCGGCCGTTGTTTTGCCGGTTCCGACGCCGTTTTTTTACCGGTTCCGTCGCCGTTTTTAACCGGTTCCAGCTCTGGTTCCAATCCTGGAGCTGTTTTTTTGCCGTTTCGGGTCGCCGTTTTTTTGCCGTTTCCGTTTTCAAGGGGCACTTTTTTTGAAACGGTGAAAAACGGCCCTGTCGTTTCGGGGGCCCACAAAGGTCCATCCCCTCGTTTGTGTCCAAGGTTTTGGTTTGACGCCGGGTGTGTTGCATCAGTTTCGGCTTGACCGACCATGTTGGTTGCGCCCCTTGACGTGCGTTTGGGGTGTCCTGCAGGCCTGAGCCCCCAGACGTGCTCAAGCCATCCAGCGGGAGCCCAGTGGCGCTCCAACGCACGCCAGCGCCAAATGTCGGCGGCGAGCGAGGGGGGAAATGAGAAGGCGAAAACCTTCTCAGAAGGCGGCGGGACTCCTCAGAAGCCCTCGCGCCTTCTGGGAAGGCGAAGGAAACTTCTCAGAAGGCCCGCCCCCATCCCATTCTTCGACTACACGTAAGAGTGACCCTTCGCCAGAGTGACCTTTGGTGAGGGCCCACCGGGGTCACCCGATCGCCGAACGCGGTGCGATAGTGGCGTCTTGCGCGCTTGTGTTTGACCCCCCCCCGCGGCCCCCCAAAGTCGCGCACCAAAGGTCACTCTTACCCAGGGTCTCTCCTGCATGCAGCCGGCTTCTCAGTTCTCCCTGAGGCTCGCCGCCGAAAAATGCCCTGAAGACGCTCCGCTCGGTGCCTGGCGGCACGGTGGCAGATCCTCGTCGTGTTAAACTACCCTTTCTGAGGATGCTCCTCCTGGAACCGCAGGCTCAATCCAGCCGGCGCGTGCAGCGGGAGCCCTGGGCCGAGGCGATCTGGCCAATCGCATCGGGGCGGCTCGGTGCGGGCCGGCGATAGACCGCGCGCTGCGGGGGGCCAGGGGGGGTAGGGGGGGCTGCGAAGGCTTCTTAGAAGCACCCCTGCTCCTTAGAAGGCGCGGGCCGTCTCTGTAGATGCAGGGCCGGCGCCTTCAACGAAGCAGCCTCCGCATAGGAAGCTTTCCCCCCCTGCATCACCCATGCGTCGCCGCTGGGGCATGTGTCGTGGTGCTGACGATATCGCTTTGCGGTTCCACCCCCCCTCGTGGATCCATGAATTGCGTTGAGTGTTACGGATGACGCTGTGGGGATCGATACTTGTTTCCCACGGCCGTTTGGCTTGCATAGCGTATACAAAATGGCATGGAGAGCTTGTTTATGATTTAAATCGATGACTCTGTGTATAAACATTGAGAGAGGGAGAGAGAAAGAGAGAGAGAGAGAGTGGGCGAGAGAGATAGAGAGAGAGATGGTGAGAAAGAGAGAGAGAGAGAGAGGGAGACATCGAACAAGAGGGAGCGAGGGGGAGGGCGGGGGGGGGAAGAGGCGGGACGAGAGACAGGGAGAAAGACAGAGACAGAGAAAGAGAGGGAGAGAGAGAGCGAGGAGATCCAAAACAAATGGGGGCGAGGCGTGGCGGGAGGGGCGCGGCGGAGCCGTCAGGGCGGGAAGGGCGGGCGGCGTTGCGGTCAAGGCCCCAGGGTTCTGCATGACATCTTGGGTGGTGTTGATCCCGTGTGATCAGGCTGGCGAAGGGACTACTTCGCAGTGTGCAAGTCGGGGTCGAAGTGACTTCAATGCATGGATGGCATGTGCTCCAATGAGGCCAAGGACACGCGGCCTACAGAGATTACTTGCGGCTTTCCCTCATCGCAGAGCTCGGCGGCCCCCGACAGACGGGGTCGAGATGGAGGAGCGAGGAGGAGGAGGAGGAGGAGGAGGAGGAGGAGCGAGGAGGAGGAGGAGGAGGAGGAGGAGGAGGAGGAGCGAGGGGGGGCAGGAGGAGGAGGATGAGCGAGGTGGATGAGGAGCAGGAGGAGGAAGAGCGTGTGGGAGGAGGAGGAGGAGGAGGAGGAGGAGGAGGAGGAGGAGGAGGAGGAGGAGGAGCGAAGAGGAGGAGGAGAAGGAGGAGAACCAGGACCAGGAGGAGGAGGAGGAGGAGGAGGAGAACCAGGAGGAAAGACGAGGACCAGGAGGAGAACCAGGAGGAGAACCAGGAGGAGAACCAGGAGGAGAACCAGGAGAATCAGGAGGAGAACCAGGACGAGAACCAGGAGGAGGAGAACCAGGAGGAGCGACGAGAAAGAGGTGGAGGAGGTGGAGGAGGAGAAGCGAGGAGCAACGAGGGGCAGGAGGAGTGAGGAGCTCCGGGAGCGAACCGCGAGGAGGATGAGGAGGAGGAGGAAGAGGAGGAGGAGAAGAACGACGAGGAGAATAAGGAGGATAATAATACTGAGAAGGAGGAGAAGAAGGAGGAGAAAAAGGAGGAGGAGGAGGAGAAGAAGGAGGAGAAGAAGGAGGAGGATGAGGAGGAGGAGGAGGAGGACGGGGAGGACCGTCGGCCTGCGCGCGAGGCGTACCTTGACGAGGTGATGAGCGACCCGGTCGTGTCGAGACACGCGGCGGTCTCCTGGCCGTTCCTCGCCTCGAGCGGCCCAGCACTCCGAAGGAGGAGAAGGCACCCATACCGCTACCCTTCCCTCGTTTTCCCCTTCTCGGGCCTCCCTGGGACGCCCCCGCCTCCGCCGCTGGATTCGCCTCGAAATCGTCGTCAGAACGCACCCCGGGAGAGGTCTGGGGAGTAGCGGTATCGGTACCTTTCGGTTTCCCCAGTCTTCGGATCTGCCGTCTTTGTTGTTTGATTTTTCGATTCAGAACAGTGTCTGACATGTATACCAAACGATGAGAAAGAAGGGCAGACAGCCTTGCCTCAGAGAGGAAGGGCGGATATTTCAGAAAAAAGGCATGGTGGAAGCAGCGATGGCAACGCAGTGCGGAAATCTATCTCACAGGAGCTTGAAAAGCAGGGCGGCGATTTCCGCTCCACTTGCGAAGTCGCCTGAAGGTACGGCGGATCCGAAGTCAGCGGGGGCCAGGACCGGGATACATCGGTTTAGAGCAATCCAGAACGCTCTTCAGATCGTTGCGAAGCGCTCCAGAACAGCCGCGCAGCGCTCTGGAAAAGCCGCCGCGCCCGATCAGTCCTCCAGAACCGTTGGATATCAGATGTCCCCGACTGTGCTGGTTCGATTTCGTCCTGGTCCTAGCTTCGCCGTACTCCCGCTCACTTTGAGGAGGATGAGGAGGAGGAGGAGGAGGAAGAAGGATAATGGAGGAGGGAGGAGGGACGGAGGAAGGGAGGGAGGGAGGTAGAGAGGGAGGGAGGGAGGGAGGGAGAGAGGGCGGACGGGAGGAGGAGGAGGAGGAGGAGGAGGAGGAGGAGGACGAGGAGGAGGAGCAAAAAGAACAGACGCCAACACACCGTATCCGTAAGGGCGTCGCCCTTTGCCGCCAGTCCCCTCTCTGCCATAATGGAACATGCAGGGGCTATGTTTGGATGCTTGGGCTTCGTCGTGAAGCATCATCGGCACCGAGGACGATTGTTAACCTTCAGGTCACATTGGGATCTAGATGATATTGTTGAGCTCTGTATTACCTTGTCCGAACTTCCCCTCAGGCTGTGTACAGGAGACCCCCTTGGAACGACGACTGGACTGCTTGAGGCTACGTTGGGCAACTGGAGCGGCTTGGACGGTCTTTGGGTTCTCCGGCAATTTTTGCAAGGAACCATGGCTTCGGGGATCCAAACGTGAAGCAACGTATTAGGAATCGTTGCCTCGGGGCGCGAGTACGGCGTAATTCGCTAGATCGCGTGGTCTCGGCGCGAACATTGTGTTATTTACCAAGCGTTGTGGTCTCGGGGCCGCGAACACGGTGTAATTTACAAGCGGCCGTGGCCTCGGGGAAGCGAATATTCTGCAGTTTGCGAAGGGATCGCAGCCTCTGGGATGGCATGATTTAATGGGGGGTCGTGGGGTCGTGGCATCGGGGGCGCGAACCTTGCATGCGTTGCACGGGATCGTGGCCCCGGGGGGCGCGAAGATTTTTTAACTTCAACAGGGATCGTGGCCGCAGGGGCGCGAGCGCAGCATAATTTGCAAGCGGTCGGGGCCTCGGGGACGTGGCTCTTGCATATCTTACTCGGGGTCGTGGCCTCGGAAACGCGAGCATGGTGTAACTTGATGGGGATCGTGGCTTTGGGGGCACGAGCATTTCATAATTTACGAGGGTTCGCGGCCTTGGGGACGTGAGCATCGCGTGATTGACGAAAGGGACCGTCGTTTCAGGGATGCGAGCATGATGTAATTTACAAGGGATCGTGGGCGCGGACATGGCGTACCTTCAAAGGGTCGCGGCCTCGGGGACGCGGATATTGTCTAATTTAGGAAGCGTCGTGGCCTCGGGAACGCGGCCGTGGCCTCGGGGAAGCGAATATTCTGCAGTTTGCGAAGGGATCGCAGCCTCTGGGATGGCATAATTTAATGGGGGGTCGTGGGGTCGTGGCATCGGGGGCGCGAACCTTGCATGCGTTGCACGGGATCGTGGCCCCGGGGGGCGCGAAGATTTTTTAACTTCAACAGGGATCGTGGCCGCAGGGGCGCGAGCGCAGCATAATTTGCAAGCGGTCGGGGCCTCGGGGACGTGGCTCTTGCATATCTTACTCGGGGTCGTGGCCTCGGAAACGCGAGCATGGTGTAACTTGATGGGGATCGTGGCTTTGGGGGCACGAGCATTTCATAATTTACGAGGGTTCGCGGCCTTGGGGACGTGAGCATCGCGTGATTGACGAAAGGGACCGTCGTTTCAGGGATGCGAGCATGATGTAATTTACAAGGGATCGTGGGCGCGGACATGGCGTACCTTCAAAGGGTCGTGGCCTCGGGGACGCGGATATTGTCTAATTTAGGAAGCGTCGGGGCCTCGGGAACGCGAACTGAGAGTAATGTACAAGCGATCGTTGCTTCGGGGGCGCGAACATTTAGTAATTTCAAAATCGTGACCGCGGGCCGCGAATATTTCATAATTTGCAAGGGATCGTGGCCTCGGGAGCGCGAGCATTGAGCACGTCGTAAGTGATTGTGGCTTCGGCGGGGACGCGACGCGAATGTTGCGTCATTTGCAGATGTCCGTGGCTTCGGCGACACGACAATTGCGTAAGTTACGATGGACGTCGCTTCGGGGACGCGGATACGGCGTAATTTGAGAGGGATCGTAGCCTCGGGAGCGCGATTCTAATTTGTTGTATGTGTCACACGGCCCCGCATGAATTTAGGCAGCGCGATTTGTGCGTTGTGAAAGCTGGTTTGGGGCTCCCCCCCTCTCGCAGAATCCAACAGTTCACTATCGGAAATAGAACGTAGTACTATAAACATGGGAGGCTTGAAACTGCAGGGAGCAGCAAGCCTCATTCCCGCAGCCCATTGAAACGGGGGCTGGCGGATGTCATTAACATACATCAATGGCGGACAGTCAGTCCATACATCGTGATACATTGGAATTCTAGGCCGCTCGAAGCAACGACCATGCATGTGCTCGTTCCTTTTGACTGCTATATGGCGCGTTTTGCGGGCCTCGGGCCTGCTCTTTCGAAGCGAGACAGTGTTCGACATGCGTATGCTTTGCTCCGCGGTGCTGGCAGCACTGTTAGGAGCTGCGTTTCAAGCTGTGTTGCCCCAGCCAGAGCATCGTTTAAGTCATGAACGGAACGAGCGCAGAAGAAGACGACGATGAGAACGAGCGTGACGTGAGAAAGGACGGAGCCCGGGAGGCGGAAGAGGAGGAGCAGGAGGAGGAAGAGGAGGAGGAGCAGGAGGAGGAGGAGGAGGAGAAGGCGGGAGGAGGAGGAGGAGGAGGAGGAGGAGGAGGAGGAGGGGCCGGAGAGTAGAGGCGGCAGGAGGTGGATGAGCCGAGCCGCTCTCGCCCGCGAGGTCCGGGAGTTCCTCGGGGTCGGCCTGGCGAGTTTTGGGCGGCGCGGCGGCCGCCTCCTCCTCTCGCCCTCGGCGGGGCCCTGGGGGCGAGAGGGCCTCCTCGAGGCTATCTCCAGGATCCTGGCCCGGCAGGAGGAGCCTGAGATCCTGGCGGCTCCATTGTTTCGGGCTGGGCGCTTTCGCTCCAAAGTTGAGGGCCCCGGGACCTTCACATATCGATCCGCTTCGACAAGAGACGCAGAAAGATGGGGTCCAGGGGTCCGGTCGCGACTGTTTGTGATGTTACATGTTTTTTGCAACGTCGGATCTCAGGGAGGGTATCCTTGAGGCTTTCTCCAGACTCTTGGTCCGGCAGGAGGAGGGGGGAAGGATCCTGGAGGCTTTCCAGCAGCAGCTGCGCCTCGCCGAGAGCGCTCCGGTGGTGCCCGGATCGCCCCGAACGTCCGCTGGAGATGCGAGTTATGCCCCGAAAGTTGGACGACGAGGATTACCATTGCGAGCCAGCGAATTTATACGCACCCAACCTCCCTTGAAGGCGCAGGGAACAATCGTCAGCGGGTGTTTGTGTACATATTGTGTATATATACATATATATATATGTATATGCATATATATATATATATATATATATATATATATATATTGCTAAGGCCTTGCGGCCAGTGCCGCCGACCCTGGACGACGACCCCCTACGATCGAAGAGACAAGGTCGGAATCAGAGGCTCCCACGAGTGCTCAAGAGGCTGCGCGAGGCCCACGGGGCTCCCAAGAGGTGCCCAAGAGTCTCCGCGAATTTTTGGGAGCTCCCTATGCGGCCACGATCCTCGTGAGGGTGCGCCGAAATGGCCCGAGGCCGCCATGCGAACCCTGCCACTGGCGCCTTCGGTGGAGCTCCCTATGACCCCCCCCCCACCCCAGAGCCCCCAGCCCTACCCCTCCACCCCCCCCTGGCTGAGAAGGGATCCCAGGGAAGGGGCGCCACTTCGACTCAACTGCGACGTTGCTCCCTCCATTTCGCGTTGGCTGGTCTGCAGCCGGAGGGGAGGAGGGCCCAGATGCTTCTTGAAGTCTCGTCGGAGCGTTCTCCAGGGCCGCTGCGGGCTAATTTTCAGGGTGTCTTGAGAGCCTTCGGGGCTTCCTCGCCCGGGGGCGCCTGGGGTTTCTTGGGGGCGCCTGGGGGCCTGGTGGGGGCCTCTGGAGGGTTTCTTGGGCCCCTGGACCCCCGCGGGGAGAGATGGCATGTTCACCCAGGACCCCCACCAGACCCCCCCCGCTACCCCTCCCGGGTTGGGAGGGATCCCAGAGAAGGGGCTTCCTTTCGATTTAATACGAGGCTGCGTAATTTCGCTTAGGCTTTTCCGCTATGGCTGGCGCGCTTAAGGAGCAGGGCCCAGGGCAAAGGGGAGAGTGGCGACGATGACGACGACGACGACGACGACGAATACGACGACGACGACGACGACGACGACGACGACGACGACGACGACGACGACGAATACGACGACGAATACGACGACGACGACGACGACGACGAATACGACGACGACGACGACGACCACGACGACGCGACGACGACGACGACGACGACGACGACGACGACGACGACGACGACGACGACGACGACGACGACGACGACGACGACGACGACGACGACGACGACGACGACGACCCGTCAAACGAGACAGCTGCTCCACACGCCGACAGGGTCGGCGGATGTCCGTAGCGCAGCTGCAGAGCGACTGCGTGCGCACAGAGGCTCGACTGTGGTTTGCGGATCCCTAGTCTTAAGTCGGGGTCTGTCTCTCTATAGGCGGAACGTTCAAACATAGCACACAAAATAGTCGGGGGACGATTTCTCGAGCATTTTTTTGCCATGTTTCAATGCTTTCTGGCTGTTATTTTGTTCGTCCAAAATCCGCCGGTAGGGGGACACGCCCGCCCTGACCCCGGTCCACGCTGGCGCGCGCCCGAACATCCAGGAGCGAGGCGCCTCTTGCCAGGGCCCGTGGCCGTGTCCGGGGCCCGTGGCCTCCAGGGGGGCGCGGCGCGCCCCGGGTGCGCCGGCTCCGCAGATCTTCTCCTTGCCCAGTCGAAGAGAGTAAACGGCAGAAGCATAAACGGCACAAACACAGGAGCAGCAGAAGCATAAGGACAAGCGGAAGAAGCGGCAGAAGCGCATAAGACATAAACGGCCGTTCAGCATAAAGCGGCATAAAAATACGGCAGAAGCATAAGAACAACATGACCAGAAGAGCATGAGCACAAGAAGCACACAACGGCACAAACATATAGAACAACACGGCCAGAAGAGAAACACAACGGTATAAGCATAAACTGTTGGCGCTCCGCGCGGATTTCTTGGATCTGCGCTGGGCCCCCCCTGGCGGCGCCGCGTAGTCATTTTGTGAGCACCGGGGGGTATGGGACGGTCGCGCATCTTACATTCGAGGCTGACCAGCAGGTCGGCCCTGCCAAATCCAGAGTACCCTGTGTTGTCCTGTGGTTCGCGAACCGTGCCTCCTACATTCTTGTGGCAATGTGGCTCTCGGAAGGGTTTTGTGTCCTCTCGCGTGTTCCCTCCAATCAGCCCCGAGCGCATGCCATCACCGGAGCAGCAGGACCATAACATGACAATCGAGGATATCAACGCGCTCCATCTCCTGACCTCGCGGTTGGCTGCTTGCCGAAGCAAGCGCGTCGCCAAACTTGATTGGACATCTGCCTTCTAATTTCGTAGCCGCGCTAACGGCGATGCAGGTAGCGGCGATGTAGCTTCCGGTACCGTGGGAAAGTGTGGCTTGCGTTTTCCTACAATTCGCTGTGTCGTTCTCGTTCGAAACATTTGCATCCTGGAAATGTAGGAAAATGTGGATCGTGATCTTCCTACAAGTTGGTCCCCAACATAACCGTTGAGCAACATCGCCGTCAGCGTGGCCCTTGGACTTGCCTCGCCCGGGCCCCCTCGCGGGCGGCAGAGAGGTGCAGAAACACACCCGGGAAGGACAGCCGCCGGAAGGCCAGTGCGAGAGCGAGCGGTCACCCAGCACATGTTTTTTCTCTCCATGGCGCAGCGGCGCGGCGGCGGCGGTGGAGGGGACCTCGTCGGCCCTGCCTGTGCACGCCTGAAGTCGGGCACGTCCCTCTACTGGAGGAATATTCAAGCATAGTCAAAACATCAGTCTGGGGACGATTTGTTGAGTATGTTGTACCCTGGTGGCTATTTTTGAATCTGCTTTATGTTTCGTCCCAAATCCGCCCAAATTCGCCCGTAGGGGGACACGCCCGACCCAATGCCAGCCCCGAGTCCAGCAGGTTGCAGGCAGAGTGGAATACTTAGCGCAGCGGAGGGTGCTGCGTGGAATCTCTCGTATCGTCCTCATCCAATGGCTTCTGCTGCGGCCGCACGTCTTGCTCGCGGTCCTCGTGGATCCCAGTGGTTCCAGGAGATATGGGCGCTCGGCCTCGAGGTAGTGATTCTCAAGCACCTCAGGGGTAGCAAAGTTTGATATGACACTGTCGTCCTCCTGTCCTATACCCTGGCATGCGAGGAAAAGCGTCCTGGACTGCCAGGGGAGCTTTTCCTGAGGACCAGCTCTTCAACCCGAGTCGTGTTGTTGATGGTCACCCGGTGCCCGCGGAACAAACAAATCGGCGAATTGATTTCGAAGACCCGCTACCCTCACGATCCCTTTCCTCCATAGCGGCTCCTCTCAGCAAGGAACTTTCGCATACGCTCGTATTTCTTGGGACGGCGCTGGACCGCTGGAGGCGCGGCTTATTGTTCTTTGTCGTTTCATCAGCTTGTGTTTCCGACTGGCTGGGCGCCCCCGCACAAGAGGTGAGCGGGCCCAACGGGTTCCTGGGCGCGGGCACGGGTCACCCTTCGCAGCGCTTCTTGCATTCTGCATCTTAGGGTGCAACCCCTGAGATGCTATAGTCAGCATCGGTGCTGGTAGATCCGTGGTCAAGAGCCGGCCGATCCTGGCGCACCCCCAGTTTGATCCACCTCAGTCCCAACCAATCCGGCGGGGTCCCGGGCTCAATCTGGCGCAAGTTGGCTCGATGGCCCGTCCCTGCTGGTCGGGGTCCATCGCTCTCAGCAGTTCCCACGAAGACCTCCCAGCGGCTGCGCCCTGACATCCCCCTCCCGGCCCGAGCGAGCGGGCGGGCGCCGCCGAGCGCAGCCCTCCAGCTCCCGCGCCTCAGACGGCCGAAGCCCATCAGAGGACCGCCAGCCCTGAGCTTCCAGGGGGTCAAAAAAAAAATAGCGCCTGGACCTGAAGGACCAAATTCCAGTCGAGGTTTCAAGCGGTCCGGGTAGGTCTCTAGGTCCGGAGTGCTGTTCTCTGCGCTCTGGAAGGTCAGGGAGAGGACCTCCAGAGGACCGCCGGAGACCGTCGACCGCCGAAGACGGTCCAGGGCCGAGGGGTGACGAGGGGCCGGTCTTCGACTGCGCAGCGGCCCGAGCGGCCCAGACGTCCATCACCAGGGGAAAAAACACACAGACACAATTAATCGTCGATCCCCTGGAAAATATTCGAAAATATGGGAAGTGGGGGGGAAGACAAAAACCCAGAAAATATATAGGGAATATCTTTATTTGTGTGTATTTATTTGTGTGTTCTGGGGCCCCTTTAGTCCAGCGCCTCGATTCTCGTCGAGGCACAGGCCGTTGACCTCTCGGCCACCTCCCCGGGACCGGGTCCTCAGCCTGCAGCGTTGCTTGGCGCTCCTCAGGCAGGGCAAGGGCCCCGAGAGCTAAGTCGGGCGCATGTGCTCTACGGGCAGCGCCGTCAAGAATAGGGAACATACAGTCTGGTGGCGGTTTCTCCTGCTCTTCTCACCACACAGAAAGGAAGTCTTGCTATGCTTCGCGGTTCTTTCAAAATCCGCCCGTATAGGAGGCCAGGCCCGACCCAACCCGAGCGGCACCAAGCGGGGAAGAAAAAAAAGCTTCCGTCTCGATGGTGCCGAGACGCCCGACGCCTGGGGAGCGCGCGGCCGCCGCCGCCCCCCCTCGCCCAGGTGCGGCCCCCGGAGCAGCCCGAGGGCCTCCGCGTGCTCGCGCGCGAGACCTGCCACGAGCTCGAGGCCGCTGCTCCAGGGCCGCCGCGCGGCCGGGGAGGCCGTCGGTCGCCGCCGCCGCCGCCGTCCTCGGCCTCGTCGACGCCCTCGCTGCCGACGTCCCCGGGACGTGCTCGCGGCGGAGGTCTCTGGTCTTTCTCGGCGCTCTCCGGGGGTGACAGCAGCGAGGGCTTGTTCGCAGTAAAGGAGGGGGGCGAGGGGAGGGGGGGGGAGGGAGGGGGACGAGGAGGGGAGAGGGGAAGAAGAGCGGGGAAGGGGAAACAGAGCCTCTACCCTGGAGCGGGGCCCCATGCGGGCGTCAAGGATCGCCCGCGCGAGGGAGGAGCGGCGCGCGAGGGAAGCGGTCGGGAGTTCTGGGGGCGCTGTCCGGGTCGTGCCCAAGAGTGAAGGCCGATCTGGGCGGAAGGGTCTGCCGATCGGCGCCGTCCCCTGACCTCTGCGGGGTGTGAGCGGCATCTGCTCGCCCCCTCCCCTCCCCCTCCCTGCGCGACGAGGGGGGGGGGCAAGGAGAGGGGGACGTTGGAAGGCCACATGCGGACCCTACCCCACCACCCCACGATTTTTAAGAGGGGAGGTGGGGTTCACTTCGCTCGGGAGGCCCGTATGGGGAGGAGGAGGAGGAGGAGGAGGAGGAGGAGGAGGAGGAGGAGCAGGAGGAAGACGACGATTCTGCTGGATTCTGCTGGCCTGACCTCCAAAGCTGCGAGACGCGCAGAGTGGCGGCGCAAAAGACCAGCCCTACCCCCAGGCCTGTCTTGGGCGATTAAGTTTGGTCTTCAGCATTTTAGCTAATGACGCGCAGTTTTGCTGTGCCTTCCTCATGCCGTTTCTCTCGCGTGGCGACGAGGGTTTAGCCGTGGCGACTAGGAGCGGGTCGATGGGCACCCCCAGGTGCTGACCCATCAGTCGAGCCATTTCCTTCGGCAGCATCGCCCTCTGCAGCGGCCTGCTGAGCGCCCTGGCGCACGCCGCTGCCTGATGCCATCCGTGGGGAAACCTGCGATTTCGCACGAGCTGATCACAGCGTTGTAGCTGATGACGACTGCACGTGCGCCGCCTTCTGCAAGCAGTGCCAACCCCGCTGCCACTGCTTGCTGTTCTCGCAGTGCCCAACCTCTCGCACGAGCTGACCCCAGCAGCATTGTAGCTTATGGGGTGCTCTTGCTGCGCTGACGGGCGCCAGCAACCGCTGTTGCCATTGCTGCCACTGCCTGCCTTCTCGCGCTGTCAGTCCAAGTTGTCACTGCTCTCTCCCACGGGCTGGTTCCAGCAGCCTAGTAATTGATGAAGTTCTCTTGCCCCGCCACTTGGCATTGTCAATCGCTGCTGCCACTGCTTGCCTTCTCGAACCGACTGGCTCTGCTGCCACTGCTTGCCTTCTTGCACGAGCTGACCTTCGCTGCAATGCAGCGGAAGATGTGGTTCGCATGTGGACGTTTGGCACCGACAATTGTTGCTGCCACTGCCTGCCTTTTCGCACCAGCAGACATTGCCACCAACGCGTGCCATGCACTTTGGCAGCGGAGCCATTGCTCGACCAGGTGTGGAGGCGGGGCGAGGGGAGGGGAGAAGCGAGGAGAGGGCGCAGGGAGCAATGTCTCATGGCGGGTGCGCGCGCGCCTGATCTCAGCATCGTAGCTGATAGCGTGGGGCGCAATTTGTTTGATGGCCCCGAAAGGCGCCGAAGTCGTGTTTCGGGGGCAGGGCCATCAACGGGCATTCGCGAACACCCTCTGCGACTTCGGGAGCAGGGCCATTCCGAAGTTTGCCCGCGAAACACCATTGCGCGCCCCGTGCAGGGTGCCGCTCGGGCCCGCAATGGCCAGGAGGACGGGGAGGAGGCGGAGGAGGAGGAGGAGGAGGAGGTGGAGGAGGAGGGAGGGGAGGGATGGAGGGGGGCCTGTCCAGCGCGAAGGTGAGACCGTGCGTCGACGTGGACGCCGCGCCGGTGGACGGGCGCCCCCTTCCCGCCGCGCACCCTTTTTTTGGGGGGGGGAGACCCGCCCGGGGGGGGGGGGGGGCAGGCGGAGGGGCCGTCGGCGCCGTGATGCTCGGAGGGAGAACTTGTAGACGTCCACGAGATTGGAGTCGGAGGGGGGGACTGAGGTGGCCCAGCACTCACTGGTTCTGGCCAGCAGGACGGGGAGAGGTTCGAGGTTCTGGGTCCGGGGAGGTGTTGTTGCCTTTTTCGGCCTTTGGGGGCGGCCTTCGGACCCCAGGACCGTCAGAGTCGGATCTGTGGTGAACATCTGCACCAGATCGATCCCAGGAGGCGTTCAGGGACCGCGTTTGAACGGATTTGGCTTCACCCCCCCCCCTGACCGACTGTCCGGGATCCCAACCAGTTCCAGCCGCCTCCAACCTTCCGCACCGTTCCTCGACGAAGTGATCATGCATACGGTCAGGAGCTTTGGCTCAGCGTGTCGCTCCGCCGGTTCTGGCCCATCACGCTTCGGCGCGCCGTGCTGCCTGCCCTCCCTCCCTCCACTTGCATGTTACTTTCGATTACCCCCGGCCCTCGGAGGAGAGAGCCGTGGAGAGCCGTTCGAGACGTCGAGAAGGTCCGGGACTCCGCGCGGGTGTCTTGCCTCGGCGCCCGGCACGCGGAAAGGCGCCAGGGTGCTGGGCCAGAGGCGCCGCCAGGGGCTGGGCCAGAGGCGCCCACCCGAGAGGCCCGCGGGGAGCTCCGAGGGGTCGCGTGCACGGCGGGGAGTCTTCTGCCTGGCGCTCGCGGCGACGGCCCCGGCGACACGCCGTGCCCTGCGAGCGGATGGCGCGCCGCTCCGCTCCGCGCGGCGGGGAGCAGCTGGGGAGACCTCCTGACGCTGACGCCTGGAGCTGGGGGTGTGGAGGGAAGAGGGAGGAGGAGGAGGGAGGGAGGGAGGAGGAGCAGGAGGAGGAGGAGGAGGAGGAGGAGGAGGAGCAGGAGGAGGAGCAGGAGGAGGAGGAGGAGGAGGAGGAGGAGGAGGAGGGAGGAGGGAGGAGGGAGGAGGGAGGAGGGAGGAGGGAGGAAGGAGGAGGGAGGAGGACTACCCAAGGATTACCCCAAGCTGACTCAGCTAGACCACGCTACTGCAGGGGGCTCACTGAAGAGGCCTCCCTTCAGGAAGACGCCGGAGGGCCCAGGCCCCCATCTTGCAGGGGGCCTCGCCTCGCGCACACACTTGCGCTCTTTGGCCAGGTCCCGAACGTGGCCGTGGCCCTGCTCGGGCCTGTAACCACAGCGAGTGCACGCCCGGGTCATACAGCAAAAGCTAAGGCGTAGGGATGACGGGCGACGCGCGTGCTAGTGGTCACAAGCACCTGCTGGAGCCGGGCCGGGTGGGCCAGAGGACGCTGGGAAGAAGGCCAACTCCGAGGCACCGTGTCACCAGAAGTTGTGCTGGCTTCGGCCTGGCAGTCAAGACAGCCAAGACGTGTGTCAGACTCGACAGAAGAGGAGGAGGAGGAGGAGGAGGAGGAGGAGGAGGAGGAGGAGGAGGAGGAGGATTCAGGAGGAGGAGGAGGATTCAGGAGGAGGAAGAGGAGGAGGAGCGGGAGGAAGAGAGGAGGAGGAGGAGGAGGAGGAGGAGGAGGAGGAAGAGGAGGAGGAGGCGGAGGAGGAGGAGGAGGGAGTGTGGGAGAGCTGCCCGCCCAGGGCTCGCGCGGGGGGGGAAGAGGGTATGGCCCTCCTGGCCATTGCGTCGAACGCGCGCACCGCGGGCGGGCGCTCGTCGGCCTCGAGGGCGAGGACGGGGGCTCTCGCCATGCGGAGCCGCACTGGACTCAAGTCGGGCCTGCCCCTCTACAGGGGGGATATCCAAACATAGGTAACGCATAGCCTGGGGATGCATAGGTTTGAACTTGTTTTTCGTATGTCTTCTTTGTCGTCCAAAGTCCGCCTCCAGGGGGACGCCCGGCCGAACGCTATGCGGAGCCGCACTAGACACAACGTTGCCACCACCCATCCGTAACAAGAGGGACGGGAGGCGGGGATGGCGTTGGAGGCGGCATCAGAGGCCGCGAGATCGTTGGCTGTCCGGTTGCCAACCCAAGCCAACGGGGGAGCCCACATTCGCCATGGGTTCCTCGGGAGACGTGTGGCTGTTCAAGAAATCGACTGAAGCACGTGCCTCACCACCCCGCGGGCCTCAGATGACGGCCACGGGCCCATCCTTTGAACAAGAAATCACTGCCTGTCCAACACTCAACATCACCAGAAGTAAGCTGCAACACTGAAATCCAACTGCTCACCTCTGCACGATTAGACTGACGGTGGCCTGCAAACGGCGCGCACGCACCGCCAATGAGCATTGCATGGTCCACGGGTCCTTGCAGCAAGCACTAGCCCCAGCCGCAGCGTCGGACGCGCGCGTCTGAGGCCTCCTCGCCCCCGTTGCCGTCCCCGCACGCGAAGTTGCGGGCACCTGCTGGCGCCAGCCTGCCCTGCCCCACGGTGCCGAAGGTGGACAGCACCACGCCTGTGTCGCAAGGCGGCGGGCATGTCTACGATCTCGGCGCCATGCAGCGCAGCCTGAGGGCAGGGATGTCCTGATGCCATCTCTCCGCCATGGGCCGCAGCCAGTCGGTCCTCTCGAGGTCCTCGTGCGCTGGTCTGAGCGGACGATCTCCCCAGATGCGGTGGTAGTCGTCCGCCACCTCCCCGCAGTTGCAGAGCCTTGATCCGCCTCTCTCCCCGCCGATGGCCTCATTCTTGCGAGCCGCGGTCCACGTGCTCGCCGTCACTGCCTGGAGTAGGGCGTTGGCCATGTCGGGCTTGCTCCTCCTGTACTTCCGTAGGGTGAAAGTCTCGTCGCTCAGGTCCACCCCCAGCTCGAGTCCCGCCGCGTTGTTGCCACCTGCCGCCCTGGTCCAGCGCCTGGCAGAGCTGTCCTCCAGCACGGCGTCGACGACATCTGTTTGGTCTCGGTGCTCCTGCCCAGCGGCCGAGCGCCACTCGTCTCCTCGCGGGTCGGTCCAAGAGGTTGGCGAGTGTGGCGTCCAGCTTGCTCCCCAGAGCGTGAGCATCAACGAGACCATCACGCCTCGTCTGCGCCGCCAGCGATGCTGCGAGGGCACCTTCAGCAGCTGCCTGTAGATCAGCGGCCAGGCCCTCGCAGCCATCTGCCGGATGCCGGTGCGGTGGGCGTGGAGGCCGAACCGCGCTCGCAACGGCGTCCTCGGGATCTCCAGCGCCGGGTCCTTGCCCTCCAGCGCCAGGAAGGTGGTTTGGGCAGCGCCCTGCCCGGGGTGTCGCCAGGCCAGCGGCGTGGCGGCGCCTCGCCGCTGTGATCGGCGACGGCGGCTCGCCGCGGGCACGGGCGCCGTGCCCCAGAGAGGGCACGGCCCCCTGGTCGAGCCGGGCTGCGCGTCTCTCCCCGCGGGGCGTGCGCAGCTTCCTGCCCAGCGGCCGCAGCCTCGTCGGGGCCTTTCAGCGCCTGTCCACGTGGGCGGCACGGCGCCGATGCCCTGCTGCAGCGCGGTCCATTCCGAGGTCTCTGCCCTCCTCCGCCACTTGGAAGGTGGGGCCTCGCTGCTGGAGCTTGGGCGCCATCCTCCTGGTCATCGGGAGGTCCGAGGAGTAGATCACGCTTTTGCCTGCCAGACTGGTGCCCTCCTGCTCCAGGGAGAGGCCGAGGGCCAGCATCGCTGCAGGAAGAGCCTCTTCGACTGACCATCTGCTGCCGTAGAAGGAGGTGGTGGTATCGTCGAGCCAGGCCCGAGGGAAGCCTCTGAATGAAGGGGTCACGAGTCTCCCCAGGTTGCGGTACAGTGAGCGGCTTGAATAAGGAACACTTATTTTTCAAAAGGGGCTCCGTCGTTCCTTAGGCTTGCATTCGTTATTCATCGTCCCCTATACGTGATTGATTAGTTATCGTTCCTTATGCGTCACTCCCTGGAAAAAAGGGGCTTCGTTCCTTATGTATCGTTCCTCAGGTCAGGCCGATGACGGTACACGACTGCTCTCGCCAAGTTGTTGGCGTGGCGCGAGCCAGCCAACAAAGATCTGTCTGCTTGGCACGGCTCGCGACATGCGCCATCGAGCCTCGGAATCCCGCCCGTCGCGTGCAGCTGGAGCTCCAGGGCCAGGGTGCGGATCGGGGAGGAAGGAGGACGGAGGAGGAGGAGGAGGAGGAGGAGGAGGAGGAGGAGGAGGAGGAGAGACAGAGGAGACAGAGGAGGAGGGAGGAGGAGGAGGGAAGAGGAGGAAGAGGAGGAGGAGGAGGAGGAGGAGGACGGGGAGGATGACGAGGAGGAGGAGGAGGTTAAGGGAGAAGGATCCAGGGTGTTTTGCCCTTCTTGGGCCCCCTCGGTGGTGTCGGGCGTTCCGTCAAGTGGGGTGGGGGGGGGGCGATCAGTGGGGGGGGTCGAGAGTTGCAGGAAATGGGGCCCTCTGGGGCCGCGAAGGTGCGGGACACGCCCCCGCTTCCTGCCCCCCCCCATCGGGCAACGCTCGAGCCTGAGGGATGGCCGAAGTAAGGAGCGATCGAATGCATGGAAATCCAAACGTGAGACTTCGGGGGTCCGCGTGGAGTTCTCGGGTCGGTGCTGCCCCCTTTTTATCGCCTGGCCAAGAGAGGGGGGTGCAGCGCAGGCGCTGGCCTCCCGCCCTTGGCCAGGAGAGGGGGATGCAGCGCCGCCCCAGGGAACCCGCGCGGGCCTCTGACAGTTTGTGTTGATGTAGTTGGTTGTTCTCTTCCTTCCTTCGGAGAAGGGAGAGGGGGGGGAGGAGGAGGAGGAGAAGGAGGAGGAGAAGGAGGAGGAGGAGGAGGAGAAGGAGGAGGAGGACGAGGAGGAGGAGAGAGGAGGAGGAGGAGCAGGAGGAGGAGGAGGAGGAGGAGGAGGAGGAGGGAGGAGGGAGGAGGGAGGAGGGAGGAGGGAGGAGGGGAGGAAGGAGGAGGAGGAGGATTACCCAAGGATTACCCCAAGCTGACTCAGCTAGGAGGAGAAGGAGGAGGAGGAGGAGGAGGAGGAGGGGAATGAGGAAGAGGAGGAGGAGAAGGAGGAGGAGGAGGAGGAGGAGACGATGAGGAGGAGGAGGAGACGAGGAGGAGACGAGAAGAGGAGGTCTTTAGGGATCTTCGGGATTCCTGGGGCATGTTGTTCAGGCAGACTGGATGCCCGCGGGTCGGGCAGGGTCCCGCGAGCTCCCGCCATGTGTTAAAGCGAATATGTCTTGCGCCGTGGGTTGATGCTGTTCGATGCTGGACGCTCTGGTATCGGGCTCTATCTCCTTGTCTATCTATCGAGCTGCGTGTCGCACGGTGCCGATTGACACGTCCATCTGGTCTGGACCTCCCCTCCTCGTCTCCCTCCCTCCCATCTGAGATCCCCTTGCCCCCTCCCCCCGCCCCCTCCACCACCCACCCTTTTTCCATTCATTTGTTCACCTGTTCCGGCCCGCCTCCTCTCGGAGACGACCCGTCTCGCCCGTCGTACCAGACAAACCGCATCATGAGCATGTACACTTCGAGTGCCACAGCGCCGGGTATCTTTACCTCGAGGAGGAGTAACAACAGAAACATAAGCGTTCGAGCGCGGACTTCTCGCATTGCGCCAGACACCTCCCCCTCCCTGGCGCGCAAAGAGCGCCAGGAGCTGCGCCAGAGGCGCCGCCTGGAGGGGTCCAGCGCCGATGCCAGAAATCTGCACGGACCTTCGAAAGAGTATGTTCGTGCAACTGTTTTGCTTTCTAGGGCCACTGTGATCCTGTCGCGCTGCAGCAGTGAGGTACATCATACGAATACACCACGTGGACGAGGACGAGGGCCACCAGATCAGGCGAGAAGTAGGCTGCCCCGCGGCCTCGCGCGCGGCGGGGCCTCGTCTTCCTGTGCCTCCTCCTGGCCTTCGCATCCCCAGTCCTCCTCCTCCTCCTCTTCCTCCTCCTCCTCCTTCTCCTCCTCCTCCTCCTCCTCTTCCTTGCCTCTTCTTCCCGATTTCTCTTCTTCGTCTCCTCCTCGTCCTCCTTCTCCTCCTTCCGGTCTCCTGGTCTCTGCCTCTCCAGTCCGCGTCTTTGCGTTTGGGGGCGCTCGGCCTTCGATGTTTGCAGTTTGGGCGCAGCTGTCTCAAGTCGCCGCCCCCAGCTCCACGAGTCCGACCCGCTCGGGCGGCGCACGAGGGGGGAAGAGCGGGAGGGCCAGGTGGCAACACTTGGGAGGTCAAATTCGACATTGGCACTGCTGCACCCGTGGTCGAAAGCCGTCTGGATCTGGCCTGACCCCGTCCATTCCTGCATGATCCCGCCAGCCCCGAGCCAGGCTCAACCCCGAGCCTGACCCGGCTTGGCCCTGAGCCAGGCTTAAACCCAGCCCTCGCCTCGGGCTTCGTCTAAAACAGGGCTAGGATCGGGACAAATCGCTCCAGAGCGTTCCGGAGCGCTCTCAGAGCGTTCCGGAACGCTCTGGAGCGGCCGCGGCGCCCAATACATCCTCCAAACCCGCCGTTTCTCAGAGATTTCGAGCAATCCCGATCCGATTTTGTCCCGATCTTCGCGTCGTTTTATCGTCGCCTGTCATCGCTGCCGCGGAGAAGGCCCCTCGGTGGTGGCTGCCTGAGGAGGCGGGGGAGCACGCGGCACCCTCCAGAGAGAGAGCCGCGCTCTCGAGCAGCGTGGCCGTTGGCATCACCTCCCCGGGCGGGCTGCTGGCGGCAGGCAACACAGAGAGCGGGCCCGCTGGCGGCAGGCGGCGGCAGCAGGGCCAGGCCAAGACCAGTACGATCAACACACGCCGGTCGTTGTTGGCAGATAGTTTTGGATCCCCTTACCCCAATCTACTTCAGGCGCCCTCCTACTTCAAGAGTCGGCATGATGTTGCTGTGCTTGGTTATTCTCTGGGAGGGCCTGGACCCAATCCACTTCATCCGCCTTCCTGCTCCATGTTTTTGCCTACTTCTTCCGACCGACGTGTATGGGTACGAAACGATTGGGCACGAGGACCGACGGCAGTTCATCCTCATTTGGAGCCGGGCTCGCCGTTGGCGTTTCCGCGGGTGCTGCCCACTCGAGACGAAGGAGTCGCCTGCCCCACAGCGGCCGCCATAGGTGTCAGAACACGGCTACTGCTGGGCATCGTGCCGTCTTCCGTGCGGAGCTAGGACGAGGATAAATCCGCGCCGAGAAGGTCGCTGCGCCCAGCCCAATACACCGTCCAGGGCCGCCGAATCTCAGAGATTCCCGATCTATCCTCACCCGATGTTGGCCTCGTCCTGGCTTCGTCTTGGGCTTCCTGTCCGCGCCCAGTCTGGGCGTGCCAGCAAGCGATGGCGACATATGTTTTGGCTCAGGGTCCTCCTCCGCCTCCTCCTTCTCCATCTCAACCTCCCCCTCCTCCACATTTACACAGTATGAATACTACTTTCCTCTCTCCCCTGGTGGCGTCTGGGAAATATTCGGCCCCCCTCCGCGTACTGTTTTTTACACCGGATTCACGGAAGTTCGGTTTTCGCCGAGGTTTTTTTCACAATGTTGTTTTCGCTGAAACGCTGGCCTCATTTTCGGGCTACCGGTCATTCCGACTCGTGCTCCCGCTGCAGCGCTGGCCTCATTTCTGCGCTTCCGCTCGTTCCGAATCGTGCTCATTCGGTGTCGATTCGTTGATTTCTGGGGCCGCAGAAGACCCCCCTTTGGGGCGTCGCCACGCCATGCTATGTCAGGCTACGCGTCCTACTTTCCGCTGTCTGTGTGTTTTCTGTTTCTTTTCTGCTCTCGCTGAAGCGCTGGTTTCATTTTCGGGCTACCGCTCGTTCCGAATCGTGCTCCCGCTGCAGCGCTGGCCTCATGTCCGCGCTTCCGCTCGTCCCGAATCGTGCTCCCACTGCATCGCTGGCGTCGTTATTTCCAGTGCCATGCCACGGCATGGTTTTCGGTCTTTCCAAATAGCCCCCCAAAATTTAGAAACTGGCCTCCCGAACAAAAACATCGGAAGTGATTATGCATTCCTTGTCGATTCGTTGATTTCTGGGGGCGCAGAGCCCCCCCCCACCCTTCGGGGCGTCGCCACGTCATGCTATGTCATGGTACGCGTTGATCTTCAACACCATGCTATGCCATGTAATGCTATGCCATGTTGCGACATCCGATTGTGCGAATAGAGAGGCGATCTACGCCATGGTAAGGCAGTGGAAGGGAGCGGTAGGACGTCAGATGTGACACGAGCGCCCCCAGCTTGTCCTCCTCCCCCTTCCCTTTCCCCTCCCCCATCGCCCTCCTCCTCTGCCCCGACTTGGCCACACGGGCAGGAACGTCAGGCGCTGGCGGGCGGTGCCTCCGCCGGCGGCGGGCCCCCCCTCCCCCCAGCGAGGGGGGCGCGCCTGGAGGGCGGCGGCGGAGGTGCCGCCAGGGGGGGAGGGCACGTTCCGGCGGGGAAGCCGTCCGCGGACGACTGCAGGTTGTGCTTGCGCGTTCTCGTTTGCATCCTGGGAGGGGAGGGGGGCAGAGGGAGAGAGGGAGGAGGTGGAGGAGGAGGAGGAGGAGGAGCAGGAGGGGGAGGAGGAGGACGAGGAGGAGGAGGAGGAGGAGGAGGAGGAGGAGGAGGAGGAGGAGAAGGAGGAAGAGGGGAGGAGGAGGAGGAGGAGGAGCAGGAGGAGCAGGAGGAGGAAGAGGAGGAGGAGGAGAAGGAGGAGGAGATGGAGGAGGTGGAGGAGGAGGAGGTGGAGGAGGTGGAGGATAGGAGGATAGGAAGAGGAGGAGGGCGAGAAGAAAGGACGAGGAGGAGGAGGAGGAGGAGGAGGAGGAGAAGGGCCCAGACATCTGGCGCCTCGATTTGTTCGAGACCAGCCTTCCCCCCCCACCCCCCCGAAGGCCTCTCGACGCCTTCCCCGGGGCCGGCTCCTCATCCCCTCGGCCGCTTTGCCTCGGCCGTTCTGCTGATGGGCACGAGATTGGTTTCCCGAATTCGAGCCTGGGTTGCTGGACGCGGGAGCCCTTCTCTTTGATGTGCCCTCCTGCCGCGTGCGGGAGCACTGAGCCCGAGCACTGCTCCAGCCACGGCTGGACCGCGCTGAAATTACGCAGTGGCAAACTCAGCTTGGGGAACATGTGTATGTTAATAGGGATACGAGTAATCATATTAAGAAGAATAGCATGTTCTTAATAATCATGATATCAATCAGACGAAGGAGAACAAGAGGAATACGAATAACATTAATAATGATCTGAAGAAATTGAAGAAGACGCCGACTAAACATTAACGCAATAACAAGCAGATTACGTCGAGTAGTACTAATGATAGTAATACTTTGACTGCGGAGAATAATGCGAAGAGGTAGCTACATTTAGCTCGGTTGCCCGACCCCCAGCAGGTCGGGACAAGTTGCCGTCGCGATATTGTGAGGCCGCCAGATGTCTTGGTCTGGTGGTAGGAACTCGGCCCCATGACTTGTGCTCGGGCGCCTTCCAGCCAGCGTTTCGGCGTGGAGTCGAGGCGTGGCGACGAGCAAGCGCCCTGGCGGCCCGACAGGGCACTCGGACTTTTTGGCGAGGGGAAGGGCAATGATGAGGATGAGGAGGAGGAGGAGGAGGAGAATAAACCCAAGGCGCACCAATGATGTTGCAACAAACCCTCCCAAGTTCCCTCGTGATAGGTCCCTACACGGGTTCGCTTTCATTGAAGGGCGTGCCACGTTGGAAGACAACTGATTGAAAATCCTGAACCGTGCCAGAAAATCATTCCTGAGACTTCAGCGCCGCGATTCAACGTGACTGCTGCGACCTGACCATCCTGAGTCGTGCCGCACTCCATCCGTGAAGCCCTGGGAAGCTTTGAGCACGAATGTGCGCGGCGCTGTTGCGAGAGCCGCTCTTTTGAAAAGCAGCCGCCCTCCATCCGCGAAGATCTTGCACACTTTTAAGACGAGTGTGCGCGGCGCGAACGGCCCGTCCTCCATCCGTGAAGCTCTTGCGGATTTCAAGCTTGAGGATCCTACGAGGTGAGGAAGTCTCAGGCGAGACGCCCGGCCCGCCCTGACGACACGTCTCGGGGTGTGACAGGGGGAGTAATTTTTGAGGAAAAAGGATGTAATACGCGGAGGAGGAGGAGGAGGAGAAGGAGAAGGACAACAACGAATGTCATCAGCATACATGTTCGGAGGTCCGCGCGGATTCTCCGAAGCGCGGCAGAGTTACCGCCGAATGCGCCGCTAAGAGGGTCCAGCGTTCCAGCGCTGGCATGGTAAATCTGTCCGGGCCTCTGCATTGTTATGCTGTTCGTTGGGGGACGCAAACACAGATCTCAGATGTGTGTTTCAGCTATCCGCGGGACCCAGAGCTCACGACCCCTTTTCCCAAGGGCAGTTCGTTCGTCCAGCACCCATGTATGACGATCGCGGTGTTAGACAAGGCCCGAGGAGGAGACCAGAGGAAATCTGGGATGCGTCGGCGATGTTGCTATACACCCTCCCGTCCAAAGTCCCCATCCGCAAAAGTCCCCACCTGCATGCCTGGCCACTGCGGGAAGCTCTGCCCTCGAACGACGGGCGCCGCGTGGCCCCGCCACCCAGGCGAGACCCCGTATCGTAAGGGATCCGCCCTTCCGCACTCTGGCCAGAGGGGCGCCGACTGCACGTTCAAGGACGTGTGTAGCGACCGCCCGATGTTGAAGCAGAGCTGGCCTCCATGTGTAAATCCTGGCCCTCAGAGTGATCTCGTCCCTGGCCACAGAATGTGCGGCCAGGCCTGCCAGCAACAAGATCACCACCACCACCCGGAGAGGGCCAGGGGGAGGTTGGGAGGTGGCAGTGGCGCTGTGCATGCTCGCTTGTGGGCACCGTCGCAGGATATTCTGCCCGCCCGCACGCCATGAGATCTGGCGTCGCAAAGAAAACAACATCGTTAGATGTCAAAGTCGAGGCCCTAGATCCCCAACTGTCTACGGCATTTCTTGCGCTGGATCGAGCCGGGGGCCCGAAAGTGGGCGAAACAACGCCCAGTGCGAACAACATTGGTGGCGCCATGATCTCAGTGTGCTGCAGGTCGGTAGATCTTGCGCCCCGCAGGCGGCGGTGGTGGTTGGTGTCTCTCTTTCCCTGCCCCTCCTCCGCCTGGGAAGACGATCAGGTCTCTGCTTATGCAGGTTGAAACCTAAACCCAAACTCCGAGGATGAACGAGGTACCGATACCGCTGCCCGTCCTGGAGTAGCCCTCGTCGCCGCAGCTGGATTTTCCCTTCTTGTGAAATTATTCTAGGGAGGTCAGGGGAGTAGCAGTAGCAGCGAGCCGGGCGGGCAGCAGCGGTGGAGGATACCCAGCGTGTCGCTGTCTGTTGGCGGTTGCCTGCTTGCCGCCGCCGTGGTCTCCGTCGTGGTAGCTGCGTGCGGCGCCAATCACCGCACAGCGCTCAACGGCCCACCCCAGGCTGTGCCGGGAACGAGCTGCAGAAGGCTTGGCCGCGAGTTGTGGTTGCAGCCGTTGTGTTTTGGCGCATACGTTGGGCCTGGCAGTTGCGAGGTCGGATGCCGACGAATGCTGGAACATCGGCATCGGTTTCTCTCTCTACCTCTCTCTCCCTCCCCTTCTCTCTCTCTCTCTTTGTCTCTCTCTCTCTCTCTCTCTTTCCGTGCCTTCCCTTTCCCACTTCTCGAACATCCGGCGGCATTGTGTCGAGGCCCATCTCAGTCTCAGGTTCGCCATACTTGGGCCGTGTCTTGACAGCCTCTTGGGCCCGCGAAAGGCCACCCTGGGTCCCAGGCGTTCGTGACTCCTCTTCTTCCATCTGGCGGAGGAGGGCAGAGGGCAGAGGTCGGAAAGAGAGGAAGCTGAACAGGGAAGAGGAGGAGGAGGAGGAGGAGGAGGAGAAGGAGATGCAGGATGTGGAGGGGGGAGGAGGGATATGGATGGAGGAGGAGGAGGAGGAAGACGGAGAATGGAGGAGGCACACTATGAATGGATGAAGAGGCGGAGGAGGAGCAGGAGCAGGAGGACGAGAGGCGGGAGCCTCGCTCGACCCTCGATCGACGGGATCGTTCGGTCCTCGATCCTCCATCGATCCTCGCCCATCGTCGGGGATCGACCCTCGAGGGGAGGACGCGCGGGCATGGGAAGGGGGGGGATCTCGAGGGCCCAAGGGGGGGCGCCGCAGAAGAGGCCCAGATCGGGCAGCTGCAGCCCGGCGTGCACACCTTCTCCGTGTTCGCGTGACCCCCTTTGCCGCACGTTTGTCCCGCCGACCGGCACTGCCGCGTCTCTCTAGGCTGAAGTCGGGCGTGCGTGTCTGTCTACAGGAGGAATAGATTCAAAAGTAATCCAACAATAGCCGTGTTACATTTTTGGGGGTGTTTTTAACTATTTCGGGGTATTTGTTGGCTAAGTTTCATTTTTCGCCCAAAATCCGCCTGTAGGAAGACATGCCCGACCTAAGCCTAGGACTCTTAGACGGGGTCGGAGTACAGTGGTGGCCCATGCCAAGAAACACCCTGCTTGCCTCCAGGGTGCCCTGGGTTTCTTGGGTTTCGATGGTGTTGCTATGGAACGCGTGACGCTCACACCCGAAAAATCCATGGACATCCTCGGATCTTAGGGTTGTGTTTCTTGTGGGAGGTTTCTTGTGGACTGGCCTCCACTGTAGGCGTCTTAGATTGGGTCGGAGTAGATGCTGTCGAAGGGTCGCGCCGCATCGCCGATGCATCGGCGATGCGGCTCGATGTGGAGCCCGAGTTTCTCCACGCCGACGTCGCCAGTGCATCGTCGACGTTGCCAGTGCATCCCCGATGCATCGCGGATTTCTGAGAAGTCCCGCCGTTTTCTGAGAAGGCCTTCTCCTTCTCACTTCCCCCCCCTCGCTCGTCACCGAGCTCTGGACGCCCCGGTTAACTGGAATAACTCCGGTCCGGGGTAGCGCAGGTTTAGGCCGCCGAGGCACGAGGCACAAGTCAGGAGCTACCCCTGACAACCCCCCCAGCCCCGACGGCTCGGGCATGCTTGGACGCCCGCGAGTTATCCAGGACGATTCCGGGGCAACTCTGGCGGGGGCCCCCGGGGCACAAGTCAGGAGCTGTCCCGGGGCCCCCGACCCCACCCCCAGCCCTGGTGGTTCGGGGCCCTGGCTGCATCGCCGGGCAGGCACGCGCACACGAGACGGAGCCAGGATGTCCGTGCGTGCTGCGGTCAGGAAGGAGCTCTGGCTCAGCTTGTCGTTCCGCCGGTCCTGGCCCACAGCGCTTCTGCGCGACACGCTGTCCACGTCCCTCATCCTCGTTCTCCTCCTCCTCCCTCCTCCTCCTCCTCCTCCTCTTCCCTCCTCCTCCTTCCTCCTTCCTCCTCCTCTCTCTCCCTTCATCCTCCTCCTCCTCTTCCTCCTCCTCCTCCCCCCTCCTGTCCTCCTCCTCCTCCTCCTCCTCCTCCTCCTCCTCCTCCTCCTCCTCCTCCTCCTCCTCTTCCCCCCAGCGTCGACCTCCCGAGCTGTTCCCAGCCTCCCGCCGCGCGTAGCGGAGCGGCACCCTATCTAGCATCTTGCAGGGCACAGCGTATCGCGGGGGACGCCGCCCTCAGGAAGGGGGCGGGCTAAGGATGGAGATGATCGGCGGGTGGGGGCGTTGTGAAGCTGGCGGGCTGTCCTTCAAGGCAACCAGAGTAGGGTAGAGTACAATGTGGCTTCTTTCCGACCGCGATCATGCCTACCCGCCTACCCTGTCGTAAAGCGTTACTCATTCTAACCCCATCCCGTCCGATCAGTCCCATATTCTGCACGAAGGCCGTATCATACACCTCGCGTCCGTCTGTTGAGGATCTCATCATGTTGTGTTCCATGCAATATTGTCAGAAGACCTTGCAAGTTGATGAGCTCGTGTGCTTACCTGGATTACGTCAGAATGTGTTGGGCAAATGGTCCCACACCTTCCATGACTGATGAATAGACCCAGCGGGTCTCGAAACACTTTTTTCAATCACGCTCGCCAGGGGTCATCGCGGGCGCCGGCGAGGGGAGCGCGCATCCCCCCTGCACGGCACCCTAAAAAGGATCGCCTATACATATAAAGATAAACATTTAGCTTGTTATAAATTATATATGGAATACATATATATATATATGTATATCTATATATGTATATCTATATATATATATATAGATATATATATCCGGGGCAAAGTCTGTTTCCCCTCTCGTGCTGATGACAGGTGTGCCCAAAGTCGTCGTCGTTATTGTCGTCGGCGGCGGCGGCGATGGCGTCGGCGTCGGCGTCGGCGTCGTCGTCGTCGGTGTCGTCGTCGTCGTCGTCGTCGTCGGCGTCGTCATCGTCCACGGCGGCCCTGCGCAGCACCCGTCCTTCCCCCCTCCGGAGCACGTCGTCGTCGTCGTCCGTCGGCCGCCGTTGCCCCGTCGCCGTCGGCCGTCGTCTACTACGGCTGTCCTGCGCAGCCGCCCCCCCCTCCATGCGACATCATCCGCAGCGCGCGCGCGTCGTCGGTGGCCCCGACGTCGGCATGGTCCCCGTCGTCGTCGACTACAACGGCCCTGCGCGGCCACCGCCCCCATGGACAGACTGCACTGGAGGAGGGGGAGGGGGAGGGGGGCGGCACGGGGAAAGGAGGAACCGTTGCCGCCGGCCCCCGCCGTACCTGTCCCTCCTGGCCTTTCCTGTTTGTATCCATGTCGCCCCGCCTGCCAGCTGCGACGCGCCTCTCCATCCCGCGTCCTCCTCCGCTCCTGTCTGCAAGCCCCGCTTAGCGGAGGCGCTGCTGTCCCCCCCGCTGCAGCGGCGCTGTTCGTGTCGCGCCTGTCGCCCTGCAGCTGGCGGCCGGGCGTCGCACTAGTCATCGGCGCCGCCGTGATGTATTTCCGTCTGGCGGGCGTTCCGCCGCGGTTCGCCCAAGCAGGGAACAGATGTGTTCCATCACCTGCCTGGTTTTATATAAAATAATTCACAAGTGAACACGAAAGGCGTTGATGAGCATTGGCGCGCGCAGGAAACGTGGCACGATTTAAATTTCTTACTTTTGCCATTCTGTCTCCTCTGTGTTTCGAGGGCTCGGTCTTCAAATGGATGTTGCATGAGTTCGTGTTGCGCGCGAGCGCGCGCCCAAGTGGCCCGCGCCACATTTGCCACAAACGGTTCGCGGCGTGCATACGATTAACTACCAGGGGCCGCGCCCGGGCCGGATGCGGCAGATGGCCGTGTGGAATATTTTCGCTGGTGCCCGAAAGTGTTTTCATTCCAGGCGGACTCGCACGATAACAAAACATGTCCACCGTGCCATGTGATTTACAATGGAAAGCGCTTGAGCCGGGTCCGGCTGATCGCTGGGTCATCATGCCATGGGTCGAAACATTTGAGCACACGCACACACACACATCGGAAATTCTCCAGGGCCGGATTTGGACCCAGTTGGGCCCATCGGGGAAAGTATTTCGCATTAGGGCCAGAGCTGAGTAAAACGTAGGAGCTTACTGCAATGGCGCAGCGCGGTCACACCCACCCGCCCGACCCAATCATACAGCACGACATCTTAGAATCCCATCATATCCGCCCTGGCCGACGTTGGTCATAAACCGTAACCTGCATGTTTGTCAGAGTTGTCAGACGGTTTCTTCTGAATGTTCCAAGCCCGCGCAAGTTCAAGAACTCATGCGCGCATGTTGTTTTGTGGCGTTGGTGAGCAATGGTGTGCGCGGAAAGACGTTTCGCTTTCTTAGAGGAGCAAATGTGTTTTCTATTGCTGGGCAGCTCTGTCTTGAATGATTTGATCATGAGTAGAAATTTAAACGAATTCGAGTTGCTCGCCCAGCGAACGCGCGCCTCTGGCCCCACTGCTTTTTATTTCAGTGGGATTTACAATCTGTCAAAACATGCCCGCCGTCCGATTCATTTACACTGGAAATTGCACAGCCCAGATCCCGCGGATCACTGATTGGTATAAGGAGTGGGCAGGGGACAAGCTGGTTCAGAGGGGAAGGAGCTGGACAAGGGAGGGAGGGAAAAGCAAGAACGGTCGCCCACGATCCTGACGTCAGAACATCTCCGAACGTCCCCGAAGGCTTCTGAAGTCCCCCCGAAGGCCGAAAAGGCCCAAAGAAGGCCAAAAGAGTCCCGACAACGTCCGAGCAACTCCGCTGCAAATCTTGCAGAGCCGAGGCCGAGGGCAACATATATTAAGAGGAGAAGCGGGCACAGTATTAATTGACAGCGAAATATGACAAGCTTATCCCCTGTTGGACACGCTGGTAGCACGTGCTATAAAACTGGAACAGCGAACCGTCTAAAGAGGAGGGGGGAACACGAGCAGGAGGAGGAGGAAGGAGGGAGGAAGAGGAGTAGGAGGAAACAGAGGGCATGAGGAGAAGGCATGATGAGAGAGGAGGAGGAGGATGTGGAGGAGGAGGAGGAGGAGGAGGCGGAGGAGGATCGCACTCCATGGAATGGAAGAGAGAAAGAGTGATAGAGAGAGAGGTCCGACGAGTCCAAAACTCAAGGAGGGGCCCGTCCGAGGGGAGTCCAAAACCCCAGGGGAGGCTGGAGGCGGAGGAAGTGGATGCAGGAGGAGGGGGCCGGGCGGAGAGAGGAAGGAGGACGGAGGGGGAAAGACGCAGTACAGTACAGTCGGGAGGGTACTCCTGTGTTCTTCGTGTTTGTTGGATGTTCTCGTGCCTCCCGGGGAGGGCACCCTCGCATGTTCTGTGTGTCTTGGCCGGCGGAGGCTCTCGTGCTCTCGAGGGATGCTCTTCTGGTCCAGGTCCGCCTGCAGGACGGGGAAAGGGGACAGGAGCCGAGGTACAACATCGCGGGCATGTCGGCGGACCCCGCGATCATCGTCGTGGACACCGCGAAGTTGCCGCAGGAACCTCCCCCCTGGCGGCCGCCCCCGCCGCCCGCCCCTGGCGAGCGCCCCTCCTCCACCGGCGCCGCCACCTCGGCGCGACGAGGACGACGACGAGCTACGACGACGACGACGACGACGACGACGACGACGACGACGACGAGGACGAGGACGACGACGACGACGACGACGACGGCGGCGGCGGCGGCGGCGGCGTCGGCCGGGCCCGCGGAGATTGTTTCTGCGGCCTTCAGCGGTTGCCGCCCGTTCGCGGGCCACGTTACTCAAGGCCTCCCAGATGTGGTCCGAGTAGGTGGGGTCATGCGATCGCGCCGCAATTCCGACGTCGCCGATGCATCGGCGATGAGGCGCGATCCTCCAACCCCATTCACTCTGACCCCATCTTCGAGGCCTCTAACTACGGTTTTGGCTCAACGTGTCGCGCCGACAGTTCTCACAACATCAAAACAGATCCGCAGAGGTCGACCAGGATTCAGATTTCTCAGCGGCGGTCGGTCCTGACAGGTGCGGGTGGGGGGGGGTAATCCCTTTGACTTGTACAGTGATGGCCACAACTCACCGTTCAAAGTCGACCGCGGTTCCAGACTCCGGGTCGGGGTCGGTCCCTACAAGAAGGTGTATATTGCTTTTGTCCTCAAGCTTTGGCCCATTACGCATCGGCGCGACACGCTAACCACGCTAACCGCGTAGCGGAGCAACACGCGAGCCGCTTGCAGGGCATAACGTGTCGCTGGTGCCGCCGCCGCGACACGTCAAGCAAGAGCTCCTGACCGTGGGGGGATCTTCGAAGTGTTCGTCGGTTCCTGGAGGGCTTCCTGCCTCGGGATGCGTTTCAATAGCTGCGCTTCGCCGAAAGGTGGCCGGAGGTGTCCGGATTGTCCCGGGCGGACGCCGGAGCATTTTGCATTCTTTTGGGTGGAATTTCTCCCATTTGGAGGACGTGTCCTGCGAGTACTTCGGTGTTTGGTGGCGTACCAAGCGAAACGAATGCGCGTCTCTGAAAGATTGGATGCGCAATTTTGATGGTTGTTGTGATTTCGTCTGCCAAAAAAGGGACCTGCCAGTACTTCCCCCGCCGCTGAAGTCTCTTCCAGAAGAGGCTTGCGAGGCCCCATGTAAACAAGCCCGGTTGCAGAAGTACTGTACCTAGTTGAGGAGTCACCCATTTGTCATGAGTTGAACGGCGTTGATGCGGACATTTTCCACTGGGACACCCGGGACAATAGGTTTGTCATCGTCTGCGGGTGTCATCCATTATGGACGTGGTGATGGGCAGAAACCTCCCTGAGGGCTCCAGCAACACAGCGGTATTCAAAAAGATGTGTGACCACAGTGCACGCCTGTTTGACGCGGGGTGGTTGCCTCATCAGAACCACAGGGATCCCGTGGTATGGGAAAACCGCAACCACAACGTGAAATGTGACCACATCGCTAACGTCACCCTAGACGCCAGGAGTTTGTGGCATGAAGAGTACGAGCTGCCGCCGGGCCGCCGCTTGAGCGAGGCAGGCAGCTTTAGTGGCGCATTGTGATGGCGGTCGCCGAGGACCTGGGTCCACCGCAGCGGCGTGGATCGTGGAGGCGTGATGGCCCGACGACACGATTCAGATTATCATCGCGTCCGGCGCGCACTTGGATGCAGTTGATGCAACGTCGCCGTTTGATGCTAAGGCGCTGGCGCTGCAATTTTGTCTTGGGTCATTGTCTCACACAGTCATTATGTAACGTGCTGCGTGGCCTACACGCCAATCAACTTTTAACCATCTCTCCCCGGCTTGCCGCGCACGGCCTTAGGCCGAACCCAGAACCCAGAACCCAGAACCCAAAACGGACGCCAGAGACCGGTCGACAAGGTCACTCAGAGGTAAACGTCGACGAGGATCACTCCGAGGTAAACTCGACGAGGACGATCGCTGAGACACGAAAGCCGGTCGACGAGGGTCACTCAGAGGAAACGTTAGGAGGGCATCAAGGCTCGGCCGGGGGACGCATCGGCCCCCAGCCGACCCCGTTTGCTCTGCCCGTTTCTCGGGCGGGCCCAATCAGCAGGCCCGCGACCTGCGTGCACCGTGCCGCGCTGGCGTTTCGCGAGGCAACGCCGCTCGTCGACCCAGGAAGGGCACGGTGCGTATAGCCGTTCGGCTTTCGGGGCCGACAAGCTGTGCACCGTAGCGCGCCGGAGCGAGGCCTGCAGGGAGCTCACACACGGTGCTGCGCATGGGCGCCGCTCTCGTGCAGCAGGGCCCCTGGTGCCCGAAGTGGGGAGCAGCGCTCGTCATGGTCTTCTTCGCGGGGCGCCGGCACGCCAGGGGCCCTCTCCCACGGAAGCGGCCTCCACATGTGACTCGGAGCGTGCTCTGGCTGGGGCCCTTGGGGTGCAACCCGTGGGACATGTTGAATCCAGCATCGGCGCCGGACATGCGTGGTCCCACACCTGCCCAATCCAGCACTATCACGTTCAATCCGGCCCGGAGTTGGGTTCATTCTTGCCTCAATTTGTTGAGTGGCCCTGAATCGTTCTACAGCCCCTAGCAATCGTCCCTACTAGAACCTCCCAGAAGAAGCTTCCCAAGGATTTTGAGACGGCTCCTGCCGCGGAGACGAGAAGTCTTCCCTGAGGCCCCAAAGGGCGACAAAGCATCTCGCGTACCACCTCGTCATTGGTGTTCTCCTTTATGACGCCTGGACACTGCGGGCTGCACCGTTTCCCTCGCGAATAAAAACTGTGGAGGAAAAGGGCGGAAAATGAGGAGGAGGAGGAGGAGGAGGAAGAGTTGGGAGGAGGGAGGATGAGGGAGGAGGGATGAGGCGAAGATTTGCTGTGCTCCCGTTCTCTCTCCGCTATCCTCTTCTCCCGCCTGTGATTAGTCAGGCCACCAGCTGGGGGCCGACAGGGCGCGGAAGCTCGGAGCGCGATGGGTGTCTCCAAGAGGGCCCCCTGGGGGCCCGCACAGACAGCGCCCTCGCCCGGGCAGCAGCTGGCGTCAAAGTCCCCCCCCCGAGCAGCCCCTGCAGCAGGCCTCAACAGGTCCCCCCCCCGAGTAGTCTGGGCCGGTCGTGACACATTAGCGAGGCCAGGCGGAGATGACGCCGCATCGCCGATGCATCTGCAATGTCGGTCGGTATGGAGAATCGGGCCGGACGAAAGGGGGGGATTGGGAAGGAGGGGGTTACGAAATTTGCTGCATGCAGCTGATTTCGGCCTCGCCGAGGGGCCCATTCCTCAGTACATAGTCGCCTCTGGCGCCGGGAGGCGCCGGGAAAATCAGCAGCTACGTGAGCTGATTCTCACCCCCCCCCCCCTTTGCTATCCCCCCCTTTCGCCCGACCCGATCTTAACGATCTTAACATTAGCGAGGCCAGCCAGAGATCACGCCGCATCGCCGATGCATCTGCGATGTCGGTCGGCGTGGAGAACATCGGGTTCTGGATGGCGCCTTCGGCGCCATCCACCGAGCCCATCTACTCCGGCCCATCTGGACCCCTGGCGGTCTGTTCTGCTCGATGCCAACCGTTTCTCGCCGGCCGTCCTCGTCCTCGGCCTCGTCAGAGGGACTCTGCGGGCATCCCGAAGCCTTAGCATCCCCAGGTATCCGACGAAAGGATTCCCCGAACAGTTATTGCACTTCGGGGCTCTCACTCTGGGATAAGGCACTGGGCGTGGTGGTCGGGCTGGCGGCTATGTAGTCGCCGTCGCCGCCCCATCGCCGCCTCGTCGCCGCCCGTCGTCTGGGCCTGGGGGTCGGTCTGGCGGCTACGTGTCGTCGCCGTCGCCGCTCCGTCGCCGGCCCGTCGCCGCCTCCTTCCCGCCCGTCGTCTGTTTGGACGCCCGAAATGGCGACGGAAAGGATGGGTACAGTGCTCAACAGCAGATGTTGTCCCAAACCAACAGCGGCCGCTGTTGGGCAGGCGGCCCTCTGTCTCAAATGTACACAGGCCGCGGCGACACCGACAGCGAATCCTGTTCAAAATGAGCAAGAACTGCTGTTGGGCATTGTACCCATTCTTTCCGTACCCATGTCGGGCGTCCAAAGTCTGGGCTTGCATTGCCCTGCATTGCTGTGCCGTGCTACGCCATATTTTGCATTACTTCGCATTGCTTCGAATTGCTTTGCACTGCATTTCCTTGCATTGGTTTGCCCTGCATTGCTTTGCACGGATTTGTACTGCTTTGTTTTGCACTGCGTTGCGTTACATTGCCCTGCATTGCGTTGGTTTGCATGGTTCTGCACCACCTGGGTTGCACCA
>CAUYUJ010016133.1:0-62500 GCA_963575745.1 Prorocentrum cordatum
GTGGTGGTGGTGGTGGTGGTGGTGGTGGTGGTGGGGTGGTGGTGGTGGTGGTGGTGGTGGTGGTGCGGCGCGGTGGTGGCGGGCGGATGGGCGCGCGAGAAAGAGGCCCGCGCTGGGGCGAGAACGCCATCCTGAACGACGGAGGCCAAACATCGATCCGAAAATGAGGCCCACGCTGCAGCGGGAGCACGATACGGAACGATTCGGGAGCAGAAATGAGGCCAGCGCCTCAGCGAGAGCAGCATTTTGGAAACAAACGCATGCGAAAACCCGTTTCCCGGGAATCCTGTGTGCAAAAAAGCAGTACGCGGGGGGGGGGGGTCGGATATCTTCGGGACGCCATCAGGGGAAGTGGGAGGGTATTTTCATATTGTGTAATTGCGGAGGGGGAGGAGGAGGAGGAGGAGGAGGAGGAGGAGGAGGAGGAGGAGGTGTTAACATGTGAGCATTCAGGTGGCTGGGGAGTGAAGGTGTCCCCGTTACCGTTTGGCTCAAGTATTTAACGGCTGAAGCTACCGAGACTTGCTTCGCCGTGCTGGGGTAAAAAGGTGACCGATCGTCATCGCTGTCACCGAGCTCCCGTGCAGAACCCTCCTCGGGGTTTGGCATGGTAGCGGAGCGCGGTTGCCATGGCGGCGGCGGCGGCGGCCGCTGCAGCTAGGCCCGCGCAGGGCGACCCGCCGGTCAACCTCAACGTGCCGGCGGACAGAGATGCATGGGTCAACATGGACCCGAACCGCTTCAACGACCTGTGCGAGCAGGCGTACCTGAACGGGGACTTCAGTTATGTTCAGACGGCATTACTTGCAAATCATTATGGACTTGCGACGTTCATTAACGAGCGAGTAACACAGGACCGAAGGGAGGTATCAAACGTTGAGGCATTTCAAATGTTACAGAGCGTTCAGAAGACCAACAGCATGTTGTTAGCGATAACGAAGAGAAACGCTGCGCTTGAAAGGGATGCTCGCATATTGGTAGAAAGAGTTACCGAGTTGGAGACCAACAGCGAAGCACAAGAGAAGTTAATTGAAAAGTTTGGTCAACTTTCGGAAGCAATCAAAGGCGGAGGCGGAAGTAAGCACGGGAGCGGTAAACCGATAAGCGAGTACAAAGCATTACAGGCGTTAAAGAACTTCAGTGGAGAAAGAGCAAAGTTCAGAGACTGGAACGACAAGTTCTTAAACGCGCTTGCCCAAGTAAAACCGAGTTACCGACCGGCGCTGGAAATGTTGAACAAGAAGTTGGAGACACTTGACGGAGTTGCTCCAGAGGAAGATGATGATGATATCATACGCATAATGAACGGTAGGTTAACAGCAAGCGAATACTTAAAGGCAAATCAAGCCAAACAAGCAGAGGATGACAACAAAGGAGATTATGAGTTTACCGAGGGAGACAAAACTCAAATGGAGGAAGACTTATGGTACATCCTCAACGAAAAGCTTGAAGGTGCAGAAGCAAGGGGAAAATTGAAGGGACTCATGGATGGCGACGGAATTATGGCCTGGCAAAAGGTTTACAAATGGTACTCGGCTGTTACCGGAGCGACCCTTTCCTCAAAGATGACGCACGCTATGAACCCTGAGCCGCCCAAGAAAATTACCGATACCGTTGCCCGACTTGAGGAGTGGAGCGCGTTAGCGGAGAATCTTGAACAGCATGGCAAAGATTACTCACTGCCCCTCCCCTTTAAGGTTACCGCGCTCAGGGCAATAATGGTGCATGCGAATGATTGGTTTGACGAGTGGCAGCAGGCGCGTTGGCGAACGCCTGACGCACTTAACATTGATTCGTTCCAAAAGCTATACTCCAAGTGTGAAGATTGGGCGCGTAAAAAGAAACTCGACTCAGACACCAAAAAAAAAGATGCGATGGACATTGGAAATATTAACGAGACGCGTCAAGGGTCCGAAAATGTCTGGGGTCAGACGGGATGGGTTGACGAAGATGGAAACTGGTGGCCAGAGGACGGATCTTGGAGTTACGGGTCCTGGGCTAATGAAAGTGAAACTGGAGATCATGAGGAAGTCGACGCCGTAAACAAGGGTAAAGGCAAAGGCTCAGGCCCCAAATGTTACAATTGCGGAGGCATGGGTCATTTAGCCAGGAATTGCACAAAGCCTAAACAGTTCACGAGAGGAGGCAAAGGTGGCAAAGGCGGCAAAGGCAAAGGTTACCGTGCCACCTATGGATCTTACATGAAAGGTAAGATTGGAGGTAAACAAGGTGGTAAAGGTGGCGGCTCGCGGGGTGGAAGTTACGGTGGCCAAGGAAGATTTACCCCCCACAGCGAGCGTGAGTGTTACAAGTGCGGCGCTAAAGGGCACATTGCCGTTAACTGCCCAGGCCCCAAGAAGACCGCCGACGAAGTTGAGCAAGAGAGACCAACGGTAAACGCGGAAACTGAACAAACCACCTCGTTTGGCCAACCGCAGCATGTGCTCAGCGTTGAGATGAATGATGAAGTGAACGTGCCACCGGAACCGCCCACGGCTGAGGGGATTAACGGACAATGGGCACTGCCCTCACATTCCAGAAAGAAAATGGCGCGTAAAATCGCAGTGGGCCTGAGAAAAGCTTACCAGGAGCATCAGTGCAACGGGAACTGCAATCATGTAAATCAGTGGGGCCAGAGGATAAGTAAAAGCATAGAGCAGGAAAAGAGTTGGTTGGAGAAATGTGGAGAAATTGGGCTAATCGAAATGCGGGACTGTGACCCAGAAATTAACGCGGTGCCACCTCAGAGTACAACGCACGAAACAATCGTGGTTACCGTGGACTCTGGAGCGCACAACACGGTAGGACCCCCAAGAATAGGCACCTACTTCCCCACTAAACAGACAGATGCGTCAAAGCAGGGAAGACACTACAGCGCGGCAAACGGAACGACGATAAAACGGGCAGCGAGTAGTAACCGGCAAGAATGAACATGGAAACTCAGTCAGCATGCCAATACAAGTGGCGGAAGTCAACAAAGTTCTGGGATCTGTCAGAGAGATGGTAAACGCTGGAAACAGAGTTGTATTCGACAAGGACCTCAACGGGAAATCCCTGAGTCATATTATGAATAAGGCCACGGGTAAATGTACGACCATCCACGAGAAGAATGGCACGTTCCAGTTTAACATCATGGTGCCGAAGGGACCGGTGGAGGCTGTCAAGCCCAAGAGCGAAGTAAACGTAGCTGAGGGTTTTCCGCGGCCGGGAACCCTCGAGGCGGACCTGTTCTACTAAGCCCCTCATTACCCGTAAGACCAAGCGAAAACTTAAACGTCTTTAACACCGAAGAAGGCGAAGGGAGTGAAAGTGGGGGCAGCGAAAGTGAGTTGAGTGACGTAGAAGACGTGTTTGTGAGTGACGAAGCAGAGTTACCGAAGAAAGTTCACTGTGACATGAGACCGTCAAAGGAAGAAGTTGAGGCGCACAATGCAACGCATTTGCCTTACCGAAGTGGGTGCCCACATTGCGTTAGGGACAAGGCGCGTAGGCGCAATCACAGGAGACGTAAAAGGAAAAGGAACGGAGGTGCACCAGTAATTTCAATGGGTTACATGTGGCTTAAAGGAAGAAAGGAAGAGGGCGAAAGCGCGAGCAATGGTAACCCAATTCTGGCCATGCATTGCAGGGAAACCAAATTGACGTGGAGCCGAGTATTGTTGAAGAAAGGGGTGGATCCATACTCAGTAAAAGTGGGATGTGACATGATCGGCTTTACCGGATATAAGAAGGTTATACTTAAAAGTGATGGAGAAGCGGCAATTACGGCGCTGGCCAACAGGATTAAAGCGTCGAGTGACCTTGACATGGGTGTTGAAGTCAGTTTTGTAGGCGATTCAAAGGCCAACGGTGAAATTGAGAGAGCTGTTAGAACGGTGCAAGGACAAGTCAGGACATTAAAGAGCGCCTTGGATGCCAATTACAAGACCGAGTTTAGTGAAAGCCATGCGATTATACCATGGATGGTAAGTTATGCGTCTTCTCTGATTAACAAGTCCACGATAGATACAGATGGAAAGACAGCCCATGAAAGATGTAGGGGGAGGAAGTTTAACAAACAAATTCCTGAGTTCGGTGAATGTGTCATGTATTTAAAGACGCCTGCGCACAAAGGCCGTGCAAAGCTTGAAATGAGATGGGAAAGTGGAGTGTTTTTGGGAATTAACGAGAAGAGTCAGGAGCTCATCATTGGAACACCGAACGGAGCGATCAAGGCGCACGAGTTCAAACGAAAGGGAAGTGAAGCGGAAAGATGGAATATGAACGAAATCACCGAGATGAAGGGGTTACCTTGGCAGCCTGACCCCAACACGGCAGGAATGGAGTTACAGTCTACAATTATGGTCCCCATGGACTTGCCAGAGCAAGAGTTCACGGCGCCTGAGACGAAGCCGCTGATTGCGCGAGGAATAGCCGTAAAGAAGCACGAATATCTGGAAATGGGACCGACGCCGGGATGTTACGGATGTAAATGCCTAGTTAGAGGGGACAAAGAGCATGAACCACATAATGCTGATTGCAGAGCTCGCGTGATCGAGTGGTTAAAGAGACAAGAAAGCCCAAACACACAAGCAAGGTTCGCTTCGGCCCAACTGAGACTCGAAGGTAAACGCCGTGCGTCTGAAAGTCAAGATCAGGAATCAGAAAGCCAAGCGAAGAGACCGAAACGTAACGCACCACCCCCGCCGAGTGCCAAAGTTGAGGATGCGAAAGATGAGTGGGTGATAAAAGGAAGCAAAGTTATCTGTCAACACAGGCGACCAAGAAGAGAGTTAGCCTTTCCCACCAATGGCGGATGCCCTGTCGATTGGGATAAACTTAAACCCAGGAGATTTACCCATGCCATTCTAAACGACAGCGGTGAAATACGTGAGCATGAAGATGCTTGGCACGGCAAAGAGGGAGATGATCAAACATGGGCAATGGGAAACCCCTTTAACGGTTACTGGACCGGGCGGACCGAGTTTGAAATTGAAGATGAAGAAATGAAGGATCCACCAAGTGAACCGATTAAACGGAAAGCAGAATGCAACCACGACGAAGAAGATCAGCAGGCAACTCAGCATCGCCAACTTAACCCGGAACAAGATGAAGAGATGTCAGAAGTAAACGATATCAAACTGGGACTTAACATGATGGGATTTGACTCTGAGCTGGTTGAGTGGTTGATGAGCGGGGAGTTGGACGTCGTGCATCAGTTAAACGAAATCAGGAGGGCCGCCAAGCTTCACGGCGCGAATCAACATGAAACTCAGGCGCACGTAACCGAGGCAGATTCGCCAGTAAGGGTTACGGGCATGGCAGAGAAAATGGGATTGATACCTGGGTCAGCAATGGACTTAACAACGTGCGACCAACATGGTAACTCATGGGACTTTAACGTGCCAGCCATGCGAGCGAAAGCAAAAAAGATAGTTAAGTCCAAGTCAGCCCTGTTACTAGTGGTAAGTCCCATGTGCGCAGCTTTCAGCAGACTCCAAGCGTTTAACTTCAAAAGATTAGGTGCTGACCGGGTAAAACAAATGTTGGACTACGGGATCAAGCACCTAACATTTGCGATGGAGCTTTGTGAAATTCAACGGCGAAATGGGTTATACTTTCTGTTTGAACATCCCGCGGGTGCGACCAGTGGTACATCAACAGTACAACGGTTGCTCAGAAACAAAGATGTTAAAGTTTACAATGGAGACTTGCTGTTACGATTTGAAGCAGATGGTCAAAGGTGAGGAGATGTTCATTAAAAAACCAACCAAGTTCATGACAAATAGCCCGGCCATAGGCCGTGAGTTAAGTTGGAGGTGCAAGGGGCAACACCGACACATGGAGTTAACTGGTGGCGGAAGGACTCACCGATCAGAAGTTTATCCAGACAAGTTGTGCCGAGCGATATTGAAGGGACTTGTGGAACAAATGAAGATTGACGGACGTCAAGGAGGTACATTTAAAGAGGAGGAAACGGCAAATATGGAAGTTGACGAAGAGGAGCAAAGTGAAGTGCAGATAAACGAAATTAACAGGGCATGTGGCCATGCGGACAAAGACAGAGAGCACAAGCACCAGTTAATATGGACGAGAAACGACTATGGAACCAAAAGATTGATGTTACCAGGATCAAGTGGACCGCGATGGAGCTCACGCGTTAGGAGACTTACCGTTGACTTGGACACTGGGAAAGTTATCGAAGACAGGTCCGTGAACGAGATCACGGGCAGAGAAAGGAGGAGAATGTTCAAGAAGGGACCGGTTAACATTTCCACCACCTTTACATATGAAGCTGTTGGCGAGACTGCCCCACACAAGTGGAAGTGCAGTGCATGTGAACATGAGGGTTGGCTCAAAACGCCCAGTGCCTGTGCAGCGTGTGAAGAGGTTGGCACAGTCAAACCTCTCCCCATGAATATGATTAACGTCGTTCACAAGGAGAATGGAGATATAATCCAAACATGGGACGATGTTACAGGAAACGAACTTGATCCTAAACTAACAATGAAAGCGCGTCAGGAAGAGATGGAGCAGTTTAGAAAGCACAAAGTTTACGAGACAGCGAAAGAAGAAGTGCGCTGGCAAGTTACGGGGAAGGCACCCATTGGAACCAGATGGATAGATATTAACAAAGGAGATGAGTTAAGCCCTGACCATAGGTCAAGGCTAGTGGCCCAACAAGTTAAATACAACTCCAAAGAAAAGAATAGATTTGCGGCTACGCCCCCACTGGAAGCACAGAAGCTACTCTTCTCAATGGCGGTTGCCGAAGGAGTGGGATTTAAGAAAGGCGAGCGCGAGAAAGGATTAAAGTTGGCATTCATTGACACTAAACGAGCTTACTTTTACGCTCCTGCGGAGAAAGACATATTCATCAGGCTACCGGATGAGGATTACGAGCCGGGCATGTGTGCAAAGTTATTAAAGTCAATGTATGGAACAAGAGATGCGGCAAGCAACTGGGAAGACTGTTACATGGACTCTGCCATTAAAGTTGGGTTCAAGAGTGGGGTTGCGTCACCGTGCGCGTTTAAGCACGAGACCCGGGCCCTATGGTTAACGGTCCATGGGGATGACTTTACTCTACTAGGTGGTGACCTTGACCTCGATTGGTTTGAAAATAATATAAAAGAGGAGTTCGAGGTAAAAGTGAGAGGACGACTTGGACCGGGGGAGGAAGACATGAAGGCGATCAGGATTCTTAACAGGATTGTGGAGTGGACTGAGGAAGGATTGAGATATGAGGCTGATCAAAGGCAAGCGGAAATAATTGTGAAAGAGCTTGAGCTTGAGGGAGTAAAAGTGAGGACTGAGGTGCCAGGTGAACGCATTCCAGTTGATGAGGGAGACGAGGTAGAACTTTCGCCCAGCATGACTAAGCGATATCAGGCATTAACAGCTAGAGCGAATTATTTAGCTCAAGACAGATCGGACATACAGTATTCAGTAAAAGAACTTGCTAGGACCATGTCAAAGCCAACTATGGGTTCGTGGAAAGGCCTAGTCAAGCTAGGAAAGTATTTGAAGTATCACAGCAGAAGCAGTTACGTGTATAAGTATCAAGAGCAGCCTCGAGAGTTGACGATTTGGACGGACACAGATTACGCAGGATGTAAACGAACTAGGAAGTCTACGAGTGGAGGAGTAGTGCTGTGGGGTAAACACCTTAGAAGATCTTGGAGCACAGCTCAAAGTGTAATTGCATTATCGTCAGGGGAAGCAGAGTATTACGGGCTTGTGAAAGGAGGATCAGTCGGACTGGGACTTCAGGCAGTGTTGAGGGATTTTAACTTGGAAGTGGAGATCGCCTTGAAAAGTGATGCCACGGCTGCAATCGCGATTGCGAGTAGACGAGGTTTAGGAAAAGTAAGACACATTGAAGTATGTCAACTGTGGCTGCAGCAGAAGGTAAAGGAGGCAGCGATTCGAGTTGCGAAAGTAGGTACTCATGAGAACGTAGCAGATGCATTAACCAAGTATGTCAGTCGTGAAAGCATGAGCACACATCTGCTAAACACAAACCAAAGCGCATTAACAGGTCGGCACAGCCTTGCGCCGGCCACCGAGTGTTGACATCCGCAGCTCATTTCTGTCAAGCAAGCTGTCTTGATTAAAGCTTCCTCCATCCTTTACCTCTTTCCCTCGAGCGTGAACGAAAGCATGGCGGACCATCAAGTCAACGTCACGATCAACGGCGCGGCGGTCGACCAGAGCCCGCCTGGGGCAGGGCCGGTTACGCGCGAGAACCTCAATCGCCGCGTCGACGATATCGTCAACGTGGCTCATGCGTTCACCGTGACCCTCACCAACATGGCCATTAACTTCCACGGGGCCTATGATATGCACGTTGACGAGATGCAGAGGGTCGCCGATGATATGGCGCGGAGGATCGTTGACTTAACGCAGCAGAACACCGCGTTGGTTCACGCCAATGACGATGTCAACGAGAACCTCAAGAGGGCGCAGGACGAGGTTAACAACCTTGTGGCGATGGTGACAGAGTTGAACATCAAGAATCGCGACTCGGAGGTTAACACGGCGGAGAATGCAACCAAGTACCGGCGCATTAACGAACATATCGGTTGCTTCTTGATTGCCGCCAGGCGCCTTACCGAGAATATCACGCCCCTGCAGGACCTCGAAGGTAAACGTGATGCGGCGCTACGTATTCTAGTGGGAGTTACCGAGAGGCTTGAGGGTTTGCAGAAGTTCTTGGATGACCCGATCAACTCCTCGGTTACCGATATTCCGCAGGTGCCGCCGCCGTTGCCTGGGTCGCCCCCGACGGCAGCGCCCGCCAAGGCGCCGCCCGTTGCCGCCACCGCGGCAGCCGGGCCCGTGGCCACGGGCGCGCCCCCAGCGCAGCAGGTTAACGTGGCTCCGCCAGGCAAGGCTCCCCCTACTCAGGACCTGGCCGGCGCAACCGCTAAAGCCGGGGGGGGGTCGGCGGTCCGCGTCACCGAACAAGATTCGAGCGTCACCGTTGAGCCGGCAGGGCGGTGAAGAGCCACAGCCTGTTCACAAGCGGGCGCCGAAGGCCATGCGTGAACGTCAACGGGAGCTGGAGGAGTTGATGCAGATAGGCATGAAGATGGACGAGGATCGAACGGTTGGTGGTCAACGTGATGAGGCGCCAAAGGATCCTGCTCCCGTCGTAGACGCGAGGCCGGCCAAGCCGCCCCCTCCGGGGCTCGGCGAGTCCAGAGCGGCAAGCAGCGTTACCGACGTGAAGCCCCCGCCTCCAGAGCCCAAGAGGTTACCGATCCAGCACGTCCCGCCACCGCAGCCTCAGGTCGTTAACCGCCCGACTGATCAGGTTGAGAGGCACTCCAGGATCGTCGCCAAGGACACCACTTACCGCCCGCTGTACCACGTCAACGGTCGCATGTCCATGCTGAACAACAGGAGCGACGACTACGACGTTAACTTTCGGGCGGAACCTGATCCCAGGGAGGTGGTAGCCTTAACGATGAAGACACGTGATAACTGGCGTAAGTTTGAGGGTAACTTCGTCGGGCACGTGGCGAAGGCGGGGTTAACGACCCCTGGCGGCAGGTCCATTCAGGGCAACACCGGGCGGGAGCTTAACGATTACGACGACGTGTTCGTTGACATCTTCGGCCAACACGCTTACGGTTTCATCGGCTATGCCGTGTTGAAAGGTCCGATCAGTTGGAGGTCTCAGTTAACGGACAAAGAGTTGGCCGAGCATGATGAATGGGTTGACGCGGTTGGACACGTGCAGTCCCTATTTGACGATGACAGCGCGCCACCGCTCAACCTTGACGAGCTTCACCCATCGCGGTTTGAGCACCACAGTTGCCCGGACACGCAAGTGTACGTCAACAAGGTGCCGGAGATGAACGAGAAGCAGCTTAACGGCCTCCTCTTAACGTGGGCAGGAATGCTGCCCCACGGCAACCCCACCGTGGTCTCCGTTAAGCACCTAGTGGAGGACACCCATGGGCCGCACGGTTACATCTCGACTGGAGTTACCGTGATTCGCTTTGCGACGCCCGATCTTGCCAGGCTTTACTGCCGTTACATGAGCGGGCTCCAGGTGCATTACCGTAACTACTACATCGACGACCTCGAGGTCAGGAGCACCGCGGAGTTAAAGGGCAGGATAAACATGCCTCTAGTCTACTGGCACCAGACCGTCTTGGAAGTTGCCCTTAACGATCAGGGATCCATGAGGGCACTTTACCGTGATAATTGGCCGGCCGATCATGTCACCGAGCGTAAAAGCGATCACCGTGAGAAGCTTTGCTGGTTTGGCTGGTTACCGTGCGATGACTTCCCCAACTGGCTTACCGATCCGGCCTGGACTGTGAACCCGTTTACCGGCGCTGCAGTCGAAGAGCACCTCCGTAACAATCTAGGCGATGGGCCTCTGTTAAGGGCTCCCCACGCCAGTTACTGGAGAGCCATCGGCACTTACCACAACATCGTTGACGGCTCAATCAAGAGCCGCGATGAGGGGTGCTGGCTTGACGACGAGGAGCGCATTAACGCGTACATGGACAACGATTACTACAGCCCGATGCAGGCCCTTAACAGGGTGTCGTCCTACACCGCAGCCGGTGTGGGCCATCGCGGGTTACCGAGGTCGAGGGGTTCACGGGCCCCGTCGGCGAGGCGCCCGCGCCGTCCGTGAAAGATGGCAGGCAGTCAACATGCTGCAGTTCACGCTCTTCCTCATCTCCCCTCTTAACTTGGCTTAACGATCGAGTGGCAGCAGCCTGTTGAGCTGAGTTTGTTTGCATGCGCATCTCTTGTTGTTACCGCAGGTACTGGCGAATAAAAAGCGAAAGCAATCAATCTCATCCAAATGCTAGCTTGCTGTGTAAACTTTAGACGCTTCGTTTGAACTTGTGACAGTAAAAAGCGTTCACTCGAGCTCAGGTTACATGTGTGAGAAACTTGGTGCTCGTAAGCGCCGCCACGAGATATTTCGAATTCGACAGTGTGATGAAGAGACTTGAGGCTTAACGTCATTTGCGCACGACGTTTTGTCTAGCTTGACCTGTTTTCGTGATTGTTAACGCCTCCCCGTCAGCCTATACGGACTAGCGTCCGATGGGGGGGTGTTAACATGTGAGCATTCAGGTGACTGGGGAGTGAAGGTGTCCCCGGTACCGTTTGGCTCAAGTATTTAACGGCTGAAGCTACCGAGACTTGCTTCGCCGTGCTGGGGTAAAAAAGGTGAACGATCGTCATCGCTGTCACCGAGCTCCCGCGCAGAACCCCCCTCGGGGTTTTGCAGGAGGAGGAGGAGGAGGAGGAGGAGGAGGAGGAGCAGGAGGAGGAGGAGGAGGAGGAGGTAGGAGGGGGGGGGGGGGAGGGGAGAGCAGGAGAAGGAGCAGAAACAGGAGGGAGGGGGAGGGCGAGGGGGAGGGAGGAGGAGGGAGGAGGAGGAGGGGGTAGGAGCAGGAGGAGAGGAGGCAGGAGGAGGAGGAGGGAGGGGGAGAGGAGGAGGAGGAGGAGGAGGAGGAGGAGGAGCAGGAGGAGGAGGAGGAGGGACGGAGTTGGATGGACACCTCCAGGCTGCCACGCCTGATACTGCTGCTACTGCGGAGGAAGAGGAGGAGGAGGAGGAGGAGCTGGAGGAGCATGTAAGAGGCAGGCAAGACCGCATTTAGCCATGAATACCCTGCAGGATCCAGCACGGCTGTCCCAGCGCCGTGCTTGACAGTTGGGGGAGGTGGTGGATCAGATACCGACGTTGATGGATACTTACGTGTGATACCAAGCAAGTTGAGTGATTGTTCCAGAATCCATGCGAGCCTCTTCGGGACCTCTGGAAGGCCTGTTGGGGGTTGCTGTGAGTCTCTACGTAAGTGGATTCATAGCTTTCGGATGTCGTCTTTGGGGGCCTCTCTAGGCCACGTGGGGCCATCTTTGGGCGTATTCGGCTGTCGGCAGCCCGAACAGGCGGAAACGCGGAAAACTATGGACACACCGAAGGGGAGTCCATGATTTTGGATCACTGGAGATCTTCTCGACTCGACTCCCTCGTGGGGCGTCTCGGAGGCCTCTTTGGCTGCTCGGATGGTATCGTGGGCCGTCCTGGGACCAGCCGTCTTAATGTGGCATCTTGAGCCCTCGCAGGGCCGCGTTGGCCTTGGCCGACTTGGAGGCCCTCTTCGGACTGCCCGCCAGGTTCTCTCTCCGCGTGGCCGGCGGGATGGCCGAGCCTCCTTTGAGAAGTTTGTATTTGCACGCACGAAATGGGTACTGAAAGAATGGGTACAATGCCCAACAGCGGATCTTGTTCATTTTGAACAGGGCTCGCTGTTCACGCCGCCTCGGCCTGTGTCCATTCGAAACAGGAGGCCGCCTGCCCAACATCGGCCGCTTTTGGTTTGGGACAACATTTGCTGTTGGGCATTGTACCCATGTTTCCGGAACCCATTTCGGGCGTGCAAATTGTAGAAGTGTTCAAACGGGTAACATCTGGCATTCCAAGCACCCCTCATTCCGAGCCCCGAGGCATCAGAGTTGGGGGCTGTCGCGGATAGCTGCAGATTCGCGCCTAGGGGGTCCAAACCGGAGTTACCCCGGATCTGAGTTGTCCTGAATATCTCGGACGTCCAACCTTCCCGAGTCATCAGGGTTGGGGGCAGCCAGAAGTAAACTACATATTCGCGCCTCGGAGTTACCCCAGACCGCAGTTATCCTGGAAATTCGGGCGTCCAACCTCGTGCAGGCAACAGTGGACGGCGGATCGAAGACGCCCCCGCCGTTGGGAAGCGCCTGCTTGGCAGAACGTCGCGGCCAGAGCTCGGCCAGGCCGTGGGACCCTGTGTTCCCCCTAGCCGTTGTAGAAACACTTCGGGGAACACGTGGGGTAGAAAGAAAAAGAGGATGTGAGGGAGGAAACAGGAGGAGGAAGATGAGAAGGAGGAGGAGGAGGAGGAGGCTTCTGGGGAGCCTCCTGGGGCACTCTTGGGGGCTCCTGGGAGCTCTTTGGCTTCTCAGGACGTTCACGGCTCGGCTAACGCTGTCGGAAGCCGTCTTGAGGACCTCTCTGGGCCAGCTTGGGGCCCTCTTGGTGCGTTTCAGGGTGTCTTGGAGGCCATCTTGGGTGTCTTCGAGATCTCATGGGTCGTCTTTGGGCCCTCTAGGGGCCGTCTTGGGAGCCTCTTGGATCGTCATCTGGCCATTCTTGGGCTGTCGTGGACCGTCGGAAGGCCGAAAAGACACAAATGCGAAAACCCGTCAACTAGCTGATGAAATCAATGATGAGGCATTTTCGGGCCTTCCCAGAGGACCTCTTGAAGGCATCTGGAGCCGCCTTGGAGGACTCTTAGGGGGCCCCGTGGGCCATCTTGAGGCCATCTTAGGCCGTCTGAGGAACATCTGTGGGCCGTGTTGGAGACATTCTGCAGCTAGGTTTAAGTTGGGGCCGGTCCCTCTACAGGGGGAAGCTTCAAAAACAGTAAGGAAACAGTCTGGGGACCTGTTTTTGAGTAGTTAGTCTGGAGCACTTGTCGCTTATTGTTCTGCACTTGTTGACCTCTGTTGAGCAGTTGTCGATCTCATGTTTCCTCGAAGATCCGCCTGCAGGGGGGGCACGCCCGCGCGGCGGGAGGGGGCAAGCGCGGCGCCTGCCTGCCGCTTGCCGCCAGGGCACTGCCACCCTGAACATCACCAGCGCGCAGGCAGCCCGCGCGCACGACCTCAAGCTGTGTGGTGCAAGCTGCGCGGGCGGCGGCGGGGCGCCGGCGGGCGCCCCTTCTCGCGACGGCCGGGCAGCTGGCGGTCGCGCACACGGGCGTCCACGGGCGCCCCTGGCGCGGCAGCTCGGCGGCCAGGTCCAACGGCTTTTGGGTCGGGCCAGGCCCCATCCACAGGAGGAGCACTCGAACATAGTCCAAGCAACAGAGGCTGGGGACGATGTGTGGAGCCTTGGTCAGCACTGTGTGGGCATGCTTGAGGGATTTTTTTATCCCCGTGCTTCTTTTCTCGTCCAAGATCCGCCTGTGTGGGGGGACATGTCCGACCTAAAATTACTCGGACAAGAAGTAAGGACCCCATGAAGAACAAGCACTGGGTCGGGAAGCCTCTCCCTTTCATCCCCCTCCTTTTTCCCACTCCATCTCCACCCGCCTCGAGCATCCTTCCCCTCCTCTTCCTCTACCATTCAGTTCCCCTCTCCTGTCCACTCCTGCGCCTCACCCACCCCCATCGCCTCCCTCCTCCTACCCGCATTTCCTCTTCCCTCCTTTATCCATCGTCGTCCACCTCCTCCTCCTCCTCCTCTCCTCCTCCTCCTCCTCCTCCTCTTGGGACCGTGTCCGCACCCCCGGCCAGTCAGAAGGGCGTACAGTGCGTGTCCGTTGAGACCTCCTTATATTGATGATCCTGCAGCTTGACAGTTGCACAGTGTCACAGATGAAGCGCGGGTGGTTTTTACAACATGGGGCTCTCGCTTTTTGTGCCACGCACATCCGCCGCTTGAATAATTGCAAGAGCTTCACGCATTGAGGGCGGGTCGTTTCAACATGTGGTTCTTGCCCCAGCGTTTCGCACCTTCGTGATTACAAGTCGCAAGAGCTTCACGGATGGAGGGCGGCTCATTTTCGAATCGCGGTTCTCGCCTCGGCGCTGCGAGCATTATCGCGTTCAAAAGATTGCACGACTTGGCGGGTCCGAGGGTGGATCGTTTGCAAATGGTGGTTCTCGCATTCCGCGCCATTCGCATTCGCTGCAATGCGCAAGAGATCTTCGCGGGTGGAGGGCGGTTCCTTCTCGACGTGGTTTTACACTGGTCCTGCCTCCTCCTCCTCCTCCTCCTCCCTCCTCCTCCTCCTCCTTTCCTCCTCCCCATCTCCTCCTCCTCCTCCTCGTCCTCCTCCTCCTCCTCCCTCCTCCTCCTCCTCCTCCTCCTCCTCCTCCTCCTCCTCCTCCTCCTCCTCCTCCTCCTCCCTCCTCCTCCCTCCTCCTCCTCCCCCTCCTCCTCCTCCTCCTCCTCCTCCTCCTCCTCCTCCTCCTCCTCCTCCTCCTCCTCCTCCTCCTCCTCCTCCTCCTCCTCTCACTCCAACCCTCCTCGTCGCTCCTCACCCCCCCCTCGTCGCCCTCGCAGCCGCCGCTGCCGCCGCCCTCCTCGCCGTCCTCGCCTCCGCTCCCTCCGCCCTCCTCGCCCGCCGCCGCCGCTCGCCCTCGACGCCCGCCGCCGCGCGGAGGCCCCGCGCCCGACGGCCTGGCCACGCCCCTGCACTCCGCCCGCGAGCCCGGGCTCAAACCGCCCGCCGTCAAGGACGGGCCAGCCCGCCCTGGGCGCCGTCGTCGTTGTCCTCCTCCTCCTCCTGGCGTTCTTATCGTTCCCCTCCTCCTGGCGTTTTTATTGTTCCCCCTCCCCTCCTCCTCCGCCTCCTCGGCCTCCTCTCATCTCCCCTCCCCTCCAAAATTACTCAATATGAATACTACTCTCCCTCTTCCCCCGATGGCGGCCTGAAAATATTCGACCCCCCCCCTCGCGTACTGTTTTACACAGGATTCCCGGGAATTGGGTTTTCGCCTGCGTTTTTTTCAAAATGTTGCTCTCGCTGAGGCGCCGGCCTCATTTCTGCTCCCGAATCGTTCCGAACCGTGCTCCCGCTGCAGCGTGGGCCTCATTTTCGGATCGGTGTTTTGCCTCCGTCGTTCAGGATAGCGTTCTCGCCCCAGCGCGGGCCTCTTTCTCGCGCGCCCATCCGCCCGCCACCACCGCGCCGCACCACGCCCCGCCCCGCCGCACGCACACCCACCGCCACTTCCACCCACCAACGCACGCACGCACGCACGCGCACCACCACCGCGCACCGCCACCACCACCGCACTACCCCACCCACCACCACCACGCTACACCGCGTCACACCACATCACACGCGGGCACACACAGACACACACGCACGCACGCACGCACGCACGCACGCACGCACGCACGCACGCACGCACACACAACACACCACACACCACCACACACACACACACACACACACACACACACACACACACACGCACACACACACACACACACACACGCACACACACAGACACACACACACACACACACCACCACCGCCACCACCACCACCGCCATCACGCACGTACGCACCTGGCCCACCACCAAACCACCAAGACGCCACACCACGTCACACCACAGCACACGCGCACACACGCACACACACACACACACACATACACACCACCACCACAACAACCACAACCACGCACACACGCACGCACGCACGCGCACCGCCACCCACTACGCACACGCGCGCGGAGCCACAGGTCTGCTACGACACGCGTCCGCGGATAGAGAAAATCAGCGCCATGGTAAGGGATGGGAGGGAGGGGTAGGATGTCAGATGTTGACGCGAGCGCACCTAACTTGTCTCCCCTCCCCTCCCCTCCCTCCCTCTCCCCTCCCCTCCCCTCCCCTCCTCTCCCCTCCTCTCCTCTCCCCTCCTCCTCCTCCCCTCCTTCTCCTCCCTCTCCTCCCCTCTCCCCCCCTCCCCCCAGCGCGGGGGCACCACGCATCGTGCAGAAGCTGGCTCCTGGGGGAAGCTCAGAGGAGCGAGAAGCGATGACATCATTCGTCGGCGCTCCGAGGGGGAATGTGAGAGCCTACCAGTTTGAAACATATCCCCATCCCTATGTTTGACATCACCTCAGCTCGATGCCGATCTTGAGGATTCCTATCCCTAAGATTGTCCTCGCTTTTTGCTCGCCCATCTCAGGGATAGGGATCAGTTCGAGGCTGGCTGAGCGTGGGCAGGCCTCCTCAGAGGGCGGCGGGACTCCTCGGAAGCCCCGTGGCCCTCCTCCTAGCAGCCCGCCGCGGCTTCGGCGAAGGCCCGGCAGCTTCCGAGGCAGAAGGCTGGAGGCCTTCGGAGCCTTCTGAGAATCAGAGCGTGAATTACCTACCCCGCTTTCGCTTCCAGGCAAAACCAAGCCATACCACGCGCCTCCTCGTCAAGCGGCCTGACCAGTACAGGCTGCAATTTGGCATCGTTTGGTATCTCTTGGAAGCGAGGGTGGTCAAAAGCGAGGTAGGTTTGTTTGCCCCCTAGAGAAGGCCCGCCCCCTCCTGCCCTCCCCCTTGAGTGAAATCGGGCCAGTCCCTCTACAGGAGGGGTCGTCAAAGATAGTCTACAAATAGTACGGGGACGGTTTTCCTAACATGTTTAGCTATTTGGACCTTGTTTTGACTACTCTTTCAGCTTTCGCCCAAAATCCGCCTGTAGGGTGGGGGGACATGCCCGACCTAAGCCTTCGGAGAAGGCCCGCCCCCTCCTGCCTTCCCCTTGAGCGCGCCGCCGGATGATGATGCGCTGTGAGATTGCCAGGGCCTCCTGCAGCCCCGCGCGGCCAGCGACCACTGGCCCAGGAACGGGCCGGCAGCTTCCGACCAGTCTGCGCTCATGGCTCCGCAACGGCAGGATGCGAAGGTCACCGAATGCCTCTTGGGCCTGCTGCGGGCCGCTGGGCCGTCTGAGAACCACTCGGCAGGGCTGGACCCAATTGCCGTCTTGCTGGACCTCGGCTGTGGTTTGTTTTTCGTTGTGGCAGGGAGGTACAGGACAACAGGGAGAGCAACCAACAAAACGGCTGTGGTTTGTTTTTCGTTGTGGCAGGGAGGTACAGGAAAGCAGGGAGAGCAACAAGAAACAAAACGAAAAACAGCGTGCAGGTCCAGCCCTGCGACTCGGAACGAAGGGCGCGCCCTGGGGAAGGGGTCGAGAGGGCCGAGGGCCCACGCACGTCGAGGGACATCGAAGCGTCGGATCTCTGGTCTTCGGGGGGCAGTGCAGATCGTTCGAAGCTCCGCGTGGACGTAGTGCGTCGGCGTGGCTCCCCCCCCTGGCGGTGCCTCCAGCGCCGCTCCCGGCGGCCCCTCGCGCTGGGGGAGGGGGGAGTCGGGCGCCAGCAAGCGAGGTGCGCGCACATCTCCCGACGCTGGTGCGCCCGCGTCTCTGCTTCCTGCGCCCCTCGCCGCTGCGTCGCCCCCCGCGGGGGCGCGAGGACAGTTGCGCTTCGCGCGGCGCGGCCTGGGCCGGAGCGGGCTGCCCTTCTCCTATTGGGCGATGGCGCGAGGGCGTACAAAGGCAGTCGCGCACTGCGGGGCGCGGTGCGCGGTGATCCGGACTGGGGACAGCACAACCCATCCCCACCCCCAGCCAGGACCCCCAACCTGGCGATCCAGGGGGTCCTGTCTGGGGGTGGGGATGGTTGTGACGGCGACGGCGACGGCGGCGGCAACGACGACGACGACGACGACGACGACGACGACGACGACGACGACGACGACGACGACGACGACTGCGGCGGCGGCGGCGGCGGCAGTGAGCGACGGAGAAAAACGGAGTCGATTGCGCCGACATTCGCGCGTAAGTTTCCCGCGTGAGGCCGCGCGTTCCAGTGCATCCTGGGGAGGGTACCCTTGGATGTTCTGTTTGCTTTGGCCGACAGAGGGTCCCGTGTTTTTGCAGGATGCTCTCCTGGCCTACGTCCAACAGCAGCGCATCCTTACCCTGCGCCCTCTGTGATTCGGCGGCGAGCGAGGGGGAAGTGAGGAGTCGAAGATCTTCTCAGAATGCGGTCGGACTGCTCAGAAGCCCTCGCGCCTTCTGAGACATGTTTTCTGTCTTCGGGGAAGGCTTAGACAACTTCTCAGAAGGCCTGGGGACTTCCGAGCCTTCTCAGAAGGCCCGCCCCTTCTCACTTCCACCGCGCGCTCGCCGCCAAGTGGTGCACACCAGGCGCACCGAGCGCTCGGAGCAGCGCTCGGCGCAGGCGCCGCCAGCCGGCGCGAGCTCGGCGCCGGGCGCTGGGCCCTCTCTCGTCGCGCCAAGGCGTCGGCCGGCGCTCCGCGCAGGCCTCGCCCGCCGCTCTCTCCGCCCGCCGCCGCGCCCCTGCCCGCCGAAGAGCACTGGCGGCGCGGCGCGACGACGACGACGACGCCGACGACGACGCCGACGCCGACGACGACGACGACGACGACGAGGACGAGGACGACGACGACGACGCGGGAGGCCAAGTTCGCGTCCAAGCACGAGCTCGTATACCTTCTGGAGCGGCACAGGCCGCGGCCGTCGTCGTCGTCGTCGTCGTCGTCGTCGTCGTCGTCGTCTCCGCCCCCGTCCTCTCCTCCAGACTCGCCGCCCGGCAGGGCGGCATACAGATGTTGCCAGAGCTGCTCAGTTGAGAGAACCACTTCAAGCTTGCAGCCCCACACGGTGCCCCAGGCGGCGCTGTGGTTCCTGACGTCCCCGTCCACCACGTCGATCCAATCCGGTCCTTCTCCTCTTCAGCGCTCGTCCCGACGTTCGCACTGTGCGATATCCCTCATGACTCGGTTGTTTGCAGAGCCGAGCGTATCCCGAAGCTCCCGCGCCAGCAAGACGTCGTGGGTGCAAGCAGTGCCATGCCGTCGGCTCATGCTGCTGCCAGAACCCGACGCGGCCGTGTCAGCGGGCGATCCACCACTATCCGCACCACCCGCCGTGTGAAGATTCCAAAAAGCAAAGCTACACAAAGATCAACGTTCGAAGGTCCGCTGTAGTCAGACGAACCCAGTTGTCCAGCTTGTGACATCCGCATCCAAAGCAAAGATCGAAGGTTCGCGCTGATCTCTTGGCTTGGCGCCGGACCCCTTCCCCCCCCCTTGGCGCCGCCCCTGGCGCGCTCCGCGCGCCAGGGAGGGGAGTCCATTGCCTATCCAAGAAGTCCGCGCGGACCCTCGTAAGTCTTTGCTCACGCCGCCTTATTATTTCTTACTCTCATTCCTCTGGTTTTGAGGATATAACAACAATGTATTATCGACGACGCCTACGGCGAATCACCGCCCCCCCCTGCCTTTTGGGGTAGCGCCTATGTGGCCGAGAGTTGGGCTAGAGCTTGGCCAAGCTGTCGGACCATGAGTTCCCCGAGCCGGTTTGGACAGCCTTTGGGGAACACGTGAGGGAGAATGAACATGAAGAGGAAGAGGAAGAGGAAGAGCAGGAGGACGAGGCTTCTTGGGGGTCTCTTGGGGCACTCTTGGGGCCTGCTGTGAGCTTCTTGGGGGCCTCTTCGAGGCCTCTTTGGCGCCGACGTCGTCGCTGGCATCGTCGCCGTCGTGGTGCCGCTAATTTCGTCGCTACGGCGATGTATGCGAAGGCCAACGCCTATGCCGACATACGTTGGGGCAAAGTGCAACCGCGGTATTCGCGGAAAACATTTCGGGGAACATTTGGGGGCGCATGAATGGGGGGAGAATTTAGAAAAGGGAGGAGGATGAGATGGGGAACGCGGAGGAAGAGGTGGTTGATTGGAACCTTTTGGCCGTCATGGAGACAGCTCGGCCGTCTTGGAGTCAACATTTGACAGTCTTGGGGCCGTTTTGGGGCCCTCATGAGGGCCATATTTGGCAATGATCGGGCCGTCTTGGGGCATTTGTGGGACCATCTTTGGCAATCTTAGCCGTAGTGGAAGCCATCTTGTTTCATATATCTCCAATCTCTCGCTTGCGTCAGGATGTCCCAGGCGAAACGCTCGTTGTACACGTTGGTTCAGATCTTGGCCAAGTTGTTGGACCATGTATTCCACCAGCCGTTGTGGAAACCCTTCGGGGTACAGTTTGTTGAGGAACAGGCAAAAGGAGAAGAGGGGAGAAAAATGAGAGTGAGTGAGAGGAGGAGGGGGAGGAAGACATAGGAGGCCTCTCGAGAACCTCTGGAGCGCTCTTGAGGCCTCCTGGGTGCTTCTTGGGTGCCTCTTGGAGGTCTTTTGGAGACCTCCTTGGGCCTCTTGGGGGCGGCCGTTGTGCAATTGTCCTTCGTCTTGGGCGCTCCTGACTCGTCTGACGCCTTCGGAAGCCGTCTTGGGGGCCTGCCTAGGCCGACGTGGGGCCTTTTAGCGCGCTTCAGGGCCGTCTTGGAGGCCGTCTTGAGCGCCTTGGAGGTCTCCTGGGCCGTCTTGGGGCCTTCTTGGGGCCGTATTGGGGACCTCATGGGCCGTCAAGGAGCCATCTCGGAGGCCTCTCGGACGCTCCTGCGGACTTCTTGGGAGCCTCTTGGGCTGTCTTGGGCCGTTGGAAGGCCGAATATGAGCAAACGCCAGAATCCCTCAAACACCCATGGAAAATCGATGATTTGTACCTATTCGGGCCTTCCTGGAGGTCCCTCTTGGAGGTCTCTTCGGCCGTCTTGGGGGCCTCTTGGGCCGTATTGGGCCATCTTGATGCCATGTTTGGCCATCTTGGGGGCACATTGGGCCGTCTTGGAACATCTTGGGGCCATCTTGGGCTCTCTTGAGGCCATCTTCTCCGTCTTGGGCGAATTTGGAGGCCGTCTTGGGTCATCTTGGCCGTCTTGGAGGTGGCGTTGTGCAGATTTCCCGTCGTCTTGGACCCGAACGCGGGACGCGCCGAAGCCCCAGGGGGAGCTCTTTGGAAAAAGCCAAAACCAAAACCGAAAGGGTTCAGCACGCCGGGCACCCTTGTGATGAATCAACAGGGGGCGGCGGATCAAACGGCCTTCGGCCCATCCCGCCACCGTGCTTGAATTGTGGATCAGAGTTCTCAGGGAAGCTTCAGCGTGTCTCGTCGGAGCGCTCTCGGGGGCTTCTTGAAAATAGTTTGTGGGCGTCTTGGGAGCCTTTTGGGGGCCTCATGGGGGCGTCTTGGGGGCCTCTTGGGGGCCTCTCGGGAGCCTCTTGGGTGCCTCTTGGGGGCCTCTTGGGACCGCTTGGAGTCCGCTCGGGGCCGAGGGCTCGAAATGTCCGTTCGAGTTCCCCATATGACCCCCTCCTGGGGCAGTTTTTGGACCCTCTTGGGCCGTCTGGGGCGCCTATTGGGCCGTCTTCGGGCCCTCTTGGGCCGTCTTGGGGCCCTCTTGGGGAGATGTTTGGAGCCTCCGTCTTCGCGCCTTCTTGGGCCGTTTTGGGGCCCTCTTGGGGAGATGTTTGAAGCCTCGTGGGCCGTCTTGCAGCGTCGGGAAGCCGAAAGGCCCGAACGATGTAATCCTTCAAATTCCGAAGAGCAATCTACGATGTTTGCCTCTTGAAGCCCTCGTGGGGGTGTTGTTGCAGGCCTCTGGGGGAGTCTTGAAGGTGTCTGGGCCATCTCGAGGCTATTGACAACGGATTCAAGTAATGTTTCGGCGAGTCGGGGCTCTCTTGGCCGTTGTGGGCGGGCACAGCGTCCAGAGGACTTGCCAGCATAAGGGCGCGATGTCATCTCGCGCAGGACTCGTTTTCGACCGTCGCTCATATGTGCTCGGGCCTCGTCTTCCCTCACTCCTCATCCTCCTCCTTCTCCTCCTTCTCCTCCTCCTCCTCCTCCTCCTCCTCCTCCTCCTCCCTCCTCCTCCTCCTCCTCCTCCTCCCTCCTCCTCCTCCTCCCTCCTCCTCCTCCTCCTCCCTCCTCCTCCTCCTCCTCCTCCTCCTCCCCCTCCCCGGCCCCTCCCCCTCCCCCTCCCCAGCCTCCGCCCTCCATCTGCCCAGTCGCCTGCCTCCCTGTGCTGCCGGCCTCTGCTCGTCCTTCCCGGCGAACGCGCTTCCCAGCGCCTGCCTCCCGCGGTCAGCTTGGGAACCCCCAAACCGGGTGGTGAGATACCAGGTGGCGACCTGGAATCCCCAAAAAGGTCACCGCTGGGTTTGGGGACGCGGGGTCACTACCGGGTTTTGTGACTCCTGGACCCACCAGTGTCCGGGACATCCTCGGAAAACCGCACGAGTCCCCAAACCGGGTGGTGACACCAAATCGCCCGAGACTCACCGCCAGGTGTTGTCACCACCACGTTTGAGGACTACCAATCAGCACCTCGCCGCCCGCGGCTCCTCCTGGTGCCGGCGGCAGCTCAGAGGAGGGGCAGCCGAGACAACGGCGGCCCTTTCCTGTCGAGGTTCGTCTCTCGTGAAGGAGGACGAGGGGAAGGAGGGGGAGGAGGAGGAGGAGGAGGAGGAGGAGGAGGAGGAGGAGGAGGAAGAAAAGGAAAAGGAAGAGAAGAGGAAGGCGAGGAGGACGAGGAGGAGGAGGAGGTTTCTGATCGCCACGGCCGGATGCCTCTCGCAGAACTGGTCAGGAGAGACCCGGGGAGAGGTCCAGGGGCCCATTTTGAGCGGGTCTGGATCGGGCGGGAGAGGCAGAGGAGGAGGAAGTGGAGGACCGTGAGTGTTTGGCATCGAGTTGTGAGTTGTCCCCAAGCGAACCCGCGGAGGCATGTGGATCAGTGCGGTCGTGTAGGTGTCGTTGCGTCTGCAGCTGGTTCGTATGGGCTTGAGTGCGGTGCCAGGTATAGCGAGATCGAGCTCGCAGTGGACGACGTCGTGGACATGATTTCGGAGATCAGGCGGGCGAAGTGCTTGTCTCTTGTGTGGGGCATGTAGTCCACTGATTCGCATCAGGATGCCCAAGTGTGCTTGCCCCTGCATGTCTCCAAGAGTGAGCGCGGCGTCACCCTGCACTAGCACGTCATGTCGCCTACCTCTTCCTTTGCCTCTTCTCCGAGCTTCACCAGGTGTTCCTGCGATCTCATGCGCCATCTTGGGCCACTTGGTGCTCCAGTCGAAGAAGAACATCAGCATAAACATAGGTTTTCGGAGGTCCGTTCGGATTTCTTGGATCGGCGCTGGACAACCCTGGCGTTAAGTCCGGCATGTCCCCCTACGGGAGGAATATTCAAGAATTGCAGAAACATCTTGTCTGGCGGCGATGATTCGTGCTCTTCTGACTATGCTTGAGTATGTCTGGACCTTGTTTTCATTTCTCCTCCGCCTGTAGGAGGACGTGCCCGACCTAACCCTTGCGGCGGCTCTGGGGCCAGGCCAAGCCCTGCGCGCTCCGCGCGCCGGGGCTCCCGCGCCTGCCCAGGAAGTCTCCGCGCCGACCTCCGAAGGCGGCTTCCTGCTTCCTCTGTTCACGGGGCTCCTGTGGGGAAGCCGCGGGATCGTTCTGGTACGGTCGGACCACGGGCAGGAGATCGGGGCCAGCTGGGGGAGGACACCCTCGTGCTCGTCGTGCTTGTCGGGTGCTTCTGTGCATCCCCGGGGGGGGGGGGCAGCCGCGGGTGTTCTGTGTGCTTTGGCAGGCGGCGGGTCCCGTGCTCTCGAAGGGTGTCCTGCCAGCCCGGGTCCGGCTGTGCAGTGGGGGCCCATGCCGAGAAGCACCCTGCTGGCCTCCCCGGTGCCCTGGGTTTCTCGGGGCTTCCATGGCTTTGCGACGGAAAGCGTGGCGCTCCCGCGCCACAAGTCAAAATGGACGTCCTGGGGCCTCGGGGTTTGGGTTTCTTTGTGGGAGGTCTCTTGTGGTCGGGCCTCCACTGTACCGTCGGGGCAATGAAGAAGGAACCCTTTTCGTTGGGGAGGGGCTCCGTGTTCCTTGATTGCTTCACAGTTTGCCTTGGGTGTTCCTTTGGCTTTCGATGGGAAATCGAAGTTCAAAAGGGGCCTCGTTCCTTATTTAGGGTTCCTTGGGTCAACGCCCCGACGGTGCCCGGAAGCTCTCGACCAGAAGAGGGGGGGCACCTCCGATCCGGGCTGCGCGGCGCCGTGGGTGGGCGGGCGGTCGCGCCCGCGCTGCGGGCTACGGGGCTCTCGCGGATGGACCCCCTGGTTCGAGGAAAACCAGATGTTCGGCTACAGTCGGGGCTCCGCGTTCCTTACGTGTTTCACAGACTGCCTCAGGTTTTCCTCACGCTTCCGATCGGGAGCCGAAGTTTAGCTTATGGAAAAACAGGGGCCTCGTTCCTTATTTAGGGTTCCTTAGGTCAACGCCCCGACTGTAGGCGTAAGAGTGGCCCTTCGCCGGAGTGACTTCTGGTGCGGGCTCCTCGGGGTCCCCCCGGTCGCGGGGCGCGATGCGGTAGCGGCCGATCGCACGCTCGGATCGGGCCACCCTGCGCCCCTTGAGTTTGCGCACCAGAGGTCGCGCTTGCCTGAGGCCACTCTTTGCGCGTCGCCGACATGTACGAAACTGCATATATGATTCGAATGTGTCACAACATGGTGAGATTCGTCACGACTACAGTTAAGGTGAGGAGAAGGAGGTGGTGATGATGCGGATGACGACGAGGAGCAGGGCCAGGACCAGCAGGAACGGGGGTACCGTAGGAAGATCAGCAGTTGGATCATGCGGGGGCGGAGGCGGGCAAGACAGACAAGACAGCGTTTCAAGATAAGTTTGTAACGCTCCGCGTATCCCCGACAGCATGCCCCCCGCGCGGCCCCTCCGCGGCCGCTCTGCCCCTTCCCGTCAGTCCTCGGGCTGAACCTTTCCGCCACCTTGGCGGCGCGGGCTGCCGGTCCCCGCCTGATGGCACCCACGGTACCTTCTCGGTGTCTGGCGCTCCGGATCTGTCCCGTTGACAGTTTGCATGGCTGGGGTTTGCCTCGCAGCGTTGACCTTGCTGTCTTACGCTCCGCGGTCCGACGGCTCGTCGTGGGCTCGCTGCTCGTCTTGCTGGAGGTCTTCTACGCGGTCGCGGAGCCGCCCTCGAATTACACAATTGTGGTGCTGCACTTCGCCCGGAAGCTCTTCCAGGTGCGCGCCGTCTCGTGAGCGGCAGTGAGGCTCGCTTCCTGTTTGCACCCTCCCGCTTGGTATTCGTCTTCCGCGTTCGTTCTCTTCCTCTTTTCGCCTCCCTCCTCCCGTGCGCTAATTTAGGCCGTTGGATGTGCGTTTCGTACCTCTACGCCGCCCGACCTTCTCGCCGCGGTCGCGAGCAACAAATATCCCCGAAAGCCCAGGGGAGCTGCCCTTTTCGGTGGAACGGGACATCTCTTGCAGAGCTCGGGAAGACTCTGAGCGCCAGAGACTTTTTGGGTGCCGCGCCTCCTCGGCGTCGCCTGGGATGTCTCTCGGGGGCTTTCTGGAGCCTTCTCGGGGCGCCTTCTGAGGCGTACCCTGGCGGTCTCTGGGGCCTCTCGAAGGCTTCGGGGTGCCTTTTCGGGGGCCTTTTTGGGGGCCTCTTGGGGCCGATGGGGGCCGAAAGGCGAAGAAGAATACGGGGGTAGGATTGAAGGGGAAACGCTCTAAACACCTCAGCCTGGAAGGTTGGCGGGATGTCACTTCCTGATTCGCCTCCTCTTCTTCTTTTTATTCTTATTATTATCATTTCTTCTTCGTCTTAGTATGATTCTTCTTCCTCTTATGAGTATCGTTAGTATCATTATTAGTATTATTATTACGATTTTTCTTATTATGAATCTTCCTCCTCCTCCTCCTCCTCCTCCTCCTCCTCCTCCTCCGCCTCCGCCTCCGCATCCTCCTCCTCCTCCTCCCCCTCCTCCTCCTCCACCTCCTCTTCCTCCTCCTCCCCCTCTTCCTCCTCCTCCTCCTCCTCCTCCTCCTCCTCCTCCTCCTCCTCCTATTCCTCCTATTTCTCCTATTCCTCTTCCTCTTCCCCCTCCTCCTCCTCTTCCTCCGCCTCCTCCTTCCCCCCCCCCTCCTCCTCCCCCTTCTCCTCCTCCGCCGCATCCTCCTCTTCGCCGCGCCTTCCTTCTCCTCCTTTACCTCCTCCTCCTCTCCTCCCTCCTCCTCCTCCTCTCCTCCTCCTCCGCCTCCCCTCCGCCTCCGCCTCTCCTCCTCCTCCTCCTCCTCCTCCTCCTCCTCCTCCTCCTCCTCCACCTCCTCCTCCTCCTCCTCCTCCTCCTCCTCCTCCTCCTCCTCCTCCTCCTCCTCCTCCTCCTCCTCCCCCTCCTCCTCTAGACGCTTCGCGCGAACCCGTCCCACGTGGATCCCGACGAATTACCCCCCTCGCCTCAGGAGCGTGCGCATGCCACGGGGAACGGTTTCGCCCACACCGCAGCGGGCGAGGCCGCACAGCTGACTTAGAGTCGCGCTCTGGGGGGCGTGAGGCCTCCCGACACCGACCCGTGGGATTGCACCGCGGCGTTGGTGGCGTCGCAAAGCGGCCGAAGCCACGGCGGGCCCGGTCGGTGCTGCGCCCTGGCCCGCGGAGCGGCCTCCCGCGGCCCGCCGTGTCCCCGAGGGCCCCCCCCTTTTCGAGGCCCTGCGCGGGGGCGAGCGCTGCTCGGTTCGCGCGGGGCGCAAGCGTCTGTGCGCTCACCGTCACACGGTCGTCCCCGTCAGTCGTGTGGCGGCGTGTTGCACGCCGCCGTGCCAGGCGGCGCCCCAGGACACTGCGAATCTTGGCGATCACGGGGTGCTGCGGGCCAGTGGGGCGGTGGGTGGGGAGGGCAATGTTGTCACACCTGGCGTCTGCTGCATGTTTGCCCCAAGTTTGGGCCGCATGTTTGTACGGCGTGCGGTAGATTTGCCACGGAGGGTACACGCCATTTATACGCAGATCTCGAACGCCAGCCATTTGCCAAAAGAGGGCCTGGAGGATTTGCCTCACGCAGATGAAGGGTCCCTCGTTGAGCGCTCTAGGGACACTTGTGAGCGTTGTTGGGGCCGTCTTGGGGCTCTCTTGGGCCTCTCTTGCGTCTTGGGGGCCTCTTCGCGGTCCGTCTCTTGGAGCGTTTCGGGGAACATCTCTTGGGAGCCTCTTGGAGGCCTCTTGGGGCCCTCTTGAGGCGCTCTTGGGAGCATTGGGAACGCTCTTGGTGCTATCTTAGAGGGCATCGATCCAGCAAGAGGGGAGCATGAATTGACGTTGCCCTTCGGAAGTCCCCAAAGTCACCTCTTGGGGTGCGCTTGGGGCGCTCTTGGAGCGCTCTTGGAAGCTCTTGGGGCTGTCTTGGGGCTCTCTTGAGCCTCTCTTGGGCTCTCTTGGCGCATCTTGGAGCCATCTTGAAGCCTCGGATGGCCATCGGATAGGCGAGAAAGCAACAAACATGGATTCCCCTAAGGTTTTGGAAGGATGTTGTCCTCCTCGGGGCCTCCCCGGGGAGCTCTTTGGTCACGTGGAGCCGTCTTGGAGCGGTCATGGGGCCTCTTGGAGCATCTTGGGAGCCATCTTGAGGCATCTTGGGGTATCTTGAGCTATCTTGGAGGTCATCTTGGGCTCGGAGCCATCTTAATCACTGCCCCCCCCCCCCGAGGAGGCCAAAATGTGGCCAAAGCCTTAGTAACAACCAATGGTTTTGGCATTCTCACCGAGGCCTCTTGGGGTGTCTTGGGTGCCCCTGGGGGGCCTCTTGGGGGTCTCTTGGGGGCCTCTTGGGGGCCTCCTGGGCACCTCTTGGGGCTCTCTTGGGGCGCTCTTGGGAGCCTTGTGGAACATGTTTGGGCCATCTTGGAGGACATCGATTAAACAAGAGGGGAGCTTTCATGAGCGGTGCCCCCCCCAAGAGGCCAAAATGGGACCAACACCTTAGTAAAACCAATGATTCTCGCTTCCTCGCCGAGGCCGTTTTGGACGCTCTGACACCTCGCGACCGGCCCCGTTCAGGTCCAGGGGAGGGGGCAGGGGAGGGGTCAAGACACCCTCTCCGCACGCAAGCCGTCTAGCTCACTCACACCCGCCCTCCCACCACATAAGTGGCCCCCGAGTCTCGGCATAGCCAGGGGTCGTCACTGGATGGACAGCCACTGTGAACCAAAGCAGACGACAGGTGCGCGACGCTCGCCGCGGGCTCCACATGCGGTTGGTGTGCCATCCTTGTAAAAAACGTGATGCCCCCCCGTCCGCATGGTCCAGATGCTGATGTGGGGGGCGTCAGCATTGTTCTGGGCCTGCGCACCGTCATCATGCGGGCACCACCGCCGTCCCTGTCGAAAAACAATACGAAGTGATCGCGGGTGGCCAGCACAATACCGACGACTTTGTCGCAACGTGCACTTTACATTGTTTCTGACACGGATGGTGGTCCTACACAAAGCGGCGTCATTAAGGGTGCCCCGCCATCTTTTTCAAAACACAATACAACGTGCTCATAAGGCGCCAGCGCACTGTCCAGATTTTACTGCGGTGTGCACTTCGTATTGTTTTTTATCAGGGATTGTAGAAGGTGTTGGCAGGGTGGGCCCGCAATGTGCATTTCGTATTGTTTTTTGACAGGGATGGTGGGGGGGGTGCCCGCATGGTTCCGGGTTGGCTGCCGGCCTGGTGGAGGAGCGATCAAGACACCCACCCGCCCGCAAGCCGTCTAGCTCACTCCCAACCGCCCTCCCTACACATAAGTAACACCCGAGCCTGAGCATGTCCAGCGGTCTTCTTTGGATGGGCAGCTATTGGGAACCAAAGCCGACCCCAGGTGCGCGACGTTTGGGCGAGGTGCGCCACGCGTGCCAGGCGCGCAACGCGCGCCAGGCACACCTGGGGCCCGAGCGTACCAGGCACGCCTTGTGCGCCAGGTGCCACGTGCGCCAGGTGTGCCGCACACTCCAGTCAGGCCAGGTGCGCCGCGTTCGGAACACGTGCAGAACGCGTCAGGTGCGCCTGCGCACGTGACAGTACACATCGGGAAACATGTCGGCCCCCGTCATCCTTATCGAAAACCGATGCCCATCATTGTGTCTGCTGGGCCTGCACACAGCAGGCCACGCCACCATCCCCGCCGTCCCTGTCAAAAACCACTTGACAGTGATCGCGGGATGGCCGCGCATGATCCAGATTTAGCCGCGAGGTGCATGTTGTCTTGTTTGTAGCCCTGCGCGCAGCAGGGAATACGCTGACACCCCCGCCATTTTTGTCAAACACAATGCGAAGTGCGCGCGGGTCTCACGAGCATGACTCAAGATTTTGCCCCAAAGTGTATTTTGCATTGAATTATGATAGGGATGGTGTGGGGAGGGCCCATCGGGTTGGCCGCGCATGCTCCAAATGTGGAAGCAGAGTGCGGCTTTTATTGTTTTGTGACAGGGATGGTGGGGGGCGGGTGGTCATGGTGTCGGCATGGTGCCTGGTTGGCCCCCGGTCGCTTGGGGGAGGGGGCGTATGTTGATAAGGAATAGCACCTGAGGAAACCCCAATCAGTGGATGATTTTGAAATTAATACTCTGGATCTTGAGATCGATTGTGAGATCGATAATGAGATCGATAGTGGAATCGATAGTGAAGACGATTGTAAGGTCGATCGTGAGACCGAGAGTGAAATCGATTCAAGGAGATCGATAGTGAGATCGATCGCGAGATTGCTCATGCGATCTCTAGTGAGATCGCTTGTGAGATTGACGGTGAGATCGATTGTGAGATCGATGGTGACATCGATAGAGGAGTGGGTAATGAGATCGATGGTGAGACCGATCGATAAGAAGATCGACCAGGAACCCGGGAACCCGGGAACCTCGCCGCCCTCCGAAATCGGCCCAGAATCCGGAACCGGGAACCCGGGAACCCGGAACCGGGAACCGGGAACCCAGCGTGCGACCAAAATCGGCAAGAAATGTTGGCCAAATCTTTCAATTCTAGACGCTTCGCGTATACCCACCAGCCCGTCCAGAAACGACGCCCAGGCGAGTAGAGGGTCGTCCTGAGGGGCTTTTCGGCGTCTTGGGTGCCTCGGGGGGGCCTCTTTGGGCCGTTTGGGATCCTCTTGGGGGCCTCCTGGGGGCCTCTTGGGGCCATCTTGGGGCCATCTTGGGGCCTCTTGGTGCCTCCTGGGCGCTTCTTGGGGCCATCTTGGAGGAAATCGATCAAAGAAGAGGGGAGCTTCAATTAGCGCTGCCCCCTCAGAAGGCCAAAATGGGGCCAAAACCTTAGTAAAATCAATGATTTTGGCTTCCTCGGCGAGGCCCTTTTGGACGCTCTGACCGCTCCCCGCCCCCCCCTGTCCAGGTCAGGGGGGAGGGGGTAGGGGGAGGGGTAGACCCCTCCCCGAAGGGGAAGAAGGAGGGGTGGAAGAGGAAACTCGTTAAACCACCGACGCCCTAAAGGGCTGGTGGGATTTCCGCGAGGACCCTTTTCAGTGCAAGCCCGGGTTGGGGAACAGTGATAAACCCCTCCCCGAGGGAGAAGAGGGGCAGATGGATGGCAAAACACCCTGGACCACCTACGCCTTGAAGCGCTGGGGGGATCCCGAAGAGATTTTTCGATGGCCGCCACGGGCCGTTGAGGACGTTCCTGGCTCCTGAGTTGGGCATTGCGGCACTGTCAGGCGGGAGGCCGTGCTCCGTGGCGCGCCGCCTCGGATGTTCGATGGCCCAGTTGGCTCCCTCCCTGTGGGTGTCAGCCCCTTCCCGCGAATTCCACATCCTCCTCCTCCTCCTCCTCCTCCTCCTCCTCCTTCTCCTCCTCCTCCTCCTCCCCCTCCTCCTCCTCCTCCTCCCTCCTCCTCCTCCTCCTCTCCTCCTCCTCCTCCTCCCTCCTCCCTCCTCCCTCCTCCCTCCTCCCTCCTCCCTCCTCCCTCCTCGCTCCTCCCTCCTCCTCCTCCCTCCTCCCTCCTCCTCCTCCTCCTCCTCCTCCTCCTCTCCTCCTCCTCCTCCTCCTCTCCTCCAGCTCCTCCTCCTCCTCCTCCTCCTCTCCTCCTCCTCCTCCTCCTCCTCCTCCTCCTCCCTCCTCCTCCTCCCCGCCTCCTCTCCTCCTCCCTCCTCCCCTCCCTCCTCCCTTCTCCCTCTCCTCCTCCCTCCTCTCCTCCCTCCCTCCTCCTCCTCCTCCTCCAGCTCCTCCTCCTCCTCCTCCTCCTCCTCCTCCCTCCTCCTCTTCCTCCTCCTCCTCCTCCTCCTCCTCCTCCTGCCCGCCCCGGCCACCCCGCCGCGCCCGCCGCGCCCGCCGGCAGGGGCGTGGACCGCCCCGCCGTGCTGCAGCTGGCCGTGACCGCGTGGCACGCCGCCCCCCCGCCCCCCTCGGAAGAGCTCGACAGCCCTCGGACGGCCGCCGCCAGCCTCCGGAGGCCCCCCGCCAGCCCTCGGGGGCCTTCGAAGGGGCCCTCGGAGGCCGCCGCCGCCGCCGTGGGCGTCATCGCCGCGGGCGGCGGCGGCGGCGTCGTGGGTGTCGTCGTCGTGGGCGCCGTCATCGTCGTCGTCGTCGTCGCCGTCGTCGTCGTGGGCGCCGTCGTCGTTGTCGTTGTCGTTGTCGTCGTCGTCGGCGGCGGCGGCCGCGGCGGCGTCGGCGTCTCATGTCGTCGTCAAGCCTGGCATCAAGTTGCTCCACGAGACCGAGGCGTGGGAGGTGGACGAGGCGAGGGAGAGACCATGTGGAGGGAGCAGGAGGAAAGCCCTGAGGCGGATGAGGGTGGAAGGGCAGGAAGAAGAGGAGGACGACTTCAACGAACACGACTCGAAAAGAGCAGGAGGAGGAGGGTACAGGTAAGACGCTGCTGTAAAAACCGTTCTGGGTTCAGAGGGGCTTTGTTGTTCCCTTGGTCATCCCGTGGTGGTTCCTCCAGCCCTCCTCGTGCGCCCAGGCTCTCTTGGTGCCAAGAGGGGCCCCGCTACTTGGTCAGCGTTCCTTACTGCAGCAGCCTGGCTGTAGAGGAGGAGGAGGAGGAGGAGGAGGAAGAGGAGGAGGACGACGACTGTGGCGGCGACGACGATGACGACGACGACGACGACGACGACGACGACGACGACGACGACGACGACGACGACGACGACGACGACGACGACGGAAGCGACGACGACGACGACGACGACGACAACGAAAACGACGACGACGACGGAAGGGACGACGACGACGACGACGACGACGACGACGACGACGACGCCCACGACGAAGACGGCGGCGGCGGCGGCGGCGACGGCGGCGGCGGCGACGGCGACGGCGACGACGACGGGCGGCGACGACGACGGGCGGCGACGACGACGGGCGGCGACGACGACGGGCGTCTGTGTGCGCGCACACGGCGCGGCGCCGTTGGGTCGCCGCGGCCGGGCCCAGCGTCAGTGGGGCCCCCCCCGCGGGGCCACGGCAGCGTCGCAGCCGCGAGGTTCTACCACGCGCTCGGCTTCGGCGTCCTGGAGGTGCGCGCGGGGGGGGGGGGGAGAAGGACGCCGCGCGGGGGGAGCGGGGGGGGGAGCGTCGACTACTTAGGGAGGGGCCGCGGGGGGCGAGGGAGGGAGGGGGAGGGGAATGGAAGGGGAGGGGAAGAAGGGATGGGGGAAGAGAAGGGGAAGGAAAGGGGGGGGTGGCCGGGGGGGCGGGGCGGGAATGGAAGGGGAGGACGAGGCGACGACCTCGTCGTCCTTTTCTCGCCGTCCTCGTGTCCTTCCCCTTCTGACCCCTATATGACAAGTACCTTTTCCTACCCCCTCGGCTTTGGCCGCGGGTTCCGAGGGCACCGATCCTTGGGTGGACCTGCCGCATCTACAACACGGTATGCAGGAGAGGCGGAGAAGGACGGAGTGTATGGAGGAGGGGGAGACAAGGAACTATTCGCTCTCTTTTCTCCCCCTCGTTCTCTTTGCAAACGCCGCCGCCGCTGTTGTTGCTGCGCCTCCTCCTCCTCCTCCTCCTCCTTCTCCTCCTCCTTCTCCTCCACATAATCATCATCCTCTTCCTCCTCCTCCTCCTCCTCCTCCTCGTCCTCCTCTCCTCCCCCGCCACCTCCTCCTCCTCCTCCTCCTCCTCCTCCTCCTCCTCCTCCTCTTCTTCCTCAGGCAAGAGAGTCGAAGCCGATACTCGAGGATAAGGCGAGAAAGAGCAAGACGGAGACGGCGGCGACGAGGACCTCCCAGACCACGAGCCATGCAGAGAGGGTAGCCCTAAGCCCATGCCCCCCCCAAGAGGGGGGACGCAGGAGAGGAAGAGAAAAGAAACGGAGGAGGGCCCGCAGGGGGGGGGGGAGCTTGGGCTGAGGGCACCCTAGACGACACCGGCCCACGAGGGCCGACCGCGGGCCAGGCACCCAGAGGTTCGAGCCGAGACCAGCAGCCAAGTCCATCCACAGGGCTCCAGCACGTCACGGGCTCACACTGTACCTCGCACAGGTTAATACAGAAGGCTACACGCAAGGTCGTTATGCAACATGCGGCGCACTCTCATGCCGCCTCACTGCTGAACTGGATTCCCCGCTGCTCTAAGTTCTCAGTTGGCCCGGGTCCATCCAGCTGACCGAAATGTTCCAGGTGCCAGTTTGATGATGCACATAAAGAAACCCAATATCTTGAACCTCGCGAACAAAGATGCCGAGCGTCTCATGGAGAACACTGACTGGTGACATGGAAAGTTGCAATCCTTCAGCGGCTGCGCGCCTGAAGAGCTCCAGGAATGAAATTGTGGCCTCGCACTGTTGCTGCTCAGCCTTCGCTACACATTCGTGCTTGAATAACTCCAGAATTTCTTCGATCCTCGCATGTGGGAGAGCGCTCAGAGCCTGACTGTTCTCCGGAGCAGGGCTGAAGACAGGAGCATCATGGCGGAGATAGCCGCGGATTCCCTCAGAGGCTCTGGAGTCACAGCAGTAGAGCCTGCAGCCGATGGTGTCGATGAGGGACCTCTGGAAGCGCAGGGCGTGGGCCTTCTCCCCGTTCTCCTCCTCCAAGGCTTTTCCTCCACCCACTCCTGGTCCCGGGTGCCACTTTCGCGAGGATCTTGAAGAGGGCCTGGAAGGACGTGGCGAACAGGCGGACCGCCGGCAGCAGGGCGCACGGGTGCCAGCCACACCTGAAGAACAGAGGTGCCGTCGCTGTGGAGATGCCCCCGATCCACAGCTGAAAAGGTCGGGAGCTAGGATGGCCTTCACATTCGCCCGTATCGCAGCAGTCTGCACGGCGCCCGCCTTGGACACAGTGGCAGGGGCGACGACAAACTTGAGCGTGGCCGTTTCTGAGTCTCGGGCGCGGCTGACAGCGAAGTGGACGTTCCGTCCGGAAGCGGACTGTCTAAGAGCCCATTCGAGTCGAGCAGCGACCACCATGGCGCGCGGGGGGGCAAACTATTCGCAGGAGTGAGAAGAAAGCCGTCCCTCGAGCAAATGCCTGAGAAAAGACGGCTCTCCTCCTCTTCTTCCTCCTCTTCCTCCTCCTCCTCCTCCGCCTCCCCCTCCTCCTCCTCCGTAACCATTTTGGCTCAAGCCGTTTTGGCTCAGGAACCAATGGGGCGACGGGGGTGTCTCGTCGAGCGGCTGGCCCAGCCCGGTCCCAGGTGGTCACTCGACGTTGTGGCCAGGGGTTCGCGACCTCGCCAGCTGCCGGGCCCGCGGGTTCGTTCAACCATGAGCTGCGCAATTCGGGCCATGCTAGATGCCCGCCAGTGCGGGCAGCTGCCAGGCTGGAGCAGCAAAGGACGCGGCGGCGGCGGCGGCAGCGGCCCCCTGACGCCAACCCGCCCTGGCACGCGGCCGCGGCGGAGGCTGCGCCCATCGGCCTGCGCAAGCCCGTATGGGGATGCGCGTGCGGGGAGGGCCTGCCTCATCCACTGCCGGGGTTGCTCTCGCGCTGCTCCTCTGGCTGTGCGGCAGCGTGCCCTGGAGGCCGAGCGCGCCGCTCGCGCTGGGGGGCCAGCAGGCAAACGAACCCGTCTTAGAGTCTCCTCGGCAGTGGGGAAGGCGGCAGGGGCGCGGCTGCTGCGGTCGGGGTGCCGACGCGGCAAGCCCCGCCGGCAACGACGCCAAGCTCCTCGAGCGCCTGGGCGCCTTCGACATCGATCTCACGTCCGGGTAGCAGGCCAAGCTGCCCCAGCCCCAGCCCGCCCCGACCCCCAGGCTGGGGAAACCCGGCGCCCACTCCGCATTCACAGTTGTAGCGCGCGCTCTGGCGGCAGGAAGATCGGAGCAAGACTGTCGAGCGGGCTGAAGATGCGCGGGCGGCAGCGGCCGAGTAGGTTGAGGAGGCCGAGCGGCGGGTGCAGGAGGCCGACGACCGCTTCTTGGCCAGCAGGCTGGCCCTGGAGGGGGCCTCCGCGGCGTATTCGGCGGCGCTGCAGGCGGCCAGCTGGCCTGCAACCTCCCGCTGGGGCCGGCCGCCGCCACGGGTCACGGCGATGGCCGAGACCGCGCAGGCGATGGAGGCCATGCGCTCCAGTGGAGTTGCAGGGCAACGCCGAGCTGCATAGCTACATGTCCAGCTTCCTGCAGTCGCTGCACGAGGCGGAGGAGAATCGCGCGCGCGAGTGCCCCATGGGCGCCGAAGATGTCTTCTCTGGATGCGCATCCGAAGCCGCTGCTGCGGTGGCCGGCGGCGATGGGCCGGAGGTGGAGACAGAGGCGCTCACGGCGCCGCCAGGAATCTCGCCACTGACAACTCGCGCGGAGAGCGAGCGCGCTGCCCGGTCTGCAAGGCGAGGGCGGAGAAAGCTCGGAGGCGGAGTGTTCGCACCCACGCGCTGCGGAAGGCGCGCGGGTGATGTCGCTCCTTCGCGTCGCTCGGCCTCGCGCCCTTGCAGGAGTTGTTGGACCGCGCCAAGACGCAGCAGGAGGCACTGCTCACCATGGTCGAGAGCGCGAAGAAGATCAAGGCCGATCATGCGGCAAAGAAGCGCAGGATCAACGAGGACGGGCAAGCACGCGCTCAAGTTCCACCATCCGCTCAAGACGCCAAGCCTGAGACACCACCACAGCAACAACAAGCCAGCGATCCAGAAGCAGAAAAGAGGAAGGCAGAGGCGATCGCCAAGCTCATCGAGGAGAACAAGGGGCGAGCCAGGGCGGCATCTCAGAGGGCGACCACCACTTCACCATCGGTTGGTACGGCAGCTGCGGACGGCGCTACGGGCTGTTCTTCTGGTCGGGCTGGTATTTAGCCCACCATGGCAGCCGCCTGCAGCGCTGGACAGGCCTCCAGCACCGCCGTCCCCCGAGTGGTCAGCCTTCCCTGGTCTCCCTGGGACTTCGCCCTCATGTCTTGGGGATCGGTCCTCATCGCCCGCGCCTGATGCGGACGCAGCTTGTCAAAACTGGCGTCGCAGCCAGCGTGAGAGAGTTCGCAATCAGACATGCGAGACAGCCAAGCCAGCGAAGGTCACCAGTATATTCTTCAGCAATATCACACAATGGGGCCAGAAACCGCAGAAGTTCCTCAACGAGAGCCAGGAACTTGCTCAGATATTCGCCTTCACGGAGTCCCACGTGCCGCAGTCAGGCATCACGAAGCTGAAGAAAGACCTGAGCAAAGATGGATGGAAAGCAGCAGTCACGGCAGCTACCCCGACGCGCATTCAAAGGAGGGCAACAGCGGAGGCGAGCTGCTCATCGCCAAGGCGCACTTGGCGACCACAACGTTCGACGTGATGAGGGAGACCCTCAAGGCTCAAGGACGGCAGGACCCATTCAGAGGGTTCACGGCCATGACTATCCACCTCAGCGGAGGCAATGTCGTTCTCTTCTCCCTCTACCTGCTTCACAAGGAGGGCATGCAGGGCAGCAACTTTGAAAAGATCAAGGCGCTCTCGACGGTCATAGGGAGCATCACAGATCCTTGGATTATCATGGCAGATTGGAACATGCCCCCGCCCCTGGTCGAGAAGTCAGGCCTCCCCACACGTTTGGGAGGCAAGGTGATCGTTCCGAAGATCCAGGCCACCTGCGACAAGGGCAAGGGCAGTCTTATAGATTTCGCCATGGCACGAGAAGATATAGCAGATGGCATCGCCATCGACGGACACGCGAAGGTACCTTGGAGGGCACACACGGGGCTCCTGCTCAAATTACCAGGGCGCTCGGAGGCTCGGTGGCACAGGCATTTGGACCTCCCCAAGCCGTTGCCGCTGGTGCTCCCATCGAAGAAGGCCCCAGACCCAGAGAGCAAGCGCAGCAAGAAGACGGAGGCAGCACAACAGAAGAGACTGGCAGAACTCCCCGAGGACTTGCGCGAGGAGTTCAGCAGGCTCGAGCCCCCACAGACCATGGTGCAGCAGACGGTGCAGTACGCGATAGACGAGGGACAGTGGGAGCAGGCCAGTAGCATCGCCATCGGGCCAGCGTTGACCAAGCAGATGCACGAGTTGGAGGCCAACCTTCTCATCCGAAGTAAGCATCAGAAGCTGATGGAGCAGGCGATCACAGGCGAGTATGCGGTCTGGGTCACCACTCTGGAGGAGGCGATCATCGGAGTAGACACGATGGACGCCGAGCAGGCTGATGCGCACCGAGGCAGAGGAGGTGGATTTGCAATCAGATGGCAAAGATCGAAAGCTACACCAGGGCGCACGCATATGAAGTATCAAGCAGCAGAGTTGTGGTCGATAATGGGAGTATTGATTACCAGATATGCGTCACTACGGCACAACGACACGGACAACATGCAACAGAGGAAGTGCGAGAGGGAGTTGTCCATGACTTACCAGCAGCTCAGAAGGATGGGATTGGATCAGATCTTTGGGAAACATTTTGATCATGATGAAGCGGATGAGCGCATGTTACGTGTGCAGGAGGTCAAGACACACACGCTGGAAGAGCTTGAGAGGCTCAAGGATGAGATGGAAAATCACTTGGCAATTGCGGTCTCCAGGGGCATCTCCACACAGCGGCAGCAGTTCACCAAGTGGGCAAAGAAGATGTGGTCGGAGAAGCCAGGCATCCTTCACAAGCACGTCAAAGATCCAGCGCAGCCGACCTACGAGCAGCACCACCATAACGCAAGCTCGGCGGGCCCAGAGGTTCTCATGCACACGAAGAGGGAGAGATGGCTAAAGATCTGGACGGACGCAGTGGACACCAGAGAGGACATCGCGTCAGAGCTGCAGGTCATGCACAGACAGGCCAGACACGAAGACTTGGACCCGATCACAATAGAGGAGTTCCACTCGGCCATGCAGGCCACGAACCCCAACAAAGCAGGCGGTGTGGACGGTCTCAAGTTGCACGACATTAAGAGGGCCCCGCAGGGTGCACGCCAGAAGCTGGTCGACCTCATCAGCACGCGCGAGCAGACGGGCACGTGGCCGAGGCAGTGGACGGCTACACTCGGGGCCGTGGTCCCCAAACCAGCAGGCGGAGAGAGAGTGCTGGGGATGCTACCCCTACCAATTAAATTTTGGAGCAGGACGCGGGCGTCACCTTGCAGCGAATGGAGTGAGTCTCTGAGCGCGCACTGGGACACGGCCCTCAAAGGCAGCTCGGCGCTGCGGGCTGGACTGCTCCGCGCCTGTCTGGACGAGGCGGGGTGCGAGCTGGGCATCTCCAGCCTCACCCTGCTGGAGGACATCGAGAAGTTCTACGACAGCGCCAGCCTGGTGCTGCTGATGCGCATCGCAAGGGGCATCGGCTATCCAGCAGTTGTAGTGGAAATGGAAGTACTCATCTTCGCGGCGGCACGGTTTCTAAAAGACAAGTCGTCGCTCAGTGAGGCGATATGGGTATCCAGATCGATAGTTGCGGGGTCGCCCAGAGGAGTCAGCCTCGCGAAGGTTTTTCTCCACCCAGTCCTACAGCGAGCACACATCATATCACCGACAGCGGGGCTCTGGACTTTCGTCGACGACACTGTGGCTCGAGAGGAAGGCACGGCACAGGACTCCCCAGATAAGATGGTCAGAGTGGCTTGCGAGCTCGCCCAAGGACTTCGCCAACAGAGGCTCAAGATCTCAGACAAGACAGTCATCATCGGCTCGAGCAGGGACATGGTCAAGAGCGTGGCTAAGAGGTTGCAGCAGAACGGCACCCCCGCCAAGGCCAAAACGTTCACGAAAGACCTGGGCCTCGATGCTGCTGCTGGGCGCAAGCGTGTTGTTTGCACGGACACTCAAGAGACGAATCCTGGCAGCCAAGAGACGGTTCGGCAAGATCAAGAGGCTGAGGAAAAGCACTACCTTGGCGAAAGAAGCGAAAGGACTCTGGTCAACGGGCGCCATGCCCCAGGCCACATACGGACATCATGCGTTCGGCCTTTCCACGACGGAGCTGATGAAACTTAGAAGACAGGCGGGTCAGATCGCAGCAGGATCTCAAGGAGGTAAATGTCTGACGACAACACTTGCAATCGAGATGTGGGACAAGGAGCCAGGTCTGGAATTGCGCAAACGAGTTGTTCACGAGTGGCTGGCGATGTGGCAGATGAATCCCCAGATCCATGCGAGAGTCAAGTCAGCCTGGCCAAAGATCAGACAGCGACTGGTCACGGCTGGACGGAGGAGGTGGGCCTATGTCAGAGGCCCGATCGCCGCACTACAGGCCACGCTGATGGACATAGGCTGGATGCCCATCAAGGCGACAGAGTGGGACAGACCACTACCTGATGGACAGTTGCAGGCCTGGCTTATCCCCAGCGGCACGGACACGGAGTACACGAATGATTGGGAGAGGCTCGCTATCTTGGGAGATGTGGTCAGTGATATGCGCAGGTTGTACTGGCAGCAGGCGTCGAAGCACGAGGATGGAGCCGACCTTCACCCAGGAGCTGATGCATGGAGAATCAGAGCAGAGCAGCGCAAGTTTCACAATGAAGGAGCTTCAGATTTGGCGGCGCTCAACTTGACAGTCACCACAGGTGGGCAGTGGACCCGAACGAGGCGTGCCAGACAAGGATATCTGATTGATTCCAAGCTTTGTCCGCGTTGCCTGCTCAACGACGAGAGTTTGCATCGCCGCATTTGGGAATGTGAGCAGAACAAGGGCCACGGGGACTTCGAGAAGTCGGAGGTGCTCGTGGCGCAGGCGGCGGCGCAGCACGAGGCGTCGCCTGCTCTGTGGCTTCGGGGAGTGCCAGCCGTTGGGCTCACCACTCCTGAGTTTGATGAGGCGCCCCTCGGCCAGCTGCAGGTGGATTTTGAATCACACGGCTTCGCCGAATGCACGGAGGCAGGCAGAGTTCACATTTTCGGAGACGGCTCGGGGGGCAAATATTCTGATGACCCCAGACGGAGGCGCTGCGGAGCAGCGATCGTGGGGCTCGTGATTGATTCGGGAGGCGGGTGGACCTTGGGGGAGGCTCTCGGGGTTCCTCTGCTCGGAGAAAAGCACGCGGCCCCCCGAGCCGAAGTTTTAGCCTTCTGCCTGGCTTTAGAGCAAGTAGATTCAGATCGCGGTTTCACATTTGTGACTGATCACAAGACGATCTCCAGGGCCTGGAGGGCCCGCTTTCGGATGCCCAACCCTGTGGGCGCCAACGAAGACCTTTGGACCAGGGCCCGCAAAGCCCTCCAGGCCAGGAGAAATCCAGATGTGGAAGTTGTTTGGTTCCCCTCCCACCAAGAGGAGGCCCCAGAAAAATTAGACACGTGCGAGAAACTCTTTTATGCCTCTGGCAACGCCTGCGCTGATTCGTGGGCGGGGGAGGCGGCGGAGTTGGCGTGGAGGGGGTTGGTGGGGCGGGAGCCTGAGACGGACAAAATAGATGCCACAGCTTCGCTGATTCGTCGAAGGGCCAGAAGAGCCCTGGTGTGTGCAGCGGAGGCCGAGGAAAACACTCGGGCGGAGAGAGCCCCTTTGAAGAAGGTGGACAGACCGTCCAAGTTGGTGGCCGCGGCACAGGCCTCGGACCACATCCTCGAGCCATGTGGGCGCAGCATGAAATACTGGTGGTGCACGGTCTGTGAGAGAGTGGTACCCCGCTACCAAACGCGGGTCTTTGCGGCCACGAATTGTTCAGGGCCTCCTGCCGAAGTCAGGAGAGGTGCCCAGGCCGCAGTCGGAGAAAGGTTTGCCCCCTCGTCCCGAGGGAGCGGCTTGCTGGAAAATGTTCACCCCTCTCACAGGCTCCAGTATGTGGAGACATGGTTCCTTCACATTTGTACGGAGTGCGGTTCCTACTGCACCGTGGACCCCAGGAATTTAGTTGCCAGATGTGACGGGCGGACCAATAAGGGTTCGGAGAACCTTGCGAGGATTAGCAAAGGTTTGTTCCCGCGTCGTGAAGGCCCCCCGAGGGCTATTTTAGAGGCCATCAGGGCTCGTGAAGCAGCCGCCTGCGCGGACGTGGCGGCTTTGCTCAGGCGTCCGCAGTCGGAAAACCCAGGATCCGACCTGGCTGGCCAGGCTGCTGGGCCTTCGGGGGCCCAGACGGGAGCGGGGACGGACCCCGCGGCTCCCTCCAGGCCCGGCCAGGCCCAGGAACCCCAGCCCGTGCGGGCTGGGGATGAAAGCGATTCCAGTGATTAAAATCGCCCCCCAGGACAGCGTCCGCTATCAAAGAGTCAAAGAGTCCTCCCTGCTCCCTCCTCCCTCCTCCCTCCTCCTCCCTCCTCCTCCCTCCTGCACGCTGGACCTGGCGACGCAGAAGTCGCCGCGCACTCTGGGCCCCGCCTGCGCCTCCACGGCCGGGCCCACTGCCGCCCCGGCGGAGGCGGGCCGTCTGGGGCATCCGGCTCCCGCGGGCGCGGTTCGCGCAGTTCGCCTACACGCGGCGGGCGCGGCGATGTCGGAAAGCGGCCACGATCGGGACGCCCGAAATGGGCACAGAAAGAACGGGCACAATGCCCAACAGCAGTTCCTGTTCATTTTGAACAGGACTCGCTGTCGGTGTCGCCGCGGCCTGTGTCCATTTGAGACAGGAGGCCGCCTGCCCAACAGCGGCCGCTGTTGGTTCGGGACAACACTTGTTGTTGGGCATTGTACCCATTCTTCCCGTACCCATTTCGGGCGTCCAAACACGAGAAGACTCGGCCTGCTGGCCGAGGGCCTCGTAGGCGCGGCTGCGGCCTCGGCGACGCGCTTCGGGTGGGCGGTCCTCAGCAGGCCGCGCGCGCTCCGCACCGACGACGGGCTCGCGGTGGAGCTGCCCGAGCTGCGCCCCGCGGCGGCTGGCGCCCCTGCGCGCGGGCTCATGGAGCGGCGGTTGGTGCAGCGCGCCACGGAGCGGCATCCGTGCCTCGGCGACCTCTCCCACGGGCCCCACTTGGAGTCCTGATGTGCAAGCCTCTCTGCCTCGAGCAACACCGTCGAGGTCTGGGGACGGGGCACTGGGCGGGTCGGTTCGGAGGCAAAGGAAATTAGTCTTGCCCCCGTTGACGGACTGCCTTCCTGCCCCCAGTTTCCGAGGAGGGGAGGATGAGCAGAAGAAGGAGGAGAAGGAGAAGGATCCTTCCTGCCCCTCCTCCGTGTTCTTCCCTTCTTGTCCCTCATCCCTCTTTCTCCCCTTCCTCCACGATCAAGATCTGTTCGGCGAGCTACACTTTGTTAGCGTCTCCACGTGCATAAGAGAACGCGTTCGCCCGCAGCGCAGATGCGCAGCTCCGCCCGCCGCAGGTCGAATGCCACGAGCAGACAAGGACCCGGCGGGACCTCGATCGTCTCTCGTCGTCGGCATTGTCGTCGGCGTCGTGGTCGCCGCCGTTGGCGTCGTTGTCGTGGTCGCCGCCGTCGTCGGCTTCGTGGTCGCCGCCGTCGGTATCGTCGGCGCCTTCGTCGTGGTCGTCGTCGTCGTCGTCGTCGGCGGCGGCGACGTCAAGGTCGGCGTCGGCGTCGGCGGCGTCGGTGCGGTCGCTGCCTTTTCCGTCGTCGCCGTCGTCGTCGTTGGGGTGTATAGTGGGGGCCCATGCCAAAAATCACCCTGCTGGCCTCCAGGGTGCCCTGGGGTGCTTGGGTTTCGATGGTTTTGCTGTGGAAAGCTTTACTTCCCCATGCCAAAAGTCGATGGACGTCCTGGGGTTCCAGGGTTGGATTTCTTGTGGAAGGTTTCTTGTGGATTGGCCTTTGTTTTTGGCGTAGACGGCCCTTTGGGAGCGTCCAGGGGCCCCCGGAGGCCTCCACAGCCCTCCAGGGGCTTTCGGGGAGCTCCAAAGACCCCAGAGACCTCGGGAGGGATTTCCCAGAAGCCTCTGGACGGGAAGGCCGCTCCCACTCGCCCCACTAAGTGGGCCCAGTATGATTGTCAATCGTTCCAGAGCGTTCCGGAACACCCAGAGCGTCCCGAAGCGCTGTAGGAGCCGCGGCGCCCGATACATCGTTCTTTCCCAGCGGCGCGCAGAGATCCCCGATCTATCTTCATCCGATCATGCCCTCATCCTGCAGTCGTCCAGCCCATTATCGCGCGCCGCCAATCTCCCCTCTCTCGGGGGTCGCCGGAGGTGGTCCCGCTTCTGTCGCCGTTTTGGAGCCCCTGGGGGTCCTCTATGCCTCGTTTGGGAATGCTTCGGAGACAAACTGGACACTGCGGGAAATCGCGGGGGCACCGTGCCAGGGACAGAAAGACCATGATTACGCAACCGCCACCGCGCGCAGCATCTATGGTGGGACTTCTTCGGAGCAGATTTGTGAGCGTGGGAGCTCTTGGGCGGAGGTTCACTTTAGAGCCGACCTTTCTCGTTCACAGAGCCTGGGAGTCACCTCAAGAGCCATCCGCGCTGTCATTCTTCCTCCCAAAATCGCGCCGACAAAAAAGGACATGCACACCATGTTTCGGGCCAAGGCCCGCATACAGTGTGTTCATGCGGTGTTGGCGCGCCAGCGATGCCAGCGAACGCATTCAAGGTTGAAGTCTGTGACACGGAAGCACCGGGGGACACGGACTGCACCCGACGGAATTCTACCTCGAACGATCTGGGCCGCGATCGATTCAGGGTTGAACGATCGACGCGATGTCAAACATGTTTGCCAGCGCCGACGCCGCGCGAGCTTACTACACCTTAGTCCACATACGTGCTGCTCCCACCCTCCTCTCCTCCGCGGGCCAGCCTCCTCCCCCTCCTGTCCCTCTTATCCAAGGGGCAAGCGCCATTCCGCCGACCCCCAAGCAGAGCAGTGTCGGGTCTCGTGGGGGGCCTCTCGGGGGCCTTTCTGAGAGCGCCTCTGGGCCTCTTCGAGGCCTCTTCGGGGCCTCTTCGGGGCCTCTTCTGGACCTCTTGGGCCTCTCTGGGCCTCTTCTGGGCCTCTTCTTGGCCTCTTGGGCCTTTGGGCCTCTCTTGGGGGCCTCCTGGGGGCCGTTCTGGCGGCGTCTCCGAGCTGCAGGGGCCTCTCCTGGGCCTCTCTTTGGGGGCCTCTCTTGGGGGCCTCCTGGGCGCCTCTTGGGGCCTCCCGCCCTCCTCTCCTCCACGGGCCCGACCCCACCACCCTCCTCCTCCTCCTCCTCCTCCTCCTCCTCCTCCTCCTCCTCCTCCTCCTCCTCCACCTCCTCCTCCTCCTCCTCCTCCTCCTCTTCCTTCTCCGCCTCCTCCTCCTCCTCCTCCTCTCCTCCTCCTCCGCCTCCTCGTCCTCCTCCACCTCATCTTCCGCCTCCTCCTCCTCCTCCTCCTCCTCCTCATCCTTCTCATCCGCCTCCTCCTCCTCTCCTCCTCCTCCTCCGCCTCCTCCTCCACCTCCTCCCCTCCTCCTCCTCCTCCCCTCATCCTCCTCCTCCGCCTCCTCGTCCTCCTCCACCTCCTCATCCTCCGCCTCCTCCTCCTCCTCCTCCTCCTCCTCATCCTCCGCCTCCTCCTCCTCCTCCCCTTCCCTCTTCCTCCTCACTCCAAGTCCCCTTCTGGGGCACCCTCCTCGACCCCCACCCCGACCACAGGAGAAGCCCGGCAATCCAGTCCCCCATGTATCTGAGGGCGGGAATCTCCGGAGCAGGAGAGGGCGCTGCAGCCGGGAACCCAAACCAGGCCGAGGGGGGACGAAGGGATCCCTCCAGGGGGGGGTCCAAAGGCCTCCCGTGCCGGGCGGACACCAGTGACGCAGAGCGGGGGGGGGCAGCGCGAGAACTCCTGCTCGCGTCCTGGCCAATCCCTGATGCCGCCACACAAGCTGCGAAGAGATGGAAGAAGGCTGCAGGAGGCCCTCCCAAGAGGAGGAGGAGGAGGAGGAGGAGGAGGAGGAGGAGGAGGAGGAGGAGCAGGAAGAAACGGAGGAGGAAGAGTAGGAAGATGAACAGGGGAAGAGGAAGACGAAGAAGGAAAGGAGGCGGAGGGAGGAGGAGGAGGAGGAGGAGGAGGGGAATGGGGATGGGGACGGGGGGGGGAGGGGAGGAGGAGGAGGAGGAGGAGGAGGAGGAGGAGGAGGAGGAGGAAGTCGAGGGGGAGTGGGAAGGGGGGGGAAGGGGAGAGTGATAGGGAGAAGGAGGGGGAGGGGTACGAACAGGAGGAGGAGGAGGAGGTGGTGGTGGAGGAGGAGGAGGAACGGAGGAGGAGGACGAGGAGGAGGAGGAGGAGGAGGAAGAAGAAGAAGAGGAATACGTGGAGGCGGGGGGGGGGAAGGAGGTGAGTGGGGTTACCCGGGTTGAGGAGGGGGATCTGTGATGTCGGTTCCGTCGGCTGTTGCGGACTGGTCAACCTCAACGCCCCGCTGCCCAAGGCACATTCGTGGGCGTCCCCCCTGTCTGTGAAACCACCAGGAGGTGAGAAACCAGGAGAATGGAGGAGAGAGGCAGGGGTGCAGTGAACGGGAGGATAGGCGTGCCCTTCTCGTCCCCCTCCCTTCCTCTCCTCCTCTCCTCCTTTTCCTTCTCATCCTCCTCAATTTTCTCTTCTTCTCCTCATCCTCCTCCTCCTCGTCCTCCTCCTCCTCCTCCTCCTCTTCCTTCTCCTCCTCCTCCTGCTCCTCCTCCTCCTCCTCCTCCTCCTCCTCCTCCTCCTCCTCCTCCCCCTCCTCCTCCTCCTCCTCCTCCTCTTCCTCCTCCTCCTCCTCCTCCCCTTCCTCTCCACCCCCCTCCCCCTCCTCATCCGCCCCTCCTCCCCCCTCCGCCTCCGCCCCAGGACGGACGACAGTCCCGGTGGCCTGCTGCTCTTCCGGGCCCCGCCCGCCGCGCCCCGCCCTCGCGCCGGCCACCGTGCCGACGCATCCCCACCTGCTGCGGGCAGCCCTCGGGAGCAGGGAGAGGAAGGAGAAGGAAGAGGAGGGCCCATCTTCTCCTCCCCTCCCTCCTCCTCCTCCTCCTCCTCCTCCTCCTCCTCCTCCTCCTCCTCCTCTTTCTCCTCCTCCCTCTCCTCCTCCTGCTCCTCCTCCTCCTCCCTCCTCCTCCTCCTCCTCCTCCTCCTTCTCCTCCTGGGCGCCTCTTGGGGCCTCCCGCCCTCCTCTCCTCCACGGGCCCGCCCCACCACCCTCCTCCTCCTCCTCCTCCTCCTCCTCCTCCTCCTCCTCCTCTTCCTCCTCCTGCTCCTCTTCCTCCTCCTCCTGCTCCTCAGTGCTCCTCAGTGCTCCTTCTCTGCCTCTCCTCTCTGCTCTCTTCCCCCGTTGGGGGGTTCCCCATCCGCTGCGGCACGCGTCGGCGGAGAGATTCAAATTCATGCGATGGGAAGGGGTGGGTGGGCGGGGTAGGATGTCAGATATGGCGCGAGCGCACCTAGCTTGCCTCCCTGCTCTCTCCTCCCTCCTCTCCCTCCTTTCTCATCCCTCCCCTGACCTCCCTCATCTCGCCTCCCACCTCTTTCCTCCCTCCACCACCTCCATCATCCACCTCCCCCCACGCGCGCTACCCAGGGAGGAGGGAGGCTTCGAGCCCCCCCCTGCGCCCACAGGTCAGGCTGGACGCGGACCACGACCAAGAGGCGCCGACGGGGAGGAGACGCGCCAAATCAGCGCCTTGGATCGCAGGAGGAAGAGGAGGAGGAGGAGGAGGAGGAGACGGAGGAGAAGGAGGAGGAAGAGGAGGCAGGGGATGTGGGAGGTAAAAGAAGGGAGATCGGATGGAGGAGGAGGAGGAGGAAAAGGAGGAGAAGGAGGAAGAGGAGGAGAGGGGATCGAAAAGAGAAAAGGAGGGAGGGGATACGGAAGGAAGAGATCGGTAGGGGATGGGAGGAGAAGGAAAGGGATAAGAGGGATAGGGAGGGGATAGGAGGGATAGGGAAGGGATAGGGAAGGGAAGGGAGATCGGTAGAGGATAGGGAAGGGATAGGAGGGAGGGGATAGGGAAGGAAGAGGGGAGCGGATAGGGGGAGAAGATCGGAGCGGAGCACATTGGGGGAGACGGACGGGGCAGGGGGGAGAGCATATGGAGGGCATCTGGAGGGCGGGGAGGGCGAGGAGGGCGAGGGGGAGGAGGAGACGGGAATGAAGGGAGACGGGGGTCGGACCACACTAGACCAGCCGGCGCCACATCTGACATCCTACCCGCCCTGCCCATCCCTTCCCCCTCCCCATGGCGCTGAGTTGCTGTGCATCAGCCAGCGGAGGTAGTGGGCCCTGCCCCCCCCCCCTACCCCCCGCAAAACAACACCCCAGAAATGGATCGAGCACAGCGGAGCGGAGCGGAGCATGTTTCGGGCCGGACGAAAGGGGGAGATTGGGAAAGGGGGCGTTACGAAATTTGCTGCATGCAGCTGGTTTCGGCCTCACAGAGGGGCCCATTCCTCGATATATAGCCGCCTCCGGCGCCGGGAGGCGCCGGGAAAATCAGCTACGTGAGCTGATTCTCAAACCCCCCCTTTGCTATCCCCCCTTTCGCCCGACCCGAATATCCGAGGGGACGGACGGGGCGGGTTGAAGGGCATGTTATGAGGTCATGGGAGGGGGGAGCGGAGAGGCGGAGAAGAGCGGAGCGGAGCGGAGCACAGGGGAGGCGACGGATGGGCCAAAGCATCGCCGTCACTCCAGCCGAGCATCCTGCAGGGCGCGTCGGCACGACAGCCGGTTGGCCGTCGATTGGGGCAGCACGATGCCAGCCTGGCAGTGCATCGACCGTCTGTATTGTCGAACGAAACGCGCTCATCAGTGTATTCAGTCGCCCACCACGTCAGACCACAGGGGGGATCCATCATGGGGGGGCGGGGGCTGGACACCATATCCATGGGAGGGGGGAGCATGGTGGACCCTGGATTCAGACATTGGCATTCGTGTTCAGATCTGTGTATGTCTACACACAACTGTAGTTATATGAGCATGAATTCATGCGTGTACGAAGCACATAAATCCTGGGCCCAGGATGGGACTGGCCAGGTTAGGATAGGTGGTCAGACGTTGTCCACCGATGCAAAGGGGCCTTTCAGGGCCTCCTTCGGGGCCCTCTCCTGCACCTCGCTTGACCCCACGCTTGTTTCGGCGGCGAGCGATGGGGGGAAGTGAGAAGGGGAAGGCCCTCTCAGGGCCCCCCTTCAGGGCCCTTTCCTGCATCCCACTCCCCCGCGCTTGTTGCCCCCCCGCTGACTTCCGCGTGGCACGCGATGTCAGGAGCCAGAGTCCGCGCCGTCGCGTGGAGACCCAGCGATGGGAGAGCGAGGAGCGAGGAGGTTAGGGCAGCCTCAGGACAGCTGGAGGGAGGAGGAGGAGCAGGAGGAGTCCGGTAGCAGACCATGAGGGCTTGGTATACGCTCTTGATTCCGTCTCTAGCGTCGACTTGCGTCTGAGATTCGATGAGATAGCGCCGAATCAGTGTCGGCTGGCTCTGATTGGTGTCGATGTGGCATCGATTGGCGTCGGCTAGCGTCGATCAGCGTCGATTCGCAAGAGCCGACATGATGGCATGGGAGGCTCCCATGAGTTGCCACCGAAGGAGGAGCAGAGGAATTGAGGTCTCTGAGCGCTTCTGTCTTGTATGTGAGCCTCCAGGGGCCTCTCCGCAGGTCTTGAGAGTCCTCGAGAGGGACCTCTGGAGGCCCTCGGAGAAATCTCCAGGCCGCAGCACACCTGGCACATCCTCGGGACTCGCCGGCTCAGAGATCTCGGAACTACGGTAGGTTCGCATCGTGTCGACCGGCGGCGACCCCGCCGCGGGGGTTCAAGCTTGAACGCCGCCAGTGGCCCAGAATCGGCCTACATGGACCGATCGGGCGATCGGAACGCCGCCGGTCGTTCAAGGTTGAACCATCGACGCGGTGCCAGAAACCAACGCCAGGGTCGTCACGACACGAACCTGCAGTAGCCCGGCGTGTTCGCGTCCTGCCCTCGTCCTGGCTCGACGGGCCGGCCAGGTGCGGCCGCACCTCTCAGGGCATGCAGCCGCCCACGCACGGCGCGTGCTCGCCGTCCCCCCCTTCCCTGCCGCCCTCGTCTGGAAGGAGGCGGAGGTGGAGGGGCCAGAGGCTCTCCTCCTCCTCCTCCTCCTCCTCCTCCTCCTCCTCCTCCTCCTCCTCCTCCTCCTGCTCCTGCTCCTCCTCCTCGTCCTAGGTGGCTTGGCAGCGCGGCGCGGGTCGCAGGCATTTTGCCCGCGGCGGGCGCGCGCCCGCGGAGCCATAGCCCCCAGCCCCACGGAGGGGCGCCGAGCGCGGTCGCGCTCCCCCGCTTGGCACCGCCGAGCGAGGCGCCTGCGCGCTGTGGCGCGGCGGCGGCTGAGACGGGAGAGCGACACCCAGCGCCTGGACGCGCACCACGGCAGCGCCGCGCCGATGGTCAAGGGCGGGGCCAAGTCGGTTGCGGACAAGGCCTACGTGGTGTGCAAGGCCTGCGGGGAGTGGTGGTGGTGCACACGCCAACCAGGCGTACTCGTCGGCGTTCGCGGCCAAGAAGAGGGCTGACACGGTGGCCCAGGAGGCGAGAGCCAAGCTGGACGAGAAGGCTGCAGCGGTGCTCAAGGCGGAGAGAGAGCTTGAGGCCATCCAGGCTGAGGGCCGCGACCCGCCGAAGGGCGTCCTGGAGCAGCTGGTCAGCGGCCAGGTGGAGGAGCTGGCAGCAGGACAACTCGCGGCGGACATCGAGCGCGAGCTCAACCTGACCGCAGCCGACCTGGACGACGAAGGCCGCAAGCAAGTAGAAGAGGTGAAGAAAACGGTCGTGGCACAGATGAAGGAGAATGCGCAGACCTTCTCGACGCAGCTGAAGGAGCACCTGGCGGCTGCGAAGCTGAAGGCGGCGGAGCAGCAGGCCACGATCCAGCAGGCGGCGAAGAAGAGGAAGGCTGAGGGTGGCGGCGCAGCGGAGCCCCCTCAACAGGCGGCGCCCGCTGCCGAGCCGCCGCAGCCAGCAGCCACGCCGCCCGCGGCCTCGGCACCCACGGCCGGGACGCCAGCGGCTGCGGGAAGCGGCGACGCGGAGGCTGAGGAGCACTTCAGGCAGCTGAGGGAGCAGACGGGCGGAGGCAGCCCAGGGGGGGCAGCCTCGGCCTGAGGCCAGGCGCGCGGAGCTCGGCGCCAAGGAGGCGGCGCCGCCGAGCCCCGCGAGTGCACACTGTTCTGCGCGAACCTCACCAGCTGGGGACCCACAGCCAGGCTGTGGATGGCCAAGCAGAAGCTCGGCCAGGGGTACGACGCCTACGCGTTCCAGGAGACGCACGTGGGCCACTCAAACTTAGATACCGTGGAGTGCGAACTTGTGAAGTTGGGATACAGGGCGTGCTTCACGGCGGCGAGACCCAGCTCACGATCTGAGCAGGGCACTTTCGGAGGGACGGCGGTCGTCATGAGGGGACACCTGCGGACCTCAAGTGTTCGGTGCCAGGCCAGGCAGACCACAGTCATGAAGGCGACGACCGACGTGAGCGGGGAGTGGGAAGCCGACCTGGACTTGCGCGACTGGACGCCAGTCACGCGGCACTTGAAGGGGACGACGATCACGGTGATCAGCCTCTACCTGGACGTAGGCAAGTCGCTGCGCGAGGGCATCAACGCCCGCAAGTTGACGGCCCTCGCCTCGTTCTTGAAGGGGCTGAGCGGCGCGTGGATCGTCTGCGGCGACTTCAACAAGGCGCCGACGGAGATGTGGGACTCAGGCTGGCCCTCTGCCATGGGGGCGACAGCCATCGTCTCGCTGCCCGACGGCGACTTCACCTGCCAACTGGGAGAGCACGAGTCGACGATAGACTACGCGCTGGTGAACGAGCAAGGGCAGAAGCTGATCAAGGGCGTGGAGGCGGTCTACGACGTGCCGTGGAAGCCGCACATAGGGCTCAAGTTCACGCTCCACGCCGAGGCCCAGGAGACGAGGGCCCGCTCGCTGCGCATGCCCCAGCCCTTCCCTCATCCGCCCCGCCCCAAGAAGCAGCCCAACCCAGGCAGCAAGAGGACGAGGAGGAGAGTGAGAGAGGAGGCAGCAGCGCAGGCGCAGGCAGCAGCGGCTGGAGGAGGAGGCCAGGAGGAGCTTGAGCAGCGCCCACCGCCCCAGGACTTCGAGCAGGCGCTGGACAACGCACGGTGGGAGGCGCTGGCGCCAGTCGCGACGGGCTGGACGGAGTTCCCCGCGGGGGAAAATCCTGGCGCCGAGCGCGCAGGCACAGTAAGGATGGGTGGGGAGGAGTCAGATGCAAACCCTGGTGATGGCCTCCCAGGTTCGGCAAGGATGCGAGCGACAGCAGGATGGTCAGATGCGGGCGCAGACCCCTTCGCAGATCTGAACAATCACATCGAAGAGGAGCAGCTGCTGCAAATGACAGAAGGCTTCGAGGCGGAGGTGCCTGACGAGCCCAGAGGGCACGACGCGGACTACACGACCAACACCATGGTAGCCAGGGCCTCGTCAGTACCAGCGCGACCCCACACCCTGGGGAACCGCCAGTTGGACCACGAGGGGGAGGGCGCAGCCCGCGGAGACCATGAGCACCGCGAACACAGCGAGCGGCACAGTCGGGGGACCTCGCCCGAGCCAGAGAGCAGCAGCAACGCGGAGGACCGGAGGAGAAGAATCCGTGAGGCGGCTGCTGGAGTGGACACCACCACCATGGGCCACGTCTGGGAGACGGCGCAGGCCCTGCAGGACCAGGAGCAGTGCGAGACCTCCGAGATCCCCTCCTACGTCAGCAGCTGCGCGGCCTACCAGGTGGACGCGTCGGCGGCGAAGGAGCTCGGGGACCGCTTCGCGAACACCATCGGCACGCTGGAGGGGTTTTACTACGTGGCCTACCGCATCGGCCCCGTCGATAGGCACCACTTCACGGGCCGCGGCAAGGCCTACGAGCTGAAGGTCACCAACACCAGGGAGCACGGAGAGAGGAGGTTGAAGTACAGCGAGCACAGCGCTGACTGGTGGGCCAGGGCCGAGGTCCTGCTCGCCATGCTGGCCAAGCTGAGGAGGAGAGACAGAGGAGCGAAGCAGCAGCGCGAGCTCGCACGAGCTGGACGGGCGCTGGCCTACGACGGCATGCCGCAGGCAGGCCGCGAGGCCTCGGAGACGGCACGCCTGCACCGCAGCATCTGGCGGCAGAGGCTGGCGGCGCTGGACGACCTCGACGTGTCCATCGTCGAGGGCATGGCCATGCAGGCCGAACAGGAGAGGAGAGCGGCGGCGAACAGAGACCTGAGGGAGAGCACGCGAAGCTTTGGGCGGCGGCTAGCCGCCGCCGAGAGGCAGCCAGGCGCGCTCCGCAGGATCACCAAGCCGCCCAGCAGACGTGAGGAGGAGCTGGCAACGAAGGCGGGCGCGACGGACAGCCCGATGGAGGTCGTGGACGCCAAGGCCGAGGCGTTTGCGAAGATCTGGAGGTGCGAGGAGGTCGCCCACGGCAAGCACACGCAGCTGCTCGGCGACCTCAGGAGGCGAGCGGCAGCCGTGGACGCGCCACAGTGGACGGTCGACGACCTGGACCTCGCCCTCGCGCGGGAGCCCGATAAGGGTCAGGCAGTGGACAAGCTCTGCTGTAGCGACATCCGTCGGCTACCGACGGCGGGGCGCCAAGCCATCGTGGACCTGTTCAACGAGTGCGAGCTGAGGCTGATGTGGCCCTGGCAGCTCCTGAACGCGCTGGCCATGCTAATCCCCAAGCCAGCCAAGGGCGACCGCGCTCTGGCCGCAGCTGGCGCGCTGCTGGGAGCTCCTCCACAGGCCCGCGGTGAGAGCGTGGGCGAAGCAGCAGGAGCGCGAGTGGGACGCGGCGGTGGCAGGCAACAGCTGCAAGAGGGAGGCGCTGAGACGTATCCTCTCGGACGAGTGCTGCGACGCGCTCGGCATCTTCCAGGGTTGCACGCTGGCGGACATTGAGAAGTTCTACGACGGCCTACGCATCGATACCCTCATCCCTGAGGCGCTCAAGCTGAACTTCTGCCCGAGGCTCCTCACCCTGCTGCTGCTGCAGCACTCGGGGGCCCGCATCTTGAGGTGCAAGAACTCGTACTCGGAGCCGATGCTGGCGGACAGATCGATACTAGCGGGTTCGAGGCATTCCAACAACGTGGCCAAGACGGTGGTCTACGCGGTGCTCAGCCACATGGTCGACGTTGCCTCGGCGCTGCCCAAGCCGATGCCGCGAGCCTGGTTCGACGACATCAGCATCAAGATCGTCGGATGCAAGGAGGCGGTCACGGAGCAGCTCACGATGGCGACGAGCAAGCTGAAGTGGGGGCTGGCGCAACACGGGCTCAGCCTAGCAGACAAGACGCCGATCTTCACCTCGGACTTCGGCTCCACGCTCCAGGCGCAGACCAGGCTCAGCCGACTTGGGATAAAGGTCAAAGCGGTCACGGAAGGCAGAGACCTCGGAGTAGATCGCGCAGCAAGAGGCACTACCAGGAGGCTCACGCACGCGAGGAGGGCCAAGGACGCGAACAAGAGGTTCGGAGCGGTAGGCCGAAAGCTGCGCAAGCTGAAGTTGAAGAGGAGGCGAGGAGTGACCCACTAAGGACCAGCAGCCTCGTTGGTGTACGGAGTAGCCGCCCACGGGCCCCCACCGTGGGCCCTCAGGCACGCGAGGAGGAGGTATGCGCAGGCGCTGAGGAGAGCTTGGACAGGCCGCTGCCTCACCACCTTCCTGGCGCTGGAGGGGGTCGACCCAGCGATCGCCACGACGCGGGGTCAGCTCAGAGCTTGGTTCGACCTGTGGGCCAAGAGCCAGGACCTGCGCGAGCATGCGCGCAAAGCCTGCCCCAGGGTGTACTTCAGGCTCCTGCAGACGGACCCGAGGCGGCGCTGGCAGCAGAGGCGAGGAGTGATGGGCAGCATCATCCTGCTGCTCTGGGAGCTCGGCTGGGGCTCGAGGGGGCCAGGCATCTGGATCGACGAGGACGGCAGCAGATGGCGCTTCCCTGAAGATGAGGAGGACGGCGGCCCAGAGGACATCATAGAGGCGCTCTTGGACAGCGTGAGGCGGCAGCTGTGGCGACAAGCAGCAGCACACCACAACGGCGCTGGCCTGGAGCACGGGGTGGACAGCACGGACATGATCAAGCACCTGGAGTCCCTCAGGAAGCGCGGCAAGCACCAGACCTACGGAGCGCTGCTGGCGGCAGCGTGCGCAGGCACCTGGACGCAGGCAAGGAAGCGCCAGGAGTTCAACACTGGCGACGAGACCTGCGAGCGCGGGCAGCGCGAGGACGACTACCACCGCATCTGGGGAGCATGCCCTGCGAGGAAGCCCTTGGAGGCGGTCGAGAAGACAGCAGGGCTCGTCGCGCGAGCCGAAGCAGGAGTGGCGGGAGCCCCAGCGTTCTGGCTCAGAGGGCTCACGCCCAAGGCCTGGACGGTGCCACCCCCGTGCTGCACCGAGGAGCAGGAGACGCCGCTGGGGCAGTGCCTCCAGGGAGGCAGGCTGCTTGCCCCAGAGGGTGAGCAGCTCACCATCAGCGGCGACGGCCCAGGCGGCGAGTACAGCAGCGACGCAAGGCACAGGCGATGCGGGTGGAGCTGGGTGCTGCTCGACACCAGCGGGCGTTCCAGAGGCTTCCCGACCAGAGCCGCGAAGTTCGGCCCTCTGCCAGGCGCGCGCCAGTCGAACAACAGGGCGGAGCTTTGGTCATTCATCAATTGCCTGGAGTCGACGAGCGGTGGCCTGACGTTCTGGACGGACAGCGAGATCACCCTCGCCGGTTGGTACGCGCGGCGCGATGAGCGCCCAGACGAAACAGGGGCCAACTGCGACCTCTGGCGCCGCGCGCGGAAGGCCATCGACGCGAGAGGAGGAGGCAGAGAGATCATCACAATGTTCCACCTGAACAGCCACCTGACGGAGACGGAGGCGGAGGAGAAGCGCATCCCAAGGGAGGCTTGGGAAGGGAACCAAGAAGCAGACAGACTGGCAGACGCAGGGGCCAAGCAGCACGCCATCCCCGAGAACCAGATGGGCTGCTACGAATGGGTGCGTGCGACGGCGAGCCCGGTGAGGGCGCGCATCGCGGCCTGCGCCCAGGACGCCATGGAGCGGAGGCCGGCAGAGAACAAGGAGCTGAAGCAGGCGAGGCGGCACGCGGTCATGCAGAGGAGAGCGCAGCGTAAGGTCAAGGCGGACTTCCTCACGCACGACCCCCAAAGGCGGCCTGCCACCACCCACGACCTGGTGAAGCTCAGACGAGGACGAGGGTGGAGGTGCAAGTGCTGCAACCAGTCTGTCACGTCGGCGACGGCCCTCACCAGCATCAAGGAGTGGTTCGAGCAGAAGTGCGGAGGCCCGCCCCCGGCGGCTGGCAGATGCATCGGGTTCAACGGCCACACCTCCCACCCGTCGCACCCTTTGCGATGGCTGGGCCGCCAGAGGCGCTGGTTCTGCACGCTCTGTGCGGGCTCAGCTACGGAGATGGTCTCAGACAAGCTGCAGGCACCCTGCCGCCTCCGCCCCACCTGCGAGTCGAGGAGATATCTGTTGAAGAGCTGGACCAAGCTAGCAGACGCAGAAGAGTGGAGGACGTGGCCAGGAGACAAGTCATGAGAAAAGCCTGGGGATGGCCTCCCAGGTTTAGCAAGGATGGGCGAGGATGCGTCAGATGTAAACCGTGGGTATGGCCTCCCAGGTTCGGCAAGGTCCGACGCGGAGCCGTGCGACGACCACGCCGCGGTGCACGACGGCGACTTGGCTCCCCTGCGCGTGGACCCCCCCCCACCCCTGGGACCAGGAGTGCCCAGAGGCCCCTCTAAGAGGGATAATGGGAGGGGAGCGTCCCGCGCCGCGGGACACACGCTGGGGCAGGCGGACGCGCTGGACAGGCACTGCAGGGGACAGGCACCACCAGAGGCGACGAGAAGCGGAGAGACGAGCTGAACAGAGCCATGAAGCTGCTGACGCCGCTCCACGCTCCCCGACGCGGCCACCCAAGCCCAAGCTGAGCGAGCAGGAGACCGAGGCGAGGGCGGCGCGGCTGCTGGGCGCGGCGGCGACGCCGAGAGGGCTGGATAGTCAGAACCAGCTGAGGGAGCTTGACGAGCACCAGCAGCACTACGAGACGGACTCCAGCCAGAGGAGACGAGAAGAAGCCAGGCAGGCGCTGGAGGCCGCAAGAGAGAGGGCGCGGTCCAGCCCGACGGCGACGCCAGCCCCAGCCAGGAGATGCAGCCCGCCCAGGACCGAGGCGCTGCTGCCGCTGGCGACGCTGAGGCAGCTCCTGGCGAGCCCCCCGCCGCCGCCCCCGCCGCCTGCGGAGGCGCGTCGACCCGCGCGGCGGCCTGCCCCGCCTGACGCGCCCTCAGGCGAGAGGCTGGGTCAGGGGCCGCCACGCGCGAGGCACGCCACGCCCGCTGGAGGAGGGCCCTGCTGCGGGCTCGCGCAGCGGGCGCAGCGGGCGCGGCCCGACGCGCCCTCAGGCGCGGGGCCTGGCTGCCTGCGAGCCGCCGACGCCGCTGCCGCCGCCTCGACGACGCCCTGAGTGCAGGTGGGCGGGCGGCGGAGCGGCGACCTTCGACCATGTCGTCAGGGGAATGTCCAGGAATGTCTCCTCTTCCTCGTCCTCCTCCTCCTCCTCCTCCTTGACCTCCTCCTCCTCCTCCTTCTCGTCCTCCTCCTGCTGCTCCTGGTCCTCCTCCTGCTCCTCCTCCTGCTCCTCCTGCTCCTCCTCCTCCTCCTGCTCCTCCTGCTCCTCCTGCCCCTCCTCCTCCCTCTCCTTGCCCTTGTCCCGTTCCGTCGCACTTATTTGCCTAAGTGCTCCCTTCGGGGATGCGACTTTCGTTGTCGTTCATGCACAGTTCCCACAGTCCTCCTCCTTTCCTCCTCCTCCTCCTCCTCCTCCCTCCTCCTCCTCCTCTCCTCCTCCTCCCTCCTCCTCCTCCTCCTCCTCCTCCTCCTCCTCCTCCTCCTCCTCCTCCTCCTCCTCCTCCTCCTGAGAGGGAAGCTTGGGTGCCGCTTGGCGCACGCCATCGCCCAGGCCACCGTGCAAGGCCACAGTGGCGCGATGCGCGCGGCGGCAAGATGGCCTCGTCGTGCCCACGCGCGCGCGCGCCAGGTGAAGGCTCTGCCGTCAGACCAGGAGCCCGAGTGCGCTGGAGGAGGGCGAGGAAGACGAGGGCGAGGATGTGGCGAGGACGCAAGTAGAGGGCGAGGAGGACGAGGAGGAGGCACGCGAGGGCGGGGACGAGGACGACGAGGGCGCCAGAGCAGGACGAGGACGACGACGAGGAGGAGGAGGAGGAGGAGGAGGAGGAGGAGGAGGAGGAGGAGGAGGAGGATCGTCGACTCCGTGCAGCTCCAGCCTGCCCCGGGCTGTCCGCACGCACCTTCTTTACTCCAGCGCGCCGATGGCCTACCGTCGGCGGGCTGGGCCCCACTGAGGCGGCGGGCCACGTGGGGCCACGCCCGACGCACAACGGACCGCCCCGATAGTGGCAGCGCAGGGCAGGCCGAGCAGCCCCGCGATGGGGCGGGCGGAGCCACAGAGCCGAGCGGCCGAGGCGCCGGCCCGCTCTGCCCTCGGCGGCCTCGCGCGCCGCCGCGGCGGCGCGGTGCCGAGCCGCTGCGCGGCGGGCGCGCGGGCAGAGCGGGCCGGCCGCCCAGCTCACCACCCACAACACCACCCCAACCCTACCCGAAAATCCCGGTCTGCCCTCCGTTTCCAGTGGGGCGGGGGGGGTTCGGGGAACTTTGGAAAAACACAGATGAAGCCCGTACCCCCCCCCTCCTCAGCCCGAAATTCGGGCGAGATTCGGGTCTTCGGGTTGAGTTAGGGTGGTTTGGTAGGTAGTCACCAGCGCGGTGCAGGGCGGGCGGCGCGGATGTTCTCGACGCCGCTGGCGCTGATGCATCGCTGACGTCGTCAGTGCATCGCCGATGCATCGCCAGTGCATCTCGGCCACGCGCAGAGGTTGGGTGGGGGGAGGGGGGAGGGCTTCTTAGAAGCGCCCCTGCTCCTTCTGAGAAGCCTCCTTCTAAGAAGCCCCCCCCCTCTCCCCACCCCCTTGCGCGCGCCGTCAAGCATCGGCGACGCGGCGCGATCCTCCGACCCCCTCGGCTCGGACCCCCTCTGGGAGGCCTCCAGGATTCGCGAGGGCCAGGTCCCTGCGGGACCGAGCCAGGGCCTAATCGGGGGCCGCCCGCTGAAGGAGGAGCAGCTGGAGTCCCGGTTGCCGTATACAGGGGGGGCACGTGCCAAGAGACACCTGCTTGCCTCCAGGGTGCCCTGGGTCTCCTGGGTTTCCATGGTTCTTGCCATGGAAATCGTGACGTTCCCACACCAAAGATCGATGGACGTCCTGGGGTCTCAGGGTTGGGTTTCTTGTGGCAGGTTTCCTGTGGTCGGGCCCACACTGTATGCAACGCATGTCTGCTCCCACGTCTTGGGAAGGAGCTCGCCGTCCTCTTGGCAGGAAGGCCAGGAGGACGGAGAGCGTCAGCGGCTTCAGCGCAGCACGTCGCAGGGCGTACACGGATGGTGCGCGAGCGGCTGTTCTGGCGGCGAGAAGGCCCGTGCCGTTCCGGCCGCCGCGCAGGTCAGGATGCCCATCGGTCGTTGATAGTAGGTATTGCTGAACTCCCAGATTCCAGTCTACCTCAAGTGCCTTCCTGCTTCAAAGAGTCCAGTGGTGTTCACTCCTCTCCTCCTCTGCAAGAGGCGGGCGGAAGCCCGATCTACTTCCAGCGCCTTCCTACTCCATGTTTCTCTCTATGCTTCTTCCGACCGCTGGGCAGTCTTCGCCACCTCGCACTCTGCCCTGCGGGGCGCGCCCTTCCTGGCGCAGCCACCCCCGCGTGCCGTGGTCGCCCTGGGCTGCCTCCCGAGTCCGGGAGCTCAGAGGGCACACGCGGATGGAACTGCACAGCTCGGGGGCGGCAAAGAGGGGGGTGATGACTAGAGGCGGGTGGATATCATGGCGTGGGCCATGATAATTCCACAGATCTCGTGGCGCCTCTTCTTGCTTCATTGCGTCCCTGGCCCCCCCGCTGGGCCGCGCACATGCCGCTGGTCATGGTTTGCACCCCCCCCCTCTTGGACACCCCCCTCTTGGCCGCTCCCGAGCAGCGGGCTCTCCGGCTCCGGAGCCCTCACCGCGTGCGCAGTGCGCCCCGACATGTGCGCAGTGGAGGCTGCGGACACTGCAGGCATGCAGGCGCGAAGGCGTCTGGTGCACGGAGCTCCTCCACGAAGAAGTGCTGGTCGCTCACGTTTTGTAGTGTCTTCATCGCCTCTTTCCTTCCCTCGCTTTTTTGAATGTTCGGGTACTGCGGGAGCCGTGACTGCAGGCTGGTCGGCCAGATCTGTGTGAGGCTCCCCCTCGCGGCCCAAGTAGATCATGCCCCCTGGACTTTTTTCCGCTGGTACTGCGAAGGGACGGCCTCCCTTGCGCAAAATGCCCGCGGCCACCAGCTGCTGTTTTTCGAGATTCTCTCCGATTCGAATACGATGCTGCTGTGCTGCGAGTGTGGCCCCTACACCGAGACGGGAGACCGCGGTCGCCCTTTCTCCCGACTGCCCGAGAGGGCCACCGAGAAGCAGTGCGAGCACCCAGATTGCCAAGGCCCTCAGACTCCAACACCCCCGAAAGCGGAGCCGTCGCCGAAGTGGTTTTCAAACCGCCCGAGCTCTGATAATTGGGCTTAAGTCGGGCTTGTCCCTCTACAGGGGGAATATTCAAAAATAGTCAAAAAATAATCGTGGGATTATTTTTCGACTGGTTTTGAGTATTTTTGGTGCATTTTGGTGCACTTTCTTAATATTTCCCTTAAAATCCCCCGTAGGGGGACAGGCCCGACTTGGAACTGGGCACGCTGTTCGCAGCCCGCTCGGTCCGGCGCGGTCCCCCTGGAGGGGAGAAAAGCGCTGCGCTTGGGTGGGGGGTGGGGGGGGGGCACGAGCCTGGACCTCCCTGGAGGGAGGCACCTGGCGCTGGTGGGGGGGGGGCAGGGCTGTGGCAGGCTCGAGTGGGGCGTGGCGTCGGTGGGGTGCTGTGGCAGGGCCGGTGGAGTGGGGGAGGGCACGGACCCTCCCGGCGCTGGCGGAACGTGGCAGCGGCCCCGAGGTCGCAGAGGCCGCCGCTCCTCCGTGCACGGGGCCTGCTGTACAGGCCCCCCCCGGGGGCCGTGCGGGTGCCTCAGCAGCAGCAGCACGCCGCTGTCGCGGCGTGGGCGCGCCGAGGACACTGCGAGCCTCCGAAGCCGAGCGCTGGTCCTCCCCGTTCCCTCCTTGCTGGTCCTCTTTGGGTTCGCGTGTACATGATCGCGGGCTGACTGCATGCGTGTGGAATGCAAGGAGGGAGGCACGAGGGAAGGAGGAAGAGGAAGGAGGGAGGAGGAGGAGGAGGAGGAGGAGGAAGGACATGCGGCAGGAGGTAGGAGGCAGACGGCTCTTTCATTCTTGACGCTTATCCCCGCCAGCCCATCTGAAACGATGCCCAGGCGAGGTGCCTTGACAGCCTGATCAGACCAAGGACCAGGACGAGAACGAGGAGGCAGACGAGGAGCAGGAGGACGAGGACGAGGAAAGAGAAAGGCGAGGAGGACGACGACGAAGACGAGGAGGATTAGGAGGACGACGACGAAGACTCTGGCAGCCGTCGTGGGGTCTTTGGCGGCCTTCGTGGGGCTATGTTGGAGGGTTTGGGGGTTCGTTTGGGGGGTCTTGGGCTCTCTTGGAGCCCTCTTGGGGACCTCTTGGGCGCATCGGAGGACCTCCTGGGGCCATCTCGGAAGACGTCGATCAAACAGAGGATCCGCAAATTGCCTCACTCTTCAGGGGCCATGAGTATCGCTTCTTGGAGTCCTCTTGGGGCGCCTTCGGAGCGCTCTTGGGCGGTCCTGGGGCCTGGAGCCCGTCTTGGGGGCCTCTTGGGCCCATTTTGGGGCTCTCCTGGGCCATCTTGGGGCCCAACAACGCATTGGAAGCGAAAAGGCGAGAAGACAAACGTCATTGAGTTGCCTAAGGTGGTTGAAGGATTTGGGCATCTTAGGGAAGTCATGAGGGGGGGGGCCGAGAGCACCTGGAGCCGTCTTGTGGTCCTCTTGGGGCGTCTTGGAGGCATGTTGGAAGCCATCTTGAACCATCTTCGGCTATTCTGAGCCATTTCTGGAGGCCATTTTGGAGCACCAGGGGACCTCTTGGGGCCATCTTGAGCCACGAGGGACGCTCCGACACAGCGCGGGCGGGGGGGGGGGGGGAAAGCCTCAGGGAGTGGGGTGGGAGGGGAGAGTGCCCCCCCCGAAGGGAAGAGGCGTCCGGCAATGGGCAAGAAGAGTGCTGACAGACCACCCACGCCCAGAAGGCTGGTGGGAACTCGGCCTTGTCTCCCCACAGGGGGATTTTGTATGAAAAATAACAAATAGTCAAGCAAACACCCTAAAACACCCAAAAATGATATTTGATATTAAAAAACAACAAATCGTCCCCAGGTTAATTTTTAAAACTATTTTTGGATATTCCTCCTGTAGAGGGACATGCCCGACTTACGGCTGGTGGAAGCTCGCTCTCTCGCTCCCGGGAGGACCTGGCCCAGAAGCTGCGGTCGCAGCTGGTCACGGCCCTGCCCGCGGACCTGACGGCGCCGAGCCCCCCCCCCCTCTGCCGCGCGCGGGGGGGGCTAGGCCGACGGGGGCGCCGGGAGCTGCCAGCGGGACGAGGTCTCCTCCTCACGGTCCCTCCTCCGTGTTCCTCCTCCTCCTCCTCCTCCTCCTCCTCCTCCTCCTCCTCCTCCTCCGCCTCTTCCCCTCCTCGTCCTCCTCTTCCTCCTCCTCCTCCTCCTCCTCCTCCTCCCCCTCCTCCCTCCTCCTCCTCCTCCTCCTCCTCCTCCTCCTCCTCCTCCTCCTCCTCCTCCTCCTCCTCCTCCTCCTCCTCCTCCTCCTCCTCCCCCCCTGTGCGCCCTGGGCGCTCGGTCGCCACGCAGGCGGCCCGGGGCGCGGTGGCCCGTCGGCACGGAGGCCGCTGCGCGCCACGTGCGGCGCGGAGGCCCCCGGTGGCGCAGGCATGCTGCAGCGCATGGGCACCACGTCCTCGGCGCC